>CM076571.1:337285946-337711158 GCA_034641835.2 Pinus albicaulis
CGACTCTCTCAGTGTTGACTACATGGAGCATGCTCTAATTTGTCGATTTAATGGATTTTGGCCTTCAGCATATGTACTTCGAGATTGGGTGGCTAAGACCTAGTATAAGCACAGTTATCTGTTCTTCTCCTCAGAGGGATGCTTTATAGTATATTTCAAGAACCAGAGGGATCGACAGGGGGTCCTTGAGCTTGCAGCATGGTTTTGGGTTGATTAGGGCTCTCCATTCAACCATGGTTTGTAGATTTTAACCCCTAATAATGCCAAATTTGGCCATTATTATTTGGGTTCAACTCCCTAATTTACCTCTTAACTTAATGCACCCTGATATTTTAGCCGATATTGGTAATGCCCTAGGCCGATTCATTAATATCAAAATGCACAAGCTAGCGAAGGGTATTGTGACCTTTGCATGGATATGCGTGGAACTTGATTTCAACAAGGGATAACCTGATAAAATCCTCCTGAATTGGAGGGGAGCTATTTACTCACAAGCACTAGATTATGAGAACACAACCTTCTGTTACAAGTCTGCCAATAGCCAGGTCACCTCCAAAATGTATGCCCTTCTTCTCAAGGGCCCTCTCCACCTCACCAAGAATTTATTGCTAGTGTTCAGTGAAAAAGAAAAAAATGTAGAACAATAACACTTCACCTTTTCCTTATTCTGGTTCATACAGATGGTCTATTCAGACACACATTTCTCTGAGAAATCTAAAACCTATACCAACTTTTCTACAGATCCATTGGAACAAACCGTTGTTTCATTCACTCCTTCGTATGCCTAAAATGTTGATGTTATGTATTTGACAAAACATCAAGTAGTAGGTCTGACAGGTCTCTGACTTATCCTTCTAATTTAATCAATTTCTTGAATTGCTTTCTCCTTTGACTTTGTGATTGTTATATTTGAATTTGGGTCAATCTTTCCAAGTTTTACAATCACTGGATTGTTCAATTTGAGTTTTCTATACGACAAGTTTCTTGAACTAGATTTGTGATGTTGTTTGTTTCTCAAGTTTACTCTAACAAGGGTTGAAGAGGTGGAATACTTAGAGAAGTTTTGGGGGGTTGTAGTCTCACTTAGAGGTGTAGAAAAGCAAGTTAAGCACCATGAGAAGTTTTGAAGCAAACTTAAGATATTTGACAAGTTGCACAAAGGCAACTTAGCAGTGGTATTAATTGAACATTCTTTGATCGAAATTGATACCCTCTCCTTGGCACTACCACTTTGCAAGACAAAGAAGAAATGTGAAATATATGTGGAACCCACTAAAGAAGTTGGCAAGGTTGTTGCAACATATATAGGTGGTTTTGTTGTGTTGCAAAAGGAGTTATTGGAACTTAGAAGGTGACCATTGGAGTAGATATTTCATGGAGTGTCAGGGACGTGCAAGGGTGTAGGCCACATCCTATGGGTATCTTGTACTTTTGGTGTGCGTTAGCGATGTTAGTGCATTGTGTTTGATGAGCACTAGCTATATTATGTTTCATGAAGGAAAAAACCCACAAGTTTGAGATGTCTTAACCATTTGGCATTGTAAGATGTGTTATGCCCTAGTTTTGAGGAGATAATTAGAACCCTCTCAGAGTATGATGGGTTGTACCATGGACTTAGGTCCACTTGCATGGGTTGAGGTGTAAAGGTGCCCCGTGAGTTGAGGAAAATGATTACAATGCTTACCTATATAAAGTGTTTATGATATAATATTAATGATTTTTTTTGGAGAATGGAAGAGGAAGATAAGAAAGGAGAGGCACTAAGGTTTATTGTAAATCAATCAAAAGGAAGGAAAAATATCTCCTATTAGAGATATTTTTCAAGTTGCCTCTTCAATGATATTAAATTTCGTTGGAGCTATGGAGTTAGCCTCAAAAACATTGATTGGGTACTCGAGAAATCCAAGACCTGACATATCCAAGCTAGTCCATTAGATAGATTCGTCTTGGGTAAAGGTTGCAAATTCTAAGGTGCAAATCTCCCATTTTTAATGTGGGTTTTAAACCTTTGATTTGAAAATGCTAAAAGCAAGGTCATGATCTTGAAAGGAGGTCCTTAATTTTACCAAAACTCAATGCCAATGTTTAATCCATGGTGTGATTCTTTCTATTTGGGTTTTGCCTTAAACATTGAGATCTATCTTTGGGTCTAGCTATTAGTCTATCATTTCATTTATGTGTTGAGAAGGTCTTAAGGGTTGTAGGGGATGCGATGGTTATTTTCCAATACCCCTCCCTTAAAACCTTATAAAGAGATAGTGTGCCCCATTTTGTTGTCGTAATATTTCAACCATGAGCTCTTCTTATGAGTATGCCCTTGAAGGGAGGGTATGTAAAGGAAGTAGAAAAAAACAAAATTTCATGTTGAGTCGAAGGTGGGGTATAGATTGTAGGTGTCTCTAGAGGTCTTGACAAAGGTGAAGGATAAAGGAGTTTACCTCTTATTGAAACGCCTTCCATTCCACCATTTGAGTTGCTAAAGGGCACTAACTTTAAGGGTCATAGGTGAGTTCTCACGAAGATCTTAAAAATAAGAAGGTAGGTGTGATTTAGCATAGGATTTATTCTTCAACAGTTGACTTTTAGGGTGAGATTTCCTAGTAAAAATACCCATGTATTGAAAACAAGAGAATACCCTGAGAGAATTAAAAAATCCTAACAGCGGGACTGAACTTTAGTATCTGCCTATCAAAATTTCATATTTGTACAAGCAGAAATTGAAGGATGTAAATTCAAGAGTGCAAACACAGCATGTACAGTGGATTAAAACAACAAATATATTAGGCCCACTCTACACAAATCTGCAATCTAAGAATTCAGGATAAAAAGAGCAGGCTCCAACAACAATTGCATAGAAGTCTTTATTACTCAAATAGAAGAATGTCACAACAAGTTGTCATCTCACAAAAGCTCCTACTACAACCTACAAGCTAACAATACTCACTCTTATTATCTATTTCTACAAATGTCTAACTAGTGTGCCCATCCTTTTCATTTATAAGTTAAGAGAAGGTGCTATTAGAAAATAGGCTAATGATAGCGTTAGTGGTGCATCTCCCTTGAGCATGAGCAACTCCCTCATGACTTTGCCTTGTATGCAAGGATTTTCTTTTAGAGTAGTGCATTATCATAGTAGATATAACTCCTCTCCTGAAGGTGCCTCATTCCATAAGTGTGCACTCATGAATGCACCTAAGATGATGGTGTTAATCTCCTCAACTAGTGTGCCATACTTGGTGGGTGTGACCCAACAACTAATTCATCTATCCTCGAAGGTGTCGTTATAAGCTTCTAGCTGTATTTAAGAATCTTTCTGACTGGTGTACCACAATCTAGCTCTGCAATCCTGGTGCTGCTCAACTTCTCAAGGCTGAGGTGAGACCAACTCGGACCAACTAGGTAATCTAACACTCTTGAGATTTTTTTTTTCCAATAACCCAAGATTCTCCCCCAACTTGTCAAACTTCCCCTTTGTTAGGAGCTTTGTCAAACTATTAACCATATGCAACTTTGTCAGAATGTGGTCCAACACTACCAACTCCCTAATGAACTTGGAATCTTAGGAAATTGTATTGAATATCAATGTGTTTGAAATGATCATGACACATTGGATTTTCATAGAGCTTGATGTGACTTTGATTCTCACAAGAGACAATATTGGGCTTCAACAACTGATTGGTTGACTCTACAATCAAGTTGAAAATCTAGATAGCTTCATAATAAGTATATGAAACTGCCCTATACTTTACTTCAATGGAACTGAATGAAATTGTTGCTTGCTTCTTGTTGATGTAATAAAAAAGATTTATAAAATGATAATAATGATGTTTAAAATGAGCCTTATGATGGTCTACTTATACACATTGATTGTTCACGAGGTGTAGGGGTATGTTTATAACATCACTACCCTTGAAAGCTTTGTCTTGAAAGCACATTAATTAGAATTTTCTTTAGTTAAGCACATTTTTGTGGTGGAATGAAGTTTATCAGATATCTATTTATACTTTGTAGAGGTTTGACTTTGTTTGTCCTTTGAGTGTTGGTGAGGTTTCTTTGTATTTTTTGCATCATAGTCTAAAGTCTTTTGACCTAATTGTTTAACATGAAAGCTTTATGCTTATTGGCAATATATTTGAAATACCTGCATGATCAAGAAACTGTTATGGTTAATTAAATTACTAATAAGGTACTACAGAAAGAGGATGATGTTGAGAGGGCTTGCCTGGGTGACTCTGGGAGCAACCCGGAGGTGGTCAGACAAAGCTCTTCTAAGTTACAAATCTGAAGAGAAAAAATTGGTGATGTATATGTGGTTGCTCAACCTGGGCTGTATGGAAAATCTTGGCAGAGAGTGTTTACCTTTCTGTGTCTTCATGAAAGTAGGTTGTCTGGTCACAGAATAAGATCACTACATGTAGGTGATGGTTCTGTAGTAAGTTCTCAGCCTTATCTTCAAAATGGCTAACAGAGAGGATCAAGTTTGAATATAGGATATAATTTGATGAATTTGGAGATTTAGAGTTAAATAAAAAAATTGTGGTGATGTTTGGATGGGTGCTAATTTGTAGGGTTTTCCATTTTTATAATTTTATTTGTTGTGCTTTCTACCACGCTACCTAGTTGCTTTCTTGTTGCCCTAGAATTTTAACTTTTTCGATGTCTATATCTCTATTGTTTCTTGCCCCTTTTGAAATGTCATCCTTATTTGGTAGGTGTTTTCTTCAATATAGTGTGAATATTTTTCCATCACACAACTTCTATGGGGTTTGTCTATGAAAATAGCTTGTAAGGCCCATTCATCAAGGTATTTGATGAAATGAAATGATTATCAATGATCACCAACTAACGGTACCTGCAGAGATTTACTCTAACAGTTCTACAGTTTTCCTGTGCCAACAATTATACAACATTTTAATCTCATGAACTAGTCTCCTCTGTTCTCTTAGCTGATGCTATAAGCACTTATTGTTGTTGTCAAAGCTTTTACTCTCTAGTCCCATTGAGCTATTTCAGTTATTTGTGGACATTGATCTATTTTCATTTCATTTCTTCAATTTTTCTAACTGTTATGCATTACCTTTGGCCAATGCCTTCTTTCTTACCTATGCTTTTTCTGCATAAGCATTCCAGCCACCCATAACAGCAGGGGCAATAGGAGCCATGCAGTCCAGCCAGAGCCTAGCAGGGGCAGCGCAGAGGCAGCAGGAGCCACGCAGGGCTGATGCAGGCCCAGTCAGGGCAGCGCAGGGGCAGTGTAAGCCCTTCAGGTGTGACGCAGACCCTTACTGAGCAGCGCAGAGGCCGACGCAAGCCAATTAGGCTGACGTAGAGGGATTCAGAGTAGTGTATTATTGTCGTTTTTATTTCTCTGTTGGGTGAACCAGTTTTGGTGCCCAGGATTCTTGTACTTAGATTCTACATAATAATGAAAACCCTCCAGAGCTAGCTACACTAGTTTTCCCGCATTGGCTTTTTTCCGAGGACAGTTTTCCAGAAAATACGTGTGTCACTTTGTCTATGAGCATGTTATTTAATATTTGATCTATATGTGTAGGTTGCTAGTTGTATTTACTATTTACTTTGCTAATTTATTGAATATTTTAGAAATTAACTTGTAACTTAATTCAAGTAGGAGAAGTAAATCAAGATACTGCAATAGGGTTTCTTAGATTAAGAAATTTTCACATTCCCTAGGTCTAGCCCCATTAGGTCACCTAGGGCAACAATTTCCCAGGAATCTAGCTAGAGGAAAACTTCTATCTCCTAGAGGTAGTTGCGTTGCTGGGTGCCCTCACTCTCCTCAGAACTTGGGCCAATTACGATGATGGAATCTCCAGATACCTCAAGCCCTAGCTCTAGGATCAAGTTTTGCCTAGGTGTTCCCAAGGATAGAACCTAGTAGGATCAATTTGACCTATTGAAGTAAAAACACTTTTTTGATCCTTTCCCATCACCTTGTACAGGATAGGAACATCATTGGTTGCTAAATTCCATCCCCGAACCTGAGCTGGGTCCACTTGGCCCCGTGTGGTCCCATTTGGTGTCAAAGGCCTTTCATTAAGGACCATTTGGGAATCCAAGTTCCCAAAGGATTTTAGGGATTGAGAACTTCCTTAATAAGTCTTATTCTTTTCCCTCAACCCTTCAATCCCCCTCCTCTCTCCCTAGAAGATAATTCCCTTGCTTAAAAGGAAAGCAAGTCCCACTCTTTATTTTATCTTAGGGAAAGGGTTTCGAGGGTCACTTCCCACCTATTCATTGACCTATACTCTACAAGTGACTTCCTAAACTACCGAGACTCCACCCATCGGTGAAATTCCATGAAGAGCAAGGAGCCTTAGCTGTGGTGACAATGGGCTAAGCCTCCATCGTTTCCCTTGTCCTAGCAGTTGCCCTCTTAGGAACCCCTTTTAGATCCACTACTAGTTTGAGTGGTAACAAGTTGTTCATAATTCCATTTGTGAACAACTCTTTGGTATGCCCACTTTTGCCATACTACAGCTCCAAGATGAGAAGTCCAGGGCTATGGAGGCTGCCCTTCTTCTCACTGAATCAATCCTCTACAATATAGTGAACTAGGGCTAGTTGGTTGGCCCACTTGACTGTTACTTTAGTCCTTCAAAGTATGCACATCCTTACGCCCTATACACCTGCCCTTCTACCAATTTTGTTGTCCTTCACCAAAACAAGAGTCAGGGCTCTTCTTTAATAGTAACCTAAAAACCCTCCAACTGTACTTGGACTACCATCAATCTGCCCAACCACAATCAATTCTTTTTACTGATCTAGGGCCCACAATATTGTCTTCATCTAGGGCTCTTCAAATATGCCACCTAACAATGGTTTGAGTCCTCTCAAGATCATTGTTCTTGTGTATCGACAATTTGATCTTTGTTGTCCAATCTATGAAAAAATATGAACTACTCCTCTTATCATACTTCTAACAATCTGTAGATGACTAAACTAGGGTCACAAATCAGCCACTAATAGTCCATTTACTAATTTTTTATAGGTTTATTCAGATCTTTGTCTAAAACTCTATGGAAAGTCCACCAAAATCAACTCCTCTGCATGTCAATCCATTCTTCATATGGCACATTTCTTCTACATGCTCAATCTTCTACTCAGGTTCCACCCTCCTTTGTATATGTTGTCTCCACACATACTGAATCTACAAACCATCTTCCAGATTTGTGGTCTTTATTGCAGAAATAAACCTCGCTCTAAGGGTCACAACCTGTCTTCTTCTACGCAAATTTGTCACAGTCTTAAGGGCATACCTTATGAACTAAACATGCTAGGAAACTGTCCTAACTAGGGAATTATACTTATGTACTTCTAATTGTTGTAGAACAAACCTTATCCACACATAGAAAAAACACGACTCTTGCCTCCATAAGAGACTCGACCTAGCTCATATGGATCCATAGATTCTGGGCATTTCTTTGACTGAATCTTGACATGAACTTCAAATCTCAATGTCGACCCTCAAACTAGGGTTAACTAAGTCAATATTACGCCTGCGTCAACTTTTGTTATGGCTCTAAATTATAGTGCAAGCCCTCCTCCATTTATGTTGGTATTTATCACAGACCTTGCGGCCTACTAACCACCACAAGGCAATATGGTATCAACCCTCTCTTCTATTTCATGTAGAAAATCTAACCAACGGGATTCAATCTGATCTTGTAATCATGTACTAAAACAAGATACCGAATCCTTCCTACAATTTGTGGAAACAAAACACAATCGCACAATCACATATAAGTAAGAGAAACAAGTTATCAATCACACAACACAAGATGTATCTGGGGAAGCAACTGCTCAAAACCCTCTATCTATATTTTGTATTAAGTCAAGGAATCATGAAACAACGCAATGCTTAATCTCTCTTGAGATTCTCCAGCACTCTGCCAATTGTCTCCTGCTGATCTAGGAAAAATCGGTCTAGTACTTAGCCAATTCTCAGCCTTCCTTCAGCCTGCCTTGCACATGCAATTCCTATGGAATTATCTCCATATTAATTAGGAAAATCAACCTTCCTTGATTGCGCAATCCATCATGGCATCCCAATGACTTTATAATTGCACATGGGAAATTTTCTATAAATACAACTGATAGTTATGTTCCTCTTAACTGTGTTAAAATAAGGATCAAGGGTCTTTTTATTATTTAAAATAAGATAAAACAATAAAAAACCAAAACCCTAACTCGAGGAGATGTAACACCAAGAGTTTATGGGCCCCGTTAGGGTTAGTTGGGCATCCAACTTCCCGGGGTCGTAACTTGGTCATATGATCTTCGTTTGACGCACATAATACCTTGTTAGAAAGATATCTCCGAGGACTACAACTACTAATGCGATTTCAATGAAATTTCCAAACCTTTCATGCCCAAAAAAACGTTTTTGGGGGCCTCAAAATGGCTCCAGAAGTTCAGGACCCGAAAAACTGCAAAAATAGTAAATTTTGCTATGATTAAGGAAACTGAAAAACTGAAAGAGACAATGGCGAGGGCCCAAGTGGATGGGTGGCCACCAATATCCACCTTGATCACCTTAAATCAAATTTCTTGAGCTAACTCAATCATCATGACTTAGTTAACTGACACAAGTTGTTATGAGACGAAATTACAATTTATTGTCCAATTTATTTAAGGGATAAATAAATTAGAGGCCTCACATTCCTCACTCCTGTTACATCAAAATTCCTCACCAGTGTGGGTGCATTTTTTTTGGTCCTTTCCAGTTGCCAATTTCACTGTTTCTTGCTGCAAATTTCAACACTCCCTCTCAACAAGAAAGGAATTCAATCTATCCTGATCCGATACCTTTGGAATGCTCTGCATGCTACACTTCTCTAGTGTTTTTTGCACCTGCAAATCTTGAAACTGAATAACCTCCGAACAAATGAATTAGTATAATGCATTTGTCATCAGAGTCTTCTGACTACTGCTAGCTACTACACCTGTCTAGTACTAGATTCTCTATGCTGCTGCTGACATCTGCATCCGTGCCCTTTGAACTATTGCTAACTCTGATTTGTGCTCTAGTATTTGACATATGTCACTCTCATTTCTGTCTTGCTGACATCTGACTACATCATTCTAACTAATCCTTCCTACTACTTTTTTATTGTGGGCTCCTCGTAGCTAGGTTCGATTAATGAGACACATCATCTCAATGGACCTTGCCCAAATTTCTTATCTTAGAATTATGTCTACACATCACCCCACCTTACACCTAGAGGTATGGTTGCTCCCTCTTCCCATCTGGCTCGAAATTTCCCCCTCATGGAGGTCCCTACTTGAGTGGACGCCTCCACTCAGTCTCCTCTCTGCTTCTCCAATTGTGGCAGCTATTCCACAACCTTTTGAGACTGCTTCTCATGAGGATGCATGTTGAGAGGTAATTTATGCTCCCTCTGAAACACCAAGTCTCTAAATTTTTCCTTTCTCCTCAAAGGTTTGCATGCATCTGGTACCTCAAGTGAATATAGGTTCTTGACTCGCGCACAGTGTAATTGTCTCGACGTTACAAAAAGTTTCTAAAAAAGAGTTGATTTTAAATCTATGATATCTCCCTCATCCGAGCTCCTATTCGACCAATTTGTTTTTTCCATTTGGGTAGATTTTCGCAAGGAATCCAAATATTCTATTTATTTTTGAAAATTTTACACCAAAATCTTCAAATATTCTCTGCAAACTCGTCGCCCAAAAAATTCATACTCTAATACCATGTAGAAAATCTAACCAACGAGATTCATTCTGATCTTGTAATCTACTAAAACAAGATATTGAATCCTTCTTACAATTTGCGGAAAAAAAACACGATCGCACAATCACATGTAAGTAAGAGAAATAAATTATCAATTGCACAGCAACATGATGTATTTGGGGAACGAAACTGCTCAAAACCCCTCTATCTCTATTGTGTATTAAGTCAAGGAATCATGAAACAATACAATGCTTAATCTCTCATGAGATTCTCCAAATTCTGTCAATTGTCTCTCGTTGATGTAGGCAAACTCGGTCTAGTACTTAGCCAATTCTCATCCTTACTTCAGCCTGCCTTGCTCGTGCAATTCCTAGGGAATTAACTCCTTATTAATTAGGAAAATCAGTGTTCCTTGATTGTGTAATCCATCATGGCATCCCAATGACTTTATAATTGCACATGGGAAATTTTCTCTGAATACAACTGATAGTTATGTTCCCTTTAACCTCTGTCTCAACTGGGTATTCCTCGAAACTGACATGCATGCAACTATTAATAGCGAATTATCAGTTATATGATTTATCACTCATTGTGAATTAAATCTAATTTAATTCACCGGACCTCTCACTAGCTCATCACTCAGTTAGAACCAGTTAAACTGATTTTAACGCATTTAATTGAGTTAATTACACTTGCACCCCACTAATGCATCAACTTCAACTGGACCCCAAAAATATTAGAATCCCTCTAGATGCCTCATCTTAGACCCTCAACTCGAATTTCTTGAGCTAACTCAGTTATCATGACTTAATTAACTGACACAAGTTGTTATGAGATGAAATTACAATTTATTTAAGGGAAAAATAATTTGGATGCCCCACATTCCTCACTCCTGGTGCATCAAAATTCCTCACCAGTGTGGGTGCATTTTTTTTGTCCTTTCTGGCTTCCAATCTCACCGTTTCTTGTTGCAAATTTCAACATTTCAGAATTTGATGCAGTCTTCACACAAAGACACCATTGAAATCACATGCCCAGATTTTCATGAGAAATATCTCTTAAGCTTGATCTACCAGAAGAGAAGCAACAATATGCCATCCTACTTCCTAGCGCAAACCGACCATTAAGGTATGCAACATTCTTCTGAACCCTCACATGATGATCTTGCTCTTGGAGGATGATCATGACCTCCCTTTAACAACCCTTACTCGACCCTCGCACTCGACCTACTTTAGGACTACATCTCTCTTCACCCCCTTGATGTGCCAAATAGTGGGAATACATGTCAAACATGCTAATATGTGCCAAGTGATAAGGCATGCCAAGATGTGCAAGGGTGTGTCAATGCGTGTCAGGGACTGTCAAGACAACAAAATGGAGAAGAAAGTTAAACTACAAGGAAATGAACACATAAAAGGGTTAATAAGTCATCAATCTACCTTTTCCAAGAGGGGCATGCTAGGCACACCAACACTAGGTGGAAATAGGTGTCAAGTGCAAAGTCTTAGTGCATTATAAGTGCCAAGTATTCCTTTGTTGCTTCTCATCTACTTTCCAACAATTGATCATGACAAATAAATTTAATATTAAACCATGCCAAATCATACCAAGGCATCTCAACGTATTCCATACATGCTAAGACTAATTTCCAAGCGGCAAAATGTGCCAAACACCAATATGTGTCAGGGACTAATGTTATGCATGTTATGAAGTGGAAGGGAATGTTGAAGGGTGCTAAGGTGTGCTACAGAGTGGTAATGCATGTTGATGAGTGTTAAGGAGTACTAGGAAAAAAATCATGGAAGTTAATGAATATGAGGAACGTGTACTGCCAGAGACTAGTATTAATGAGTGTTAGTTGTCATGCCAAGGAGGGAGTGACAAGGCATGCTAAGCATTGGTAAGGCATGCTAGGGAATATCAAGGCATGTCAAGAATTCCCAAAGTGTGCTTGGGAGTTCTAGGGTGTGCTAATTATATCATGTGCCAATTAATAGTGCCAAGATATGCCAATACATGCTAGGTGCTAAGGATGTGGCGCAGGGTGCCAGGGTATGTCAATATGTGTCAAGGAAACAAAAGGAAGAACCAATAAGAGGGTTAATAAGTCAGGACTTTATATTTTTGAAAAGGGGCATGCTAGGCACACTAATAATAGGTCCCAATACATGCCAAGTGGAATTGTGTGCCAAGTGCTAATGTATGTCAATGCATTCGACCAAGGTGTTCCAAGGCATGCTAGGGACTATATGCAACATGCCAACACATGCTAGGAGAGTTCCATGTTGTGCTAGCGCATGCCACCATGTGCTTGGGCGTTAGTGTCATCACAAGATGTTTTAGGTACAAAGATGTTACAAGACATGTGGGGTGCTAAGAAATGTTAGTGTGTGCCAAAGCATTAATTTAAGGTGTGCCCAGATTGTTGAGGATTGTTAGGTATTTCTTATTAATAGAATTGTTAGATCTTGATTGTGTATTAAATAATATATTTCCTACACACAGTAGTGAAACTTTAAAGGGAATTTGCTAGATGGTAAACTTAATAGATATGAATCATGTGTTGACTCATAGGAAATCTCTATTCAACTAGTCATTACTTGAGGGAAATGATACACACTAATTACTTCTTAAAAAATTTACTGACCCTAACCACTATGGCCTTGGACATATTATAAAAAATACTCCACAATAATGGTCTTAAATCGTTATCTTTTGACAATAAATATATTAATAGGCACATAGCGACATCAAAAACTCATTGGAATGATCAATGATGACAAACACTTTTTGACCATCACCAAAAGTAACAAAAAGAGTATTGGTGAGGGTCATTAAAAGTTCATCACTATAAGTGTCACCAAAGAGAGAATTAGTGATGGGCCTTTAACGACCCTCACCAAAAGTGTCATTGAAAATGTCTTTGGTGACGGACCATAAAGGACCATCACTATATACACTTACAGTGACGGTTTTTTAATGATCAATGATGACAGACATTTTTTGACCGTCACAAAAAGTAACAAAAAGAGCATTGGTGAGGGTCATTAAAAGTTCGTCACTAGAAGTGTCACCAAAGAGAGAATTAGTGATGGGCCTTTAACGAACCTCACCAAAAGTGTCATTGAAAATGTCTTTGGTGACGGACCATAAAGGACCATCACTATATACACTTACAGTGACGGTTTTTTAAGGACCGTCACCATATGTGACATTGGTGATGGACCTTAAAGGTTCGTCACAAGCATGACCCTCACCAAAGTCCTTTTTTCTTGTAGTGTAATTACAATTAGTTGTCATATTTTAACAAACTCCACCTTGACAACAATTTTCCTAATCCCTTGCCCATGCCCATTCATCATATTTTCCGCAAGCCGAGAGAAGCGAGACACCATCTCAGCTTCTCCACTGTAACTGGCTTCGTGAATATATTTGCATGATTTTCCTGTGTGTGGACCTTCTTGAGAACTAATTTGTCGCCTTCGATTACGTGTCTCACAAAGTCATACCTTACATCAATGTGCTAGGTCTTGCTATGATAGGCTGGATTTGTAGCCAAATGAATAGTGCTCTAACTGTCACAAAACACATTCACTTTCTCCTGCGTCCTTCCAATCTCATCAAGCAGACCTTTTAACCAGATTGCCTCTTTGCAAGAATCTGAAGCAGCTATATACTCTGCTTCAGTAGTGGAAAAAGCAACTGTCTCCTGAAGCTTTGACATCCAACTAATTACTCCACCTGCAAGAGTAAAAACATAACCTGTAGTAGACCTCCTTTTGTCCAAATCACCTGCATAATCAGCATCCACATATCCGTAGACTGTACCTTCACAACCATCAAAGCTGATGCAATGGTCACTTGTGCCTCTCAAATACCGAAGCACCCATTTCACTACTCGCCAATGTTCTTCCCCTGGATTTGCCATGAACCTGCTGACAACTCCAACTGCATGTGAAATGTCAGGTCTTGTAGATACCATCGCATACATTAAGTTGCCTACCGCATTTGCATATGGTACACAAGACATATACTTATTTTCTTCATTAGTTCTAGGACTTAAATCCGAAGAAAGCTTAAAATGGGAAGCTAATGGAACATTAACAGGTTTCACATTGTTCATACCGAACTTTTCAAGTATTTTCTCCACATACTTCTGTTGTGATAACCAAAGCTTACCATTCTTCCTGTCTCTGTGTATCTCCATGCCCAAGATATGTTTTGCCGCTCCAAGATCCTTCATATCAAACGTCCTAGAGAGTTGAGCCTTTAACCTGTTGATTTCTTCCATGCTTTTGCTTGCAATAAGCATATCATCAACATACAACACCAAGATAATGAATATGCCATTGAAACTTTTGAAGTATACACAATGATCATACTCACTTCTGATAAAATTATGGCTCATCATGAAGGAATCAAACTTCTTGTACCATTGCCTGGGCGACTGCCTCAGGCCATACAATGATTTCCTGAGCTTGCAAACTAATCTTTTGCTGCGACCTTGTACAAAACCTTCTGGCTGATCCATATAAATCTCTTCATCCAAATCACCATGAAGAAATGTTGTTTTAACATCTAACTGTTCTAACTCAAGGTCCAGTAAAGCAGTTAGTGCTAACACAGTACGAATAGAAACAAGTTTAACTACTGGTGAAAAGATCTCATGAAAGTCAATACCTTCAACCTGAGAATACCCTTTTGCAACCAGTCTCGCCTTATACCTGTCGATACTTCCATCAACTTTTCTCTTCAACTTGAAGACCCATTTGCACCCAACAACGCTTCTCCCTTCAGGAAGTTCTACAAGATCCCAGGTATTTTTCTTGGCTAATGAATCCATTTCTTCTTCCATAGCCTTTTTCTAAATCTTGCTATCTGCATCATCTATTGCTTCCTGATAACAAGAAGGTTCCCCACTTTAGTAATCAATGCAAAAGATGAAGCAGAATCTTCATACCTTTTGGGTGTTTTTCTTTCCCTTGTAGACCTTCTTAGAGTGACTGGCTGCTGAATTGGTTCTGGAATTTCTCGATTTTCCTTTACTTCTTCACCTTTTTCATCAAAATTCTCTCCTTCCTTTCGACTTTCTAGAAAATTTTTAGTCTCCAATTGAATCTGCTAATTTGGCGATACCTGTTCCTATTCAACTTTTCCAACGTCTGATTTTAGAATAGAAGATTCATCAAATGTTACATCTCTACTAATGACTATCTTTTGTGAAGAAGGATCCCACAACCTATATCCTTTCACTGCATAATCATACCCAACAAAGACACAAAATTTCGATTTTGGATCTAACTTTGAACGTTGATTTCTAGGAATAAGAGCATAGGCATCACAAACAAAAATCCTCAAATAGGAATAATCACAATAATGACCTAACCAAACTTCTTCAAGAATTTTACAGTTTATGGCAACCGAAGGTGATCTGTTAACTAAATAACAAGCAATAGATATTGCTTCTGCCCACAACTCAACATGTTAACTAAATAACAAGCAGTGGATACTGCTTCTACTCACAACTCCTTTGGTAGGTTAGCATTGTTGATCATGCTTCTGGCTCTTTCCATAAGAGTCCAATTCATCCATTCAACAACGCCATTTTGCTGGGGAGTATAAACAACAGTTTTATGTCTAACAATCCCTTCATCCTTACAGAATTGTTCAAATTCTAAAGAAGTAAATTCACCGCCATTGTCAGTTCTTAAACACGTAATTGATTTTCATGTTTTCTTTTCCACCACTACTTTAAATTGTTTAAAAACATTAAATACATCAGCTTTCTCTTTCAACATATAGACCCAAATTTTCTCGGAGAAATCATCAATAAATGTTAAAAAATATAATGCACCTCCATAAGACATAGTAGGAGATGGTCCCCACAGATCAGAATGAATGTAGTCTAAAATTTGTTTACTATTATGATTTCCAGTCTTGAACCTTTGTTTACATTGTTTTCCAAACACAAAATATTTACAAAAATCCAACTTCAAGGATTTCAAATCAGGAAGCAATTTGCGGTTCATCAGTACCTGAAGACCTTTCTCGCTCATGTGACCCAACCACTGATGCCATAGACGAGAACCTTCTTCTGCTTTTTCTGATACGATTGCTGCTTCACTAACTTGAGTGCTTCTTTTGAGTCTATACAGATTTTCAACCTTTTCAGCCTTCATAACAACCAAGGCTCCTTTTGAGACTTTCAGCACTCCATTCTGACCTGTAAATTTATAGCCATTCAAATCCAAAACTCCCAAGGAAATCAAGTTTTTCTTTAGTTCAGGTACATGCCTCACATCAGATAATGTTTTAATTGTATCATCATACATTTTAATTTTTACATTACCAATCCCAACAGTCTAACAAGATGCATTATTTCCCATGAATACAGAACTACCATTTACAGTTTCATATGAAGTAAACCAACTTCGGTGCGGACTCATATGATGAGAAGCACCAGAGTCTAATAGCCAATTTTCAGCATCTTGAGAGACATTACAAACAGGAAGAGCTTCAGCAATTAAAACCTCATCAACCATACCTGAATCAACCTGATTTGCTTCCTTGTTATGGTTTTTCGACTCCTTCCGTTTCCAACAATCTTTCTTGAGGTGTCCAAGTTTGTTGCAGTACCAGCAATTGGCTTTACACTTCTTGCCGCCCTTTGACTTTGATCTGGAAGAACCCCTTGCTTTCTCCCCTCTTTCCTTTGACCGACCTCTGGCTACCATGGCTTCTGGTGCAGATGTCTCAATACTAGATTTCCTTCGTACTTCTTTAGATAAGAGAGCACCTGTTAGTCACCTATGAAATTTGTTATACCAAAAGGTGGCTAAATCATTTTAGAGCCTTCAGGGAACAAATTTTATTGCAAAAAGTGTTGGCTCTGGAAGACTCTTGAAGGCCTGATGCCTCTGTCCAAAATACTCCCTACTATTCCCTTTTTATACTCTGGAACTCTGCTGATTTCCTGAGAGACTGCTGCAAAATCCATTTTTCCCTTTCCTCCATTAAACAACTAACCTCATTTTCTACCCCTTTCATTCTCATCAAAATCCTTCATTTTCATGTTTTTCCTCTTTTCCCCCATCGAATTCCCCTTTGCTGAGGTTTAAGACTCCTTCTTTGCCTTATCGAAACCCTCAGACCCTTGAAAAACATTGAAAACTTCATAAAAATACATATTTTTGTGTTAAGGTTTAAGCCCCTTTAGGCTAAGTCCTTAACCTTTTCCCCTCCATACGCCCTGGTGCTGGAACCAGGCGCTAAGCCATTTGGGCGCTTATCGCATCGGGGAGAAACGCAGTGCACAAGTCTTTTCTCTTTATTGAAATCTCCGATGCCGATTAACCCTGTGTATAAAACCCCGGTCATATTGCTTTCCATATAACCCATGGCCCCGCAGACGGGCGCCTAACCTTATTGCAAATAAATATTTCGCCCCCCGAAGTATAAACCTTCGTCTATACTAATTTGTCGGTTTTTATTATATCATAACATATTCTGCTGGTGCAAAGTTGCATTCGCTCTCCACCGTCAATCTGATCTGCAGATCGACGACATACAATCTATCGCCCCTGTGGTCCCCGCCAGTCACTCATTGTTCAAAACCGAGCGGAATCCATCGCACCGCTTTTAAGAGGAAGGCGGTTTTTTCCGTTTGGCAGCGATCAAATCCGCCGGCCGACACGTGGCTTTGAGCACTGTTGAAAAATTGCCCTCATCACACATTAAAGGTCGGATGTGGAGTGGGCGCGATATTGATGTGCACTGTCCGATCTGAAGCCGCTCATCGGATGGTGATCGCACTCTGAAGAAGCCCATGCGATAAGCAAAGGTACGACGCGGTCATGAAAAAATCTCTGCTGTCGATCTGATCTGCAGATCAACGGTCCAAATTCAATCGCCCCGGTCTCCCTCGTCCACAACAGTGCCGGTGATCCCAATGCCACATCAGCGTCCACGCGGCAAAGTTTAATTGGGGTGGGTCTTCATTGTTTCCCCATGCAGTTAGCAAGCCTTTTCGCGACCCGAAATAGTTATACAGAGTGATTTAATTAAAGGTTTTGATGTTCGGGGCATCTTTCTAAGGTTTTGTGGTACCCGATCTTCACCGTCGATCGGATGGGCCGGTCTTATTCGACGGCCCACGTTCGTCCTGAACCCCCTACTCATTTTTCCACCATTTTTTTCCAAAACAAAGGTTTAAACCTCTCTCTGCTTTTTATTTTATTTTTTCGAATAATGTGACCCCATCACGTTATTTGTTCGTCTCCGCTCTCGACCGTCGATCGTTGCGCGATCGACGGCTCCGATTTAATTCCTTCTTCCGCCTTCCCTTTGACTTCTTCTGATCAATCTCGACTGTTGGATGATGCCATCCAACGGCCACACTCTCCCCACATGTCCTTCCAAAGTAGTAAACCTATATATGCAGGATTTCATAATGTTTTTGTATTTTGCAGGGTATTAAATGGTTTTTCCGCCATGCTGAAGAAAATTCAAAGGCTGAGGGTGACGATCCTCCTGCCTTCGATTCATCAAAGAGAATCCTTCGCAGGGTTTAAACTCCATGTTTCATCGGTGTTTCATGAGGCATTGATGCCATATCACCCCTGCATAGTCCTGCACACGATCAAACACAGTGAATCGAGCAGAAATCCAAGAGTATCAGTGTTGAAGACAAAAACATACCAGAACAAAAGATTGAAGACAGATCTATGGGGATTACGTCTAAAATGGTTTATCAAAAGCCTAATCCCCAATTAAAACATAGTTTAAAGGTAAATCTTAAAGGTTCATCAAACAGAAAGCCTCCACTGCCACATCTGAGGCAAATCGATTCTTCCCAGCTACCACGGTGCCACCTGTGCCTCAAAGCATTCATATTAGACGCCGAAGTTATTGATCAGGATTAGATATTTGTCTCAAGCGTAGCCATAGAGTAAATTCTGCAAACAACTTAATGACAAAATATCAAGCTGAGTTACTTTGACACTACACAGAGCCTCAAAAGTCAAGAAAAGCTCCCACCGAGCTTAAATCTTAATGTAAATTATTTAATACAAAGGGCACCTATGTAAGCTTCTTCATTGAGCCCCCCAAAGGCCGAGAAGCCATTAAGTCTGTATTAATTATCTTTAGAGATCTTTTATCAGATCTCACCTCCTCATTCTTCTATAAATACTACTGCAGAAGATGAGAGAGGGTTTGGTTGAGTTGGCTACTGAACATTGAAATGTAATTGAGCTTGAGACTTCTACCTGTAAATAGTGTTCACTGGCCCTTGGAGCTCTACTTGTGATAGATAAGTTAGGCTGAGATGTGTAGATGATTGCTAAACTAAAGCATTGGACTTAAAGCTGTAACTGGTTTGGAGCATCAATACAAGCTGATTTATGGGATCCTGGTCTGTGTTGACGGTGATTTATGACTTGTTATTTTGTTTCCGTTTTCACTGTGTTAATCTTCTCTTATAAAGAACAACATGCATAGAGTTAAGACCTGCTGTATATCAGTACCCTTCTCTGACTGAAAATCTTTATCTGAATGTTTTCTTCCAATCTGTGTTATTTAGGAATGATTTAATTCAGTTTAAGCATAGGAATGATGGCGTTCCCTCGTCTTATTGTTTTAGCTAAATATTGTTCTTGGATGTTACTTTCATTTCATGTTAAGTAGAGATGAACTAAGGAATATATGGTGTGCCCTGGTCCTAGTTTTATTGCCAAAGACTGTCTGAATGTTTCCCTTGGAATGTGTTAAACACTTGCTAGTTTCAAAGCAGTTACCAGATCTTAGACCATCTTTTGTTATCATTCGTGTTTCCCTCTGTTTTTATATGTTTTCTATTGAAAGTGTATCAAAGGCTGGCTAGTTTCAAAGTACTTACCAGATCTTAGTTTACTTTCATGTCTTTCTTAAGTGTTTGTCAAAGGCTAGCTAGTTTCAAAGTACTTACCAGATCCTAGGCTACTCTTTGTTCTTCATCTGTTTCATTTCCCTTCTTTTTGTATCATTTCATTCCATAAATCAAATTTCAAAGAGATCCTTAGACATAGATGACTTGCCCCATGGACCACTCTTGCCTCTTGCTGTTTCAGTTAAACCCTATTATGACTCCATAGCCCTATGGACTAAAACCTGCAATTATCTATCTTCCTGGCCAACGCTTGTTCTATTTACTTGCAACTTCTCACCTTTGAAACTCTTTGCACTTAGAACTTTCCACCTCAAACAGTAATCATGCTCAACCATACAAAAACAAAACGAACCCTTGGCCTTCATAACTAGCCTAATATCATTATCCAAAACTCCAAAGACAAATCCATCTTTGCACTTATTGGAGAGATCCCTCTCCGGATTCAGGAGGGCTAGATCCTAGAAAATCCCAAAGTGGTTGAAACGATGTTTCTCCCTGCGGTTGGATTTTGCCAATCTTGTTGATTACAGGGAGCTAACATTTTTGGTGACTCCACTGGGGACGAAGTTGAATTTTCACCTTAGGTTCCCTTAAAAAACTTCATAAAACCTTGTGAATAAAAGCAGCATTTTCAAGCACTACCCAGTAATGGTAATCATGGTAAAACTTGTTTGAATCAGTGAAAAACTAGGTAGAACCTAGGATTCTCATAAGAGTTTATCTAACCTTGAAAGATTAGCTGGCTTAGCCATAAGAGTACACTGTCTTTGTCTCATAACCATAGCTAAGTTTTGAAACAAAGTTAGGACATTCTTAGAAACCACAGCTGAAAATAACTCAGAAAACCCAAAAATATTTCAGATTGGTATCTAATAAACATGGTGGTGGACCATAAAACCTTTTACCTCCTTAGGTGCTAAAAACTTCCACTTGGCGACTCCACAATCCTAAACAGACCTAAAGACTCCATTGGGAAGAACCCTTATCATTTAAACTCAGTTAGAGGACTGTAGGATTAAAATTTGGGTAAACAGATTAGTTGACCATTTAAAGACTGTCATACTTGGTTGAACTTTTCCTGTTTATTTGGGTATGAAAAACACAGCATAGTGGCTCCTAGAAAGATTCACACTAGAGCCTACCCTGACCCTAATCCACCTGAGATAGTTGATAATTCAGAAAGTATCCTTAGAAAGTCTCCTAGGATTAAATTCTCAATTGTTTTCAGATCACCCTTGAGAGCTAATTCAGTTCTTGAAAATCTTTCAGCTCTACAATAGTCACAAGTTGACTTAGTAAATCCCTTTAGAACTAGGTCTCTTGACGATTTAGATCAGTTAGATTCTGAGTCTTCACTTTTATCTCCTGAAATAAGTGAAAATCCTGGTAGTAGAGAAACAACACCTCCTGATTTACATTTCCTTTACAACTTAGGTGTCTCTCATCCAAGATCAGCTCAACAATCTACTCTTGGTCCATCCACTTCGGCTCACCCTACATCCACTGTCCAAACCACTCCACTTTAGCCCACTTTCCCTTTTGTTAATCCACCTCTTGTGAATCCACCCCCACCACATATCATGGCAGCATGGTATGCACCCTTAGTCCTTCCTGTACCATTAATCAATCTTCCACAGGACTATCAGTCCAAAATTCCATTGTATGATACTAGCAATGCTACAATTGCATCACAACACGTGGATAAGATGAATGACTACTTTGACAGAAATGAAATTGATGATGATTCTGTCAAGCTTATACTATTTGCTCAAAGTAAGGGGGGAGAAGTAAGAAAATGGTTTAAAGGCTTAACCCCCCATAGTATTAATGATCTCCAAGCTTTCCATCAGACATTCTTAAACAAATGGGAAGTAAAGAAGAATCCTCTCCAAGTCCTTTATGATTACAAGAACCTCCATAGAAACACCGGAGAAAGTGTACATGCTTATTGTACCAGATTTAACAGTGTATATAATGCACTTTCCCCAGATCTAAAACCTCCACAAGGCTTAGCTTTAAACAAGTTTCTTGAAGGGTTTGACCTTGAGATGGCCTATTAGCTGAGAGAAAGAGATCCCGCAACTCTTGAAGAGATGCAAAAAAGTGCTCTCTCTGTGGAAGTCAACTTGATGGAGAAGAGAGAAAGAATGAAAAGTGAAAAGAGAGTGTCCTTTAGAGAGGAATCTATACCCTCTACTTCCAACTCAAAAATGGAGAGAATGATGGAAGAGATGATGAAGAAAATGAGCATCCTCGAGAGAGCACAAGCCATTAAAAACCAAACTGCTCCTCAAAACAGAGACCAGAACTAGAATCAGAATTTTGGAAGGAACCAGCCTCCAAACAGACCCAAGGAAGATGATCAACAGATCACTCCTCCCTTTTATCAAAACTATGTCAGTGAGGTTGAGGAAACAGATGAGATAACAGAGGAAGATGATATCAACATGCTAGGGGTAGATGATGATGATTTCGAGATTCATTACGATAGAAAACAAGGTCTTTATACACCTTATGATGACAAAAGAGATGATGACGAAAGTTATTATCAAGACATGGAAAACGTCATCATAGAGTCTCAAAAAGAATATGACCTTAGAAGCAAAACTAGTCAGCAAACTCCCAACACCAAAACCTCTGAAAAATCTTCACAAAACAACACTATAACCAAGCCTAAAGTTTTCAAACAGAAGGACAAAACAATGGCTATTAATTCTGATAAAGGTAGAGAGAAATGCACTCAAAACAATGAAAATTAGAGTGCAGACATTAGTAGTACTAAAACTTCAGCTAGTACTCCTGCGAAAACAATTTTGTCAAATGTAAATAAAACAAATCAGCAAGCTGATGTTGCTGATAGACTAGCAACTAGTAAGGCTGAGACAAGTACTTCAAAGAACCAGATTCCTTTCAGCCTGGAGCAGGAAATTTCCAAAATCAAAATCTTTGTTCCCCTAACTGAGTTAGCTGCCCAAAATGTATATAGGACCCAAATTTTGAAGGCTTTAAATATTGAGGAGAATAATGACAGTCAATCTTAATGATGACCAGCCAGAGCTTATTTTTGGTCCTAAGATTGAAGGTAGATATCAAGAGGGACCTGTTCCTCCCTTTTATGTAAGCTTAAATGTTCATGACAAAATTTTTCACAACGTTATGCATGATTTCGGAGCTTCTCATAATTTAATGCCTAAAGCCGTAATGGAGAGCCTTGGTCTAGAAATCACCAGACCTTACAAAGACCTTTACTCCTTTGACTCAAGCAAAGTAAAATGTTTAGGATTAATCAAAGACCTCTGCGTTAACTTAGCCCAGATTCCAGTCAAATGCTTAGTAATGGATATTGTTGTGGCTGATGTGCCCCCAAAGTATGGAATGTTATTATCAAGATCTTGGGGGGCTAAGTTATAAGGGACTATGCAAATGGACATGACCTATGCAACTATCTCTGTTTTCAATCAGACTAGAAGACTTTACAGGGAGTCTCATATGCAATACACAGTTACAAGTCAAGACAGACCACAGAATTCTCCTCTTTATTCTGTAAACACAGGCCTTGATTCCTTTATTATGTTTAACGATAAAACACTTAGTGAACAAGTCACTTTAACAGAATTAATGGCCGGCAGGGAGGAAGAGGCAGATAACATAGGAGTGTCAAAACAGTTTGCTGCATTTGAAAACTCTAGCAAACAAAACACAGGTCTTGAGCTACAAATCATGTGTCCTTTGCTTTTAAACTTTCAGAGTCAAGAAAGCAGTCCTCAACCCAATAAAAGATCCGAGGAGTTAGAACAAGTCCAACTAAGTGCTGATATTCAACAACAATCAGAATGCATTTTAGTTGAAGAGGACGATCACCAAACTGAAACTGAAAACAGTCTTATGTGGAGTATGTATTTTGACGGGTCATGCACTAGAACTAACGCTGGTGCAGGTGTCTGGATCTGCAACACTGAAAACAACCACACAAAAAGCATTTCTTTCAAATTAAACTTTCAGTGTTCTAACAACATACCAGAATATGAATCCTTGCTTCTAGGCTTGTGTTTGTTGAAAAAGTTAGGAGCCAAGAAAATCAAAGCATATGGGGATTCAGAGTTAGTCATTAGGCAAGTCAATGGGGAGTATAACGCAAATCACCCAAGACTTAGGGTCTACCGAAACGATGTCATGGACCTTTTAAAAACTTTTGAAGAATACCAGATAATTTTTGTCCCGAGGAAAAGAAATATTGCGGCCCATAATTTAGGCTTTGCAGCCAGAACATGCTTAACGCCATATCAAACCAAATACTGTACTGTTAGTCTCCTATACCAATAGGAGTCATATTTCATGATTGTCTTGATAAATTATGTAATATGTTCAAACCTTTTTCTTGTTGCAAAGGTGTTCCATATTCTCGAAAAAAATTAAAAAATCAAAAAATTAAAAAAATGTAAAGAGGGTATACCCTAAAAGAAAATCAAAGGGTGAAAAAAAATAAAATTGGCCAAAAAAGTGAAAGAAAATGAACCCCACCAAAAGAAAGGCCAAGGAAAGTGTGCAAGTCTAAATGCCACTACTTTTTGCTCTAATATAATAAACAAAATTGTGTGCACCTTGTCAAACTTTTGCCACAGTTTATGAAGACTCAAACTGTTTAAACTTGACTCATTCATTTTTCAATTTCATGTTGTAGAATAGAGAATAAATAGCTGGCCAAACAGTTTAATCTTGGCAGATAAGTAGATAGGTAGAATGAATAAAAGGTGCTCAACAGTTTAATCTGAGCCCTTGGATGTAATAAGTGTAGACTTAGATAGGTTTTCCATGTAAAAGAAAAAAGATTGATAAGGGTTTGCCAGTATAAGTGCACCCTAATAAAGAAGAGAAAATGGCAGAGTAAAGTAGGTAGGGTAGGTAGATGTTGTTGCAGAATTACATGTGATGAATGATGGTTCTAAATGTGTTCAATTATAATTTCATTACAAGTATAAAGGCAAACACTCCACTGGAAGAGGTTCACAGTAAAGCAAAGTCAAGATTATTAACTTCCCTTTCATTTTTCCCTAAAGGTTTCACTAATTTCCCCTAACTGCTAAGGTATTTGAAAATTAGAGGGGTTCAAGGCATTTCCTTGACTTTTGGAGGGACCGGACCCTCGGCCCAATAATTGAAAAGACCTAAATACTTGAAATCATCTACTATCACATTCATTCAACCCTCAAAATCACTTTTTATTCTAAGTTTAAGTGATGAAATGATTATAATGCTATTTTCTTGTAAATATTCACTTCCTTGGTTATATTTAAGTGTTTTGAGTTTACATTGTCCCTAGGTCATATTAACTCTAATTTATGTATTAACTCCCATAAAAATCACCTTTTCCTATTGTTGACGGGAAAATTTGTCCAGCCAACAGTAGGGGATCTCCCCGGTGAAAAGTCCCAATTAGACCTTAAACCGTTTGGAGTAGGGATCCCGTCCGGGGTGTGGGTCCAGCTACCGCTTAAGACGCCTTCCCTTCTGGTCTCAAAAGAACCTGATTAAACCTGCGGACACACACTTATTCATAGGCTACGAAATACATGATTGATGCATGGAACATGTCTACAACACTATGCGTAGCGAGAGAACGAATAAAACACATACGCCCGAAGAGATGCAGTTAACGACACGTATTTGGGGTCATGCTTGCAAGGTATCTTACCACAAAATAAATAGTTCTTAATGGCAAGATTCCTTCTTACTCCTGAAAGATAAAACGAAATGCTAATAGACAAAGGTATTAACATTCATTTAGAAAACGATAGAACTGAACATCATTAACACAGCATAGATAAACATGATGCATAAATGATATTATTAGAAATGCAGTTTCATTAATCATAGGATGTTCTGAAACTGTTTAGGAAATATACATAGTGTTGTCACAGCAAAATACATCATCCGAAAAAGGGGTTTTAGCAAGTATTCGTATTCATATGCCTAAGAATATGGTCCTTCAATACAATACAATGTAGCTCTTGAGTCTTCCAAAAAGAAAAAGCCCCTTGTATCTTTCCCCGTAGGGAGTTTTATAGCACCAAACTTGCCCTTTGGGCTTCCTGAATTTTCGCCTGCCTGCCTGTTGAGTTGCCTCGCGACCTCGAAGAGGTTGCGACTTGCGACCTGTCTGGTATGCGCGACTTGCGACCTGGGTAGGCGGTGCGACCTGCGACCTGTCCTGTTGGTGCGACTTGCGACCTAGCTCTAACTGCTGCTCATGAATTGCTGCTACCGGGCTGTGGAGATGGACGCGTAATGTTAATGTCAGGGACGTCAACCTGTTTCTCCTTGAGAAAATCCTGCCATGTCCGGTACTCTGCCGCTATGGGGGAAACCAGAGGGACTTCCTCCTTCAATCGATGCATACATTTCAACGCATTTGGTACTAAGGTTTCCCTTTTCTGTGCGATCTGATTTGAAAGCAAGGAAAGCTTGGTATAAATCCGCGCTGGAGTGGCAATAAACTGACTCAGATGCTCTTGAGATGCTGAGGGCTCTGGATCAGCAGCGGCTTGCTTGATAGGCTGCAAAAATGATTGGATGTCCTGGTCCACTTGTTCCTAGGTTCTCTCTTCGTCCAATGCCCCAAGCGATGGAATGTGGTGCAAAGTATGCATTGAGTCGATACCACTGATCAGGTGGTTGTACGAGGACATTACTTTGTCCAGGTCCTTAGATAGTTTGTCTTTAGATTGTATCGCCATGCGGAGCTGAACCTTTGCATCTTGCGTGTGAATCCAGTCCCTCTTAGGCAAATTTTCAGGTGCCTGAGGGTACTATATTGTCCAGCCCATCATCCTGTCTAAGGCCTGTGAAGCCTCCCTGAGCTGCTCGTGTCTTTGCCTGGTTTCCGCTCGTGCTCTTGCCAGTGGGGCGATTGTTTGTTTGATAGTGAACATTTCACCATACACCTGCCTCATGGTCACTTCCAACACTTCACACTCCTTGAAAATGGCCAGCGGGACTTCATTTACTGGTGGAGTCTGGTTTCGAAGTTGTTGAACTTCTGCTTGCAATTCTGCTTTCTCTTGCTCTGCTCTCTTCTCGCGTTGCTCAGCTGCTTGCAGTCTATTTTGTAGAGAGACTATTTCTCTACTCATTCTGGTTACATTCTCTTCCGTAGCTGCGGTGAAAGCAGTACCCGCTGATGCTATCATTACAGGATTAGTCCTGGTATCAAGGACTATGTCTTTGCCTGTTGCTACTATGGATGCGGCAGAGTGACTTTGCGCCAGTGACCTCCTCTTCTCTTGTCGGATTTTGAACGAAAACTGATCGAATGTGAGTCTGGTCAGGTCAAACACATCTTCTTCCTGTCCCTGGGGCGATCTGACGTCAGAGAGCTTGGTACGGCCCAGAGGTATATCGAGGGGAGTCACCTCGAGTTCGTCTAGCATGTCATCCTCCCTTTCTTCTGTGTTATTTTCTTCTCCTTCCTTTTTCCAGCGTTTAGCTTCTGCTGCCGCTTCTATTTCGGCCTTCTTCTTCTGCTCAGTTGCAGCAGCCTGTTCGGCTTTCTTTTGGCGTTCGGCCTCTGCTTTGTCCAGCTCTTCCCTAAGTGCCCGTTCTGCTGCAGCCTGTGCCTCCTTGCCCTCCTTTTCTTTCCTGGCTTCTTTGGCCTACTTCTTCTTCTGTGTTGCTGTTGCACTCTTTTGGCGCGCGTCCTCATCCTCTTTTATCTTCTTCTCTCTTTCTTGCTGGGCTTTCGCCTCTGCTTCCTTTTGTTTGATGGATGGAGTAAGCCCTGTGTTGGTTCGAGGTTTCTTGAGTAAAGAGGAAGAGGAACCTCCTAACTGACGACTTCTGTCTTCTAAGCTCTGATCATCTAGGTCTTCCTGGACCACGTCTGCTCCCGGAGCAAGTTGTCTTTCAGCATTATACCAGTTCCTTCTCTCATCTTCCGCCGGGCGCTCAAGATGCTGATAAGTACACTTGAATTTAGCTCTTAGGCAGTGTTCAGGAACTATTTTCTCTGGGTCATATGCTCGGTGTTCAAGCACCCTGAGCTGTTAACTTCTCATTTCTTCTGCTTCTGCTGCTACTTCCGTGAAGTTTTTAACTGTGTATGCACCAATGGTGAGGGGTAGCGTGGGCCATGGCTTCTTTTTGCCTTTAGATAGGATGCTGGAGAAGTCGTGCGACATTTGAAAGCATACCTCCTGAATAAGAATTTTGTCTGTAACAAAGCGAGGCATAGCATGTGGTGCCTTGTAAGTTCCAAAGACTCGGATGAAGGTGTATCCAGGGAAAGGGAACCAGTGTGCTACTTTGACCAGAGTCTCCTTGGCCCGCCAAGACATGCAGGGGGCGTCTTGGCCAAATAAATGTCTGTACAGAGAGGGGATAAATACTTGGGAAATCTGATCTATATCCTGTTTGTATTTGGACTCCCAAAATACCTTGATTTGCAGATGAACTGCGCGTGACTGCTCGGAATCCCAGTTGTGCGCCCATCCCTCAAATTGTACTCTTACGCAGACAGCGTCTAGTAGGTAAGAGACCATGTAAAATTCGCCAGGCATTCCTTCATCTGGGGCCAGTGCCGCGTTCAAGTTGGTCTGCATCGAAGTCATCAATATGCCGGCCCAATTAAAACGGGTGCCATATGTTGTCACATACTCCATGATAGTAGCCCTACTGCCGCTGAAAGTGGAGCAATCTAGGCGCCCGTAAAGTCTGCCAAGCATGGCGGCAACCAATTTATAAACCTTCCTCAGGCTCGCCACCGGTTTTTCTTGGTCCTTCTTGACCTTGAACTTCTCGAGCTCCTCCCACCATTGTCTAATAGTATCAACTATCGGAACGGCGTGAGCAATAGCCCATTCTGGAGAGAAATGCTCATCTGGGCGAGGCAGTGAGTAATAAATGTGAGCATCCGCGCCTACCAGCGTAGCGAAAGCTCTGCCTTTGCTGTCCCGGATCACAAACTTCTGGGGGTCCGTCTTTTGTATGATCCAATCTATAACTTCTGGACATGGGAATATGGCTGGATGCGCCCCTGCCAGATGTAGTTTGGACTTCTTCACCGCCAAGTATATTTCCCGGTCTGGGAGATCTTCTGGAAATTCCTCTTCCGGTATGGCGAACTCATGATATACTTGGTACCATCTCATGCTGTCGTCTTTTGTAAACGTACATAGTGTATCTCTGTATATTGGGGGTGGGGACACCACTTCCAGCTCATCAATCTCTTCGACTATTTTCTTGTCCTTCCTCCAAGATAGCGGGGGCGCCATGTCACTAGAATCTGATAACACAGGTATGCACTCTATGTCTTCTTGAATTTCACCTGTCAAATTCATAAAGGAATCCCATGATAAGAACGACATGGTGATAAAAAACTAGTTACAATTTAGTGATGAAATTTAGCTGTGCCACATGCAAAACTGGGCTACTGGGTCCCTGGGTCGCGGATTGCAAGAACAGAGTCCGGGCGCGACCTTGCGACCTCGCGACCAGGTCTCTGGGTCGGTAGGTCGCAGATCTCTGGAAAATTTGGAAGATGCGACCTTGCGACCTCGCGACTAGGTCGCTGGGTCGCAGGGTCGCAAAATCCCAGAAATTGGAGAAAATGCGACTTTGTGACCTCGCGACTAGGTCGCTGGGTCGCAGGTCGCAATATGGCTTGCCGGGGGGGTTTACGCGCGCGCGGCCTTGAACCTCCTTTTCTCCCTCCTCTTGAGGATTTAAAAGTTAGCTGGGTCTAGGCGGAGCTGTGGCAGGATTTTAATAGCAAGGGATGATGCCATGAAGGTGTGAATCAGAAAAACAGTGAGGTTTGGACAATTTGGTAGAAAACAGATTCATAAAACCCTCAGAAATATAAAAGCTTAGACAAATGACAATTTAAAGGCCTAAGGGGACATGGGTTTGGTAAGAAAAGCATCAAAACGGAAACAGCAGGAAGAAATGGCAACTTACCCGGGAAAAACGCGCCAGTTGAGCTGTCAGAGGCGTTTTCTTACAAATCGCTGAATGTGTAAAATGCGACCTGCGACCTCCCTTTTATAGAAAGTCGCACGTGCGAGCAATAAATGTAGGTCGTTGGGTCGCAATTCGATTAGTTTCTGAGTTTTGCAACCTTGCGACCTTGCGACCTGGCGACCTGGGGTCGCTGGGTCGCAAGGTCGCTGGGTCGCGCTTTTCATGAAAATTGTAAAATTGCGGCTTGGCGACCTGGCGACTTGGCGACCTGGGTCGCTGGGTCGCTGGGTCGCGATTTCCATTAAATTTGGGGATTTGCGACCTGGCGACCTGGCGACCTGAGGTTGCTAGGTCGCAAGGTCGCTAGGTCGCGGTTTTCATCAACTGTTCAACTTTGGGACTTGGCGACTTGGCGACTTAGTAGTTTCCCTTTAGTTTTTAGGGGGCTCCAAAAATTTGAAATGGTGGTCTTTTTTGGAGGGTGTTGTAGGGGCTACAACAAATGGCGATTCACTGGACGAACTCAGAGTCTCTGCTGATGGTTAGTCTTGGCGGGGGGAGGGAGGGGCCTATGCTGACTGTTTTCTTTTACCTTGTGGTTGACATCTCCTAACTTTTGGCACCTAGCTGGGTTGCTCAATCTGATAGCCTGTTTGGGCACCATTCAACCAAATTCATTTCTTCAGGTCTCCGGACTGGAAGGGTTGGAGAACTTCAGGGGGCTGCAGGGTCTGGTACAATTATTTTTTCCTCATCGTGTTGCTCCGCTGCCAGCGAACCTCTCGGTCCCGGCGGAGTCACTGCCTAGGAATCGTGAACGTTTCTCCGCTGTCAGAGAGCCTAGTCAGTACCCCGACGGAGTCGTTACATCACCTCTCTGCGCAGGAAGCCTTTCTCAATCCTTTACCCTTTATTAGTGTGTTATTGCACTTATTTTGAATGTGCCGAAGGAACTTATTTGAGATGTGCTCGTGGCACTTATTTGAGATGGCAATTTAGCCTAGGCGGATGAGGGATCCCGACTTATTTTGCTTGCAGAGAGGTTGTTCCTGGTCTGGCATGAAGACTTTGGTTTTTCCCAGATACCCTGTCGTAGCCTAGAGTACCTCTTTTCTCTTCTTGTCTGGTTACCACTTACATTGCATTCTCTTTTGTGGACACCCTCTCAGACTGGCGAGATAAGCTTTCTTGCTTGATGACTCGAGCTTGGTGATATGCTACCTTTAGGTGCGGAGAACGAGCAAGCTTTTGCCGCCTTTGAGTTTATCGAAAAAGGCTTTCCATCAGCGTAGAACCTGTTGCAGTATGCCAATTGCGTGGCTCTAACAAATCCTTCCTTAAATTTTATTTTTATATATATATATATTTTTTTTTCTTTTCTCCTATTTTTTTTTTTTTTTTTTGAAACAAAGGTGAAACAAGAAGCTATGGTACAAAATAAGATAGCCCTCTAAGGGCTGCTAAGTGAAATAGTGTTTGAGGTCATGCCCGTTTACCGGGAGGACCTCGACTCGTCCATCAAGGGTTTGCAATCTGAATGTGTGTGATCCTATCTTCTCGTTAATTTGGAAAGGGCCTGTCCAAAGTGCTTGGAACTTGGCATGCTTCCCCTTTTCCTCATGGGCTTTATCCCACTTAAGGACCAGGTCTCCTACTTCAAAATTTTTGTTCCCTGCGGACTTTTTATCAAACCATCTTTTGATTCGGCTCTGATGGATGGCAAACTTTTCCCGGGTCTTTTGCCTTTCTTCCTCCAACTTCAGCAAGGTATCGATTCGAGTCTGTAAGGTGGGACACGGGGTACCATGACATTCTTGGGACAGTTGGAGGGTCGGGAGAGATAGATGAGAAGGGAGAACAACTTATTTTCCATACACGAAAAAAAATGGGGAGGTGCCTAAAGAGGACTTGGGAGTGATACGGTCAGCCCACAGTGCATTGTGAAGGGCATTGTGCCAGTTGCGCTGGTGGGATAGCAGAGTCTTCTTAATAATACGGATAAGGTTCTTGTTAGTAGAATCAGCTAATCCATTTCCATGGGGATAATAATTTGCAGAATGTTTCAAAATAATACCATTTTCCAGCGCAAAATCATATAATTTAAAAGATGAGAAATAAGTCGCATTATCAAAAACTAAAGAAGTCGGAACGCCAAACCTTGTCATGATAGAATGCGTGAGGAATTCTATTACCTCTTGATCGTTGATTCGGCATAATGGTGTTGCCTCGACCCACCTGGTGAAGTAATCAGTAGCTGTAAGGATATACCGATGTTGTTTAGAAGAGTGAGGTGTGATCTCACCGATTACATCCAAACCCCACTGTTGGAAAGGTTCCTCTACTGCTACTGAGAGTAAGGGGGCGGCTGGCCGTGCTTCTCGGTTGGCGAACTTCTGGCATTGAATGCATTTCCGAACATATGCATGCGCGTCTCTAAAAAGAGTAGGCCAATAGTATCCTGCGCACATTATCTTATGGGCAGTAGTATCTCCAGAAAAATGACCTCCAGCTGGTCCGTCATGCAGCTCAGTTAAGATTTTCTACGCTTCGTCGGTTTCCAAGCAGCGTAACAAGACCCCATTGTGGTGTTTCTTGAACAACTTACCTTGGATCAGTTGGTGAGATGCGGCTTTGAGTCTTATTGCGCGTTTCTGTCGGGCAGTAAGAGCAAGGTCCATGGTGCCTTGGGCCAAATATCTTGAAATGTCGGAATACCAAGAAGGGCTACTTTGCTGAGGCATATGGTCGCTTTGATACATGTCGATCTCTTGTTCCCAACATTCCTCTTCAATCTCATGAGCACCTGCAGCCTCTGCGGCCATTTGACATAAGCCCTGTCCTTTAACGGTATGTGCCGGTTTGAACTCTAAGTCGTATTCTTGCAAACACGCCACCCAGTTGCCCCGTCGTTCGCCTAGCTCTTGCTGCACGAAAAGTGAGCGGACCGCTGGGTGTGGCACAAAAACCGTGACGTGATTTTTCAAGATGTAGGGCCTAAAATGTTTTACCGCCTTGTAGACCGCATAGGCTTGCTTGTCAATTTCTGGATAGTTTAACTCAGCTCCTTGTAGACCGGTGCTCATGAAGGAAATGGGTCGTTCATCGTTGTTGCCATCTTTCTGCGTAAGGACGGCCGCAAGTGAGGAATCTTAAGCAAAAGTATATAGGATAAAATCTTTGCCGAAATATGGACTTTGTAGGGAGGGAGTTTCAGCTATGGCCTATTTGATTTTGTCAAAGGCCTCCCTTTTCGGTAGGTTCCATTGGAACATAGCATTCTTTTTTATCATTCCCTGCAATGGCTTGACTATCTGTGCGAAATCTGATATAAATTTTCGTACGAAATTGATCTTCCCCAAGAAAGATTGCATCGTTTTTTTACTCCTGGGAGGAGGAATTTGAGCAATGGCTTTCACCCGTTCCGGATCGACGATAATACCTTGTTTAGTTATGATATGACCTAGCAAATTTCCTTCTGCCACGGCGAAAACGCTCTTCTTTGGGTTAAGTGAAATTCCATATTTTCTACATCTTTCAAAATTTTTCCTAAGGTGGCGTATATGGTCACCCCGGTGTTTTGAAAACACGGTGACGTCATCTAAGTAGACCACCACACTTTGGCCTATCAGCCCCTTGAAGGCTATATCCATGGCCCTTTGGAAAGTTGCCCCTGCGTTGATTAATCCAAAAGGCATACGCCTGAACGCGAAAGTTCCCCATTTGGTTCGAAAAGTGGTCTTCAATCTATCCGGTTCAGCTACCAGCACTTGGTTGTAGCCGGCGAAACCGTCTAATAGGGAGAACATTTCAGAACCGGACACGGCTTGTAATATCTGTTCCATGGGCGGCACTGGATAGTTGTCTTTGTTTGAGGCACGATTCAGATTGCAGAAATCTACGCACAAACGGATTTCGCTAGACTTCTTACGTACGGGTACCAAATTTGACACCCACGTGGAGTGACGGATTTTGAAAATAATTCGTGCATCCAAGAGCTTCTTGAGTTCTTTCAGAATCAATGGTTCCAGAGTAGGATGTACTTTTCTGAGCTTTTGCTGGAACGGCTTTGCGCCTTCCTTCATGGGTATAACATGCTGGATGATTCGAGTATCATACGTACGTAAGTCATCATATGTCCAAGCAAATACGTCACGATACTTGCGAAATAGTTGGGTGAAAGCCTGCGCCTCCTGGGTGGTGCAGTCTTTCCCAAGGTTGACGAACTTAGGATTATCTTCTAATCCCAAGTTCACTTGTCGATGGGCCAAAATGGAGCTTTTCACTTTGGCATTCGGGGGTCCTCGAAAACGGCTCTGCAGATCGAAGAGTTTCTCAAGTGACACTACTCCCTTTGGCATGGGATTCCCTCTGTGTTTCTCAAACTCTTCCTGCACAGCTTGGTCGTGATCATCTTCATCTATTGCGGCGTCTTTGAATGTTTCTGAGTTACACATGAACTCTAGTACCTGTTGATCATCATCAAAGACGCGTAAGTTAGTTATGTTGTCTGGCACGGAGGGTTTATATACAATTTCAATAGAAAAACCGTCCCTCAAAGGGGTGAATCTAGCAGCAGCATTAGCCAGAGTATCTGCTGCTGCATTGTGCATCCTAAGGACAGATTTAATTCCAAATGCATCAAAACCAGAAATCAATCGCCATACCTCTTGTTGATACGCCTTTAAATGCGGAGATAAACAGTGAATAGTGTTGCGTACCTGGCGGGTGATAATATCAGAATCTCCAATGACCTATAAACATTTTACCTTCAAATACAGTGCTTTCTTAAGTCCGAGGATTAATGCCTCGTACTCAGCAGAGTTGTTGGTGCACTGGAACTCTAGCCGGCATGAGATTAAGTATTTATTCTTGTGTGGGTCAAGCAATATGCAACCAGCACCGGCTCCGTCATGGGTCTTGGAACCGTCATAATACAAGGTCCACATGTCACTTTCTGGCTCCTTCGGGGTACTAGGTTGTGGAGGGGTTCCTGCTGGTGGTGAGTCAGGGATAACTTGCTCCTCTATGACGAGTGCTAGTTCAGATTGGACTTCGGGGCCTACGGAAGACTGAGGGGGTTGGTAGCATCCGAATATTGCTTCCAGAAAGCACATGCCAAGCTCTTCTTGTGCAACGCTGATGGGTTCATTAACTGCATCCAAATCAGTGACGGTGTGTTTCATATAGGGTTCACTTTCTACCCTAATTTGATTATTCCGCCCCTTGTAAGGAAGCCACAAGTGGGACCAGTCGGTGGCGAAGTAGCCTTGTAATTTGCTAGACCAATCCCTACTAAGCAATAGGCGGTATGCTTCCGGGATATCGACAATCACAATGTCAATGCACTGATGGACCCTAGAGTTTGACGACAAGCGGATGATGACATTGTTCAATTCTCCTACGGCTGGTACTTGTGATCTGTCAAGTTGTATAATCTTTGCGTCAGTTTTCTCCGGGCGAATGTTCAGCTTTTTACAGACGGATAGGGGCATGACGTTTGTTGAGGCACCGGAGTCAACTAGACAGTTGTGGACGTTGAAGTTAAAAATCTCTAAGGACAAAAGGAAAGGAGGTGTGGATCCTCTTGAGTTGGTATTGATGGCGTTTACTATGGATTGTACATCTGGTTCGGCTTGCGCAGACATGTTGCTCACAATCTTCGTAGCTGAAGTATTTGCGAAAGCCTTAAGAATGAGCTCCTTTTGATTAGTAATGCAGGCCAGCTCATAGAGAGAAATGTTTGCTCTTTTTTTCTTCATATCTTCAACAATGTTATAGCTGGACTCTGGTTGAGGGCTAGGCTCGGCGGAGGTCTTAGAGGATTCTGTCGGAAGTTTTCTCTTTTGACTCGCTCGGGTAGTGTTGTTGGGGTGCTTCTCTGGGACAGATTGTTTCCCGTTTCCTGGGGGCAGGATTTTCCTTAGGAAAGCCCTTTTCTTGTCTTCATAGGATTGCTCGGGAACAGGTCCTTTGCTCCTGAGGCTATAATTCCGCACAGGCTGATCTTTGGGAGCATCTGCCATGTTGATATCAATGGAGGTAAGGTTGTCCCCACCTCAGATTATGTCAAAAGCAAGGATAGAGGATCCTGGTTCTTCGTTTGAGGGCGGATCCTCATCGTGATCTGAAACATCATCCTCCGTCACATCCCCTGGAGTTTGGTCATCTAAAAGTTGATTAACTACTTCTGTCATGCTACCAATCCATTGAGGGCACATTTTTTCAGAGTGGGCAGCTTGGTGGAAAGAACAAAATTTATCTTTCCCTATCTCTTCCACATTGAGAGCAGTATTTGAGTTAGACGGAGGTCTGTTAGTGTTGGGATTACTTTTTCTGAAGAAAGGTTTGGGTGGTTTCGTGCTAGTTGTGGCTTCTGTGCCCTTTCTCCTTAGGTCAGTGACTTCATTCGTTAAATGCTTGAGAATTTTTTCCATGCTTTCAAAATCAAATGCATCCCTATCCCTATCGGTGGTCTTAGGAGTGGAGGACTGACCTCTCTTTGTGTTAGGCTTGTGATCATCTCTCCCTTCATGATCGATGGCTCCTATCGAAAGCATGTCTTTCTCTACGGCGAGAGCAGCCTCATAATTAGCCGTAAGTGTAGCGCGAGCTTCGCGTTTGACGAAAACGGCAATGTCCCTAGGGAGGGCCTTGGTATAGTAATCAATGGTGATTGAGTCATCCAACACTAGGTTTGGGGGAAATTTCTGCAGTATGGTAGCGAAGCGTTGGTTGAAGTCCTTAACCTTTTCCTTTTTATGACACTTGATGGTGCTCAATTCCGTGAGAAGCATGGAAGGAGTTTTATCTTCTGAAAACTTATGCAGGAATGTGCGACGGAATTGGTCCCATGAAGTGATAGAGGCACTGGGGAGATAGCGGTACCATGTGGCCGCTTTGTTTTCGAGGGTATGAGGAAACAGTCGACATGCGACATCATCAGACTGGACTCTCATGATTTGCAGGGACAAATAGAAGCTGTTGATATGATCTTCAGCTAAGGTGCCTTTCTCAGGGCCGAACTTAGGGAGGTGTTTCTCCGGATGCCTAGGCAGATCTTGGAGTGGGCCCAGAAGATTTAATGGGGATTGAGTCATCCAGGCTAGGGGTTGCACTCTCCTAGCCCGCTGGTGTTGCCTAAACTCATGTTCAGATTCACCTCCCGAACCTGAGACCGATGCTTCAGACTCGTGACGGGAGTGTTCGTCTTGGTGTCTCCCACGGTGCAGAAAATCTCTAAGATATCCCAAGTTGTGTACAGGAGGCCTCATAGGGTTTGGGTGACGGTTGCGAGCTTGGTTACCTTGGCCTCAGCCCCTATCTCCTCTACCTCCAGCCCCTCGGCCTCTATTTCCTTCTTCTTCATTTCTGCGAGCTCTATTCCTTTATCCTTCATTTCTACGAGCCCTATTCCCCCCGTCTACATTTCCTCGGCCTCTGTCTCCCTCACCATCCCCGGGTGAGGGGTGTGCCTGGTTGTTGTTTTGTCGAGTCTGGTTAGGCTGGGAGTCGGGGAAAGGCTCGGTGTCAGCAAATTCTTCGCCCTCTTGGAGAATCGGGTCATTTTCCTCAACAGCATTTGTGAGGTCTTCCAACATGAGATTTACGAGCTCGGGTATGGTACTCGCAAGGGCACCATTCCGGGTGATGTTCTCAGGAGGAGTTCTAGTATGGGCGAGGTATTCCATGATTGGAGTAAACCGTAAGTTGTTGATAAGATCGCGGGCAGCTGGGCGCAAGGCTCTCAACTGCGCCCTGGTGATTTCAAAATATCGAGTCTCCCTCTCCGGAATATCTTCTAGAGGGGGAGGGACAGTTTCATTGTTTATGACCTCCCCTTGGGGAGTTTGTGATGGAAAGTTTGTTGTATGCTGGGAGGCTGCCATCAGGCCCTCCTTCTAGCGCCAAATCTGTTGACGGGAAAATTTGTCCAGCCAACAGTAGGGGATCTCCCCGGTGAAAAGTCCCAATTAGACCTTAAACCGTTTGGAGTAGGGATCCCGTCCGGGGTGTGGGTCCGGCTACCGCTTAAGACGCCTTCGCTTCTGGTCTCAAAAGAACCTGATTAAACCTGCGGACACACACTTATTCATAGGATACGAAATACATGATTGATGCATGGAACATGTCTACAACACTATGCGTAGCGAGAGAACGAATAAAACACATACGCCCGAAGAGATGCAGTTAACGGCACGTCTTTGGGGTCATGCTTGCAAGGTATCTTACCACAAAAGAAATAGTTCTTAATGGCAAGATTCCTTCTTACTCCTGAAAGATAAAACGAAATGCCAATAGACAAAGGTATTAACATTCATTTAGAAAACGATAGAACTGAACATTATTAACACAACATAGATAAACATGATGCATAAATGATATTATTAGAAATGCAGTTTCATTAATCATAGGATGTTCTGAAACTGTTTAGGAAATACACATAGTGCTGTCACAGCAAAATACATCATCCGAAAAAGGGGTTTTAGCAAGTATTCGTATTCATATGCCTAAGAATATGGTATTTCAATACAATACAATGTAGCTCTTGAGTCTTCCAAAAAGAAAAAGCCCCTTGTATCTTTCCCCGTAGGGAGTTTTATAGCACCAAACTTTCCCTTTGGGCTTCCCGACTTTTCGCCTGCCTGCCTGTTGAGTTGCCTCGCGACCTCGAAGAGGTTGCGACTTGCGACCTGTCTGGTATGCGCGACTTGCGACCTGGGTAGGCGGTGTGACCTGTGACCTGTCCTATTGGTGCGACTTGCGACCTAGCTCTAACTGCTGCTCATGACTTGCTGCTACCGGGCTGTGGAGATGGACGCGTAATGTTAATGTCAGGGACGTCAACCTGTTGCTCCTTGAGAAAATCCCGCCATGTCCGGTACTCTGCCGCTATGGGGGAAACCAGAGGGACCTCCTCCTTCAATCGATGCATACATTCCAATGCATTTGGTACTAAGGTTTCCCTTTTCTGTGCGATCTGATTTGAAAGCGAGGCAAGCTTGGTATAAATCCATGCTGGAGTGGCAATAAACTGACTCAGATTCTCTTGAGATGCTGAGGGCTCTGGATCAGCAGCGGCTTGCTTGATAGGCTGCAAAAATGATTGGATGTCTTGGTCCACTTGTTCCCAGGTTCTCTCTTCTTCCAATGCCCCAAGAAATGGAATGTGGTGCAAAGTATGCATTGAGTCGATACCACTGATCAGGTGGTTGTACGAGGACATTACTTTGTCCAGGTCCTTAGACAGTTTGTCTTTAGATTGTATCGCCATGCGGAGCTGAACCTTTGCATCCTGCGTGTGAATCCAGTCCCTCTTAGGCAAATTTTCAGGTGCTTGAGGGTACTGTATTGTCCAGCCCATCATCCTGTCTAAGGCCTGTGAAGCCTCCATGAGCTGCTCGTGTCTTTGCCTGGTTTCCGCTCGTGCTCTTGCCAGTGGGGCGACTGTTTGTTTGATGGTGAACATTTCACCATACACCTGCCTCATGGTCACTTCCAACACTTCACACTCCTTGAAAATGGCCAGCGGGACTTCATTTACTGGTGGAGTCTGGTTTCGAAGTTGTTGAACTTCTGCTTGCAATTCTGCTTTCTCTTGCTTTGCTCTCTTCTCGCGTTACTTAGCTGCTTGCAGTATATTTTGTAGAGAGACTATTTCTCTACTCATTCGGGTTACATTCTCTTCCGTAGCTGCGGCGAAAGCAGTACCCGCTGATGCTATCATTACAGGATTAGTCCTGGTATCAAGGACTATGTCTTTGCCTGTTGCCACTGTGGATGTGGCAGAGGGAATTTGCGCCAGTGACCTCCTCTTCTCTTGCCGGATTTTGAAAGAGAACTGATCGAATGTGAATCTGGTCAAGTCAAATACATATTCTTCCTGTCCTTGGGGTGATCTAACGTCAGAGAGCTTGGTACTGCCCAGAGGTATATCGAGGGGAGTCACCTCGAGGTCGTCCAGCATGTCATCCTCCCTTTCTTCTGTGTTCTTTTCTTCTTCTTCCTTTTGCCAGCGTTCAGCTTCTGCTGCCGCTTCTATTTCAGCCTTCTTCTTTTGCTCAGCTGCAGCAGCCTGTTCGGCTTTCTTTTGGCGTTCAGCCTCTGCTTTGTCCAGCTCTGCCTTAAGTGCCCATTCTACTGCGGCCTGTGCCTCCTTGCCCTCCTTTTCTTTCCTAGCCTCTTTGGCCTGCTTCTTCTTTTGTGTTGCTGTTGCACTCTTTTGGCGCGCTTCCTCATCCTCTTTTATCTTCTTCTCTCTTTCTTGCTGGGCTTTTGCCTCTGCTTCTTTTTGTTTGATGGATGGAGTAAGCCCTGTGTTGGTTCGAGATTTCTTGGGTAAAGAGGAAGAGGAACCTCCCAACTGACGACTTCTATCTTCTAAGCTCTGATCATCTGGGTCTTCTTGGACCACGTCAACTCCCGGAGCAATTTGTCTTTCAGCATTATACCAGTTCCTTCTCTCATCTTCCGCCGGGCGCTCAAGATGTTGATAAGTCCACTTGAATTTAGCTCTTAGGCAGTGCTCAGGAACTATTCTTTTTGGGTCATATGTTCGGTGTTCAAGCGCCCCGAGCTGATAACTTATCATTGCTTCTGCTTCTGCTGCTACTTCCCTGAAGTCTTTAACTGTGTATGCACCAATGGTGAGGGGTAGCGTGGGCCACGACTTCTTTTTGCCTTTAGACAGGATGCTGGAGAAGCCGTGCAACATTTGAAAGCATACCTCCTGAATAAGCATTTTGTCTGTAAAAAAGCGAGGCATAGCATGTGGTGCCTTGTAAGTTCCAAAGACTCGGATGAAGGTGTATCCAGGGAAAGGGAACCAGTGTGCCACTTTGACTAGAGTCTCTTTGGCCCGCCAAGACATGCAGGGGGCGTCTTGGCCAAATAAATGTCTGTACAGAGAGGGGATAAATACTTGGTAAATCTGATCTATATCCTGTTTGTATTTGGACTCCCAAAATACCTTGATTTGTAGATGAATTGCGCGCGACTGCTCGGAATCCCAGTTTTGCACCCATCCCTCAAACTGTACTCTTGCGCAGACAACATCTAGTAGGTAAGAGGCCATGTAAAATTCGGCAGGCATTCCTTCATCTGGGGCCAATGCCGCGTTCAAGTTGGTCTACATCGAAGTCATAAATATACCGACCCAGTTGAAACGGGTGCCATATGTTGTCACATACTCCATGATAGTAGCCCAACTGCCGCTGAAAGTGGAGCAATCTGGGCGCCCGTAAAGTCTACAAAGCATGGCGGCAACCAATTTGTAAACCTTCCTCAGGCTCGCCACCGGGTATTCTTGGTCTTTCTTGACCTTGAACTTCTCGGGCTCCTCCCACCATTGTCTAATAGTATCAACTATCGGAACGACGTGAGCAATAGCCCATTCTGGAGAGAAATGATCATCTGGGCGAGGCAGTGAGTAATAAACGTGAGCATCCACGCCTACCAGCGTAGCGAAAGCTCTGCCTTTGCTGTCCCAGATCACAAACTTCTGGGGGTCCGTATTTTGTATGATCCAATCTATAACCTCTGGACATGGAAATATGGCTGGATGCGCCCCTGCCAGATGTAGTTTGGACTTCTTCACTGCCAAGTATATTTCCCGGTCTGGGAGATCTTTTGGAAATTCCTCTTCCGGTATGGCAAACTCATGATATACTTGGTACCATCGCATGCTGTCGTCTTTTGTAAACGTACATAGTGTATCCCTATATATTGGGGGTGGGGACACCACTTCCAGCTCATCAATCTCTTCCACTACTTTCTTGTCCTTCCTCCGAGATAGCGGGGGCGCCATGTCACTAGAATCTGATAACACAGGTATGCACTCTATGTCTTCTTGAATTTCACCTGTCAAATTCATAAAGGAATCCCACGATAAGAACGACATGTTGATATAAAACCAGTTACAGTTTAGTGATGAAATTTAGCTGTGACACGTGAAACTGGGCTACTGGTTTACTGGGTCGCTGGGTCGCGGGTTGCAAGAAAAAGGTTCAGGCGCGACCTTACGACCTCGCGACCAGGTCGCTGGGTCGCTAGGTCGCAATTCTTCGAAACAAATGAAAAATGCGACCTTGCGACCTCGCGACTAGGTCGCTGGGTCGCTGGGTCGCAAATTTCAGAAATTTGGAAAAATGCGACTTTGCGACCTCGCGACTAGGTCGCTGGGTCGCAGGTCGTGATAAAGCTTGCCGGGGGGTTTTGCGCGTGCGCGGCCGTGAGACTTATTTTCTCCCTCCTTTTGAGGAATTACAAGTTAGCTAGGCCCAGGCAGAGCTGAGGCATGATTTTAAGGGCAAGGGACAAAGCCATGAGTGTTTGAATCAGGAAAGTGGTGAGGTTTGGACATTCATGTAGAAAACAGATTCACAAAACACTCAAAAATATAAAAGCTCATACAAATTTCAATTTAAAGGCCTAAGGGGACATGGGTTTGGTAAGAAATGCATCATAATGGAAACAGCAGGAAGAAATGGCAACTTACCCAGGAAAAACGCGCCAGTTGAGCTGTCAGAGGCGTTTTCTTTCAAATCACTGAATGTGAAAAATGCGACCTGGCGACCTCCCTTATATAGAAGGTCGCACGTGCGGGCAATAAATGCGGGTCGCTGGGTTGCAAATCAGTTAATTTCATAGTTTTGCGACCTTGCGACCTTGCGACCTGGCGACCTGGGGTCGCTGGGTCGCAAGGTCGCTGGGTCGTGCTTTTCATTAAATCAGATAATTGCGACCTAGCGACCTAGCGACTTGGCGACCTGGGATCGCTGGGTCGCATGGTCGCGGGGTCGCATTTTTCGTTAATTTTGGGGATTTGCGACCCTGCGACTTGGCGACCTGGGGTCGCAAGGTCGCAAGGTCGCGGTTTTTATCAATAACTTAACTTTGCGACTTGGCGACTTGGCGACTTAAAAGTTTCTCTTTAGTTTTAAGGGGCTCCAAAAATTTGAAATGGTGGTCTTTTTGGAGGGTGTTGTAGGGGCTACAACACCTATTATATATAAATCCTTTGTACTAATACCCCCAAAACCCTTATATTACACTCTTTAGCCAAAGTATTTAACCCTCATACATTCAAATAAAAACCCACCTTATATGCCCTTTGGCTAAAAAGATAACATTAACTCTATTCCCTCCCCCTATGGTAAGAAAGTCACATTGATTTAATTACCATATATTAAAAAAATATATGAAAATATTTAAACATATGAAAATATGTTTGAAATAAAAAATAAATCCAAAGTTTAATTAAAATCAAACTTTGAAATAAGTTATCCCCGCGCATTTTCCATTTCTCGACCATATGGGATTAATTAATCCTTAAGATTAATTAATAACCAAACCCTCCAATCAATCGCCTCCCGAAATGATTAATTCATATTAAATCATGTCGGTCCCGCCCATTAAATATACGTCAACTCCATATCTCGTCAACCGTTGGATCGATTCGCCCAAGATCGACGGCTCCCATTGATTCCGCTACCCATCCCTTATCCAAAAGTTAACGCGCGAAATTCCAGCGGTTTTAAAACAGTACCATGGCCACGTGTCATTCGTTCTGTGGAATCGCTGCCCATCCGCTCAATACTGCCTTCCCTCAAAAGCGGTGCGGAAAAAACCGCTTACCACCTCCCCCCCCGTGACTCATCTGTCGTACATGCTGACGTCATTAATTAAAACCCGCCACCCTTTCAATTTGTAAATAAAACGAAAAGAACTTGCGTTTTTTTATTATATCGTGCACAGTGAACGACCAGACTCCCATGTAGTAAAACCCTTTGTAACCCAGCTGTGCTACCTGAAGCATGGTTTACCTCCAAAAAATCATTCTAGATTCACTCCACAGACCTCTCAAAATCAAATGAAATATTTTCGACCTCCCCTGCAAACCAATGCTTTCTTAACAATTTTTTTTGTTTTACAGGTGATCAGAAGACCACACCCTTGGATAAACAGTCTTAATACTAGTCATAAGACTTGTTTACTCCAAGAGTGCTATCAAATCTATTCAAACAGAGATGGAAGATAAAACATATCGTTGAAAGACAAGCAAAGGAAATAGGATATTAAATGATTTATTGTTGAAACAGAAAGTAAAAACCTAAACTACACATTGAAGGTAAAAGGACACATTAAAAAATAGCTAGAGAGCATAACAGTTAAAGAGTATCAGTGGTTAAAGTGTATCAGGTAAAAGTCAGAGTAAAAGTTAAAATGAAGTTACAGAGCAACCAAAGGTAAAACAGTAAAAGTAATTACAGAAGCAGTAAAATGGTAAAAAGAAATGAAAATACTTTCACCAACATTGAATTTTGTCTAAAGTGAAAGTAAAATAGTCAAAAGAACAAAAAAGTGAAAAGATGAAAAATACAACAAGAAGGAATATTTTTGCAGAAATTGCATGTTTTAGTCATTGTTTTGCAGAAACTATTGTGATCAATCCAAGATGAATTTTGCAAAACTGAAGGCGGTTTATGTTCTTAAGAGGACCATCCACAAAAACCTCTCTCACTTTTCTAACAGCTATTATGGTTTTGGAAATATTAAACAATGATGGAAAGCACCTTTTGCAGAAAATACCAGTTAAGTCATCATTTTGCAGAGAAGATTGTGGTAAATAAAAAATATATCATACAAAACTGAAGGAGGTTTTTGTTCTTAAGCAACATATATACAAAAAAATATCTCACATTTTTCACAGTGATTTCAGAATGAGAGATACATGCACATCTTTACAGGCTATTTTTCAGACTCTGTAAAACTCTGTTTTACACATATTTTTGTAGAGTCTTTTGTGCACAGCTGGAGAGGAATTTTGGGAAACTGAAAGAGTTTTATCTCACCAACATATTAATCTACAATAACCTCTTTAACTTTTTACATATCTATTATATATTGAGAAATAAAAAGATATCATTGGACCCCAAGTTTGCAGAATTGTTGTAGCAGAATGCACAAAGAAAGGGAGCAGTTAGTGACTTGGATGCCTTATCATCAACTAAGAGTTGAGTCAAATTCGAATTCTCCTCTTTGTCATCACTTATCCATACAAAATAGTGCCAAATAGATGCATTAGTTTGAGTGTCCTTTACTTAATTTCTATTTATGTAAAATAGTTGGAGAGATTTGTGAACCAATTTTGATATTTTTTTTCAAGATATTTTAGTTTAGAATTTGTATAAATACTCCACTCTTGGAAGAATTTTGGGGTGGATTCTTCTACTTTGCTGTAACATTGACTTTTTGGAATAAAAGTGTTTTGGAGAAACTTCTTTGTGGCTTGCTGGATGATGATTTGAAGCTCAAGACTTTTTGCAGGATTCATGTGTCAGACTACAGTTCAATAAGTCTTTTCTATCCTATGTTTTAAGTTTTATATCTATTTATAATATCGTTGTGTTCCATTTCTGAATAATTGACATAAAATAATAAATCAGAACTTACTTAGTGTACTCTGATTTCAATTGTTATTATTCTAAATGTTTTCTTCTAAACTGGTTATAAGCAACGAATTCTTAATTGCTCTTGTTTCGCTGGTTTAAACATTTTGATTACTATAGTAAAGAATTCTTAACTGCTCTTTATTTGTAGTCATTCACTTTCTTTCTTTGAACATGTTGAAAGATTCTTAATTGCCTTTCATCCCTTCAAAATCCATTCCATTCACTTTAATTTCTAAAATTGTTCTCTATTTGGCTATCTTGCCCTGCAAAGCCATCTTGTGTGTAGAATATTAATCCAGTAAAGCCATCCTTTCGACTCCATAGCCCAATGGCCTGAAATACTCAATCGTACCCTTAGTTGGTGGATTCCACCATTCAAATTCAAACAAAACTCTTGGACTTATAACTAGCCAAATATTTTCAAAGAACAAAAGCTAAATTTTAAAGAGAGAGCCCTCTCTGGATACAGATTGGCTAGATTCTGTATCTGAAGGTTGGTTTGTGGTTACCTCAGATTTACTTTCTTTTTCCACAACTTCAAGTAAAATCTGAGTGATAACATGTACAACTCAAATAAAATTTAGGCCAGTCATGCCTGATAATGAAAAGTATTGGTAGGTGTTTGACGGAGACAAACAAATAGAAGACTTCATGCAATTCAGAAATGAATTCAAACTAAACAGTTTGGACTCAGATTATGACACAGACTGCAGTGAAGAAAATTTCCTTGGTGAAGAAGAATTGTCTCCTGAACTTGTTGATATTAATCTACTGTCAAGCAAACTTCAAAACAAAGCAGAATTTACTGCAAAATTAAAAACAGAAGATTTGGAAACCCTGCAGTCTAAAGATGAAAGTTTACCCAAGGGTCTGGCACCTTTAGAAGAGTTGTTTGATTTTAACGATGTGGCCAGGAAGCCAAAACTAGAACCTGTAGAGACTAAAGTGGAATAGTGCAATATAGGCAGTAAACTTAAACCAATGATGATCAAACTGTCTAAGACTTTACCAACTCACATTAAACTCAAATACATAGAGCTGTTTAAAGAATTTTCTGATGTTTTTGCGTGGAATTACAAAGATCTTAAATCCTATGACACTGAAATAATACAGCATAAAATTCCCCTCAAAGAAAACCAAAAACCATTCAAACAGAAACTGCGCAGAATAAACCCTGTTTAGTTGCCTTTGGTTCAGAAGGAGATCATGAAAATGTATGAAGCTGGTATTATTGTCCCTATTAGATATTCTGAGTGGGTGTCTAATTTGGTGTCAGTTAGGAAGAAAACTGAAGAAATCAGGCTTTGTATAGACTTTAGAGACTTAAACAAAGCTTCATTAAAATACAACTACCCTTTACCTAAGATGGATCATATTTTACAAAGGGTGATGGGGTCTAGAAGAATTTCTTTGCTGGATGGCTACTCAGGGTACAATCAGATCTTAGTTTACCCTGCTCATCAATTAAAGACAACTTTTACTACACCATGGGGCACTTTCATGTATGTGAAAATGCCCTTTGGTCTAATGAATGCTAGATCAACTTTTCAAAGAACCATGGACATAACATTCTCGGAAGAACTGGGCTTCTTCATCATTATATACCTCGATGATGTCACTGTGTTTTCAAAAACAGATGAAGAGCACTTAGAACATTTAAGAAAGGTTTTCGAGAAATGCATAAAGTTTGGAATATCTTTAAACCCTAAGAAGACACTATTTGGGCTCCAAGAAGGTAAACTTCCTGGGCACATCATCTCGGAGGAGGGTATTAAGATAGATCCCAAAAGGATTGAGGCCATATTGCAAATCTCTCATCCTAGAAACATCAAAGAGTTGCAATATTTCATTGGAAAGATCAACTTTTTGAGAAGGTTCATCCCCAACTTAGCTGAGCTCCTTAGTAATATCACAAACATGTTGAAGAAGGAGCAAGGGGTAAAATGGACCTTTGAAGCAAAGAAGTCCTTTGAGCTGGTGAAACAAGTGTTAACCAAAACACCGGTTCTAATAATTCTTGATTTTTCAAAAGATTTTTATATTTTTTCGTTTGCATCTAAACATACCATAGCTACTGTCCTTTTACAGAAAAATCCACAAGGACAAGAGAAACCTATTTCATTCTTTAGCAAGGCATTGAGGGATGCCCCTCTGAAGTATAACATTATGGAGAAGCAAGCTTTTGCTTTGGTTAAAGCTTTGAAAGACTTCAGAGTGTACCTCCTTCATTCACACATCATTGCCTTTGTCCCAAAATCAGTTGTTAAAGACATTCTAACACAGAACCCAGATGGTAAGAGAATTAAGTGGATTGTTGTTATCCTTGAATATGATTTAGAGATAAAACCCACTAAGCTGATCAAAGGCCAAGTTCTAGCTAGATTAATGGCTGAATCGAATTTTGAAGTTCTTGATATACATATGATTAATGCTTTGGATAACCAAAAGGGAATCTCAACTCCCATTGTTGAAGACTATTTCATGAATTCCTCTTGGTATGCTGATATTGTTTATGTTTTGCTTAATTTAAATACACTTCCTAGTTTGACAAAAACAAAGGCAAGGTTCCTAAAGTTAAAAGCTGTAAACTATTGCATTATAGATAGATGTCTTTACTGAAAAAATGCAAGTGGTGTATTGCTTAAATTCTTGCCCGAGTTTGATGCAGAGAAGGTTAAGCACGAGTTCCATGAAGGAGAGTGTGGAGGTCATTTGTACTGGAAGATAACAGCGAACAAAATTTTGAGGGCTAGTTTCTATTGGCCTACTCTTTTTCCTGATATACACAAGATGATCATTGCCTATCATAAATGTCAACTTTTTGAAGGAAAAAGAAAACTGCTACCCCTACCTCTGCATCCAATCACTGTTGAAGCTCCTTTTCAACAGTGGGGACTTGACTTCATAGGAGAAATCCATCCACCATCTTCTGCCCAGCATAGATGAATTCTCACTGCCACAGACTATTTCACTAAGTGGATAGAAGCCATTCCTTGTAGGTAGGCCAATGATTCTATTATGATAAAATTCATGGAGACTAACATTCTCTCCAGATTTGGCTGTCCTACCAAGATCATCACTGATAATGTAGTAGCATTTAGATCAAAGAGGATGGTTGAATTTTGTCACAGATACCAGATAACATTGGGGCATTCTACGGCCTATTACCCTCAAGGTAATGGACTTGTGGAATCCTCAAACAAGAGTTTAGTGAACATAATCAAGAAACTGTTGGAAGACAACAAAAGGTCTTGGCACACAAAGCTAGTTCATGCACTTTGGGCCGACAGATTGACTTTGAAGAAATCTATTGGTATGTCACCTTTCCAACTTGTGTATGTTACTAATGCAATTTTTCCAAACAACCTTGGTGTACTAGTGATGAAGTTGATTCAAGAGTTTCAAACTGAAGATAATGACATGATCAGAAGAATAAATCAGACCATTCATCTTCAGCAAACCAGAGAGGAGGTCTATAACAAAGCATTGCAGAAGCAGGATAGCATTAAAAAACTTTTTTATAGAAGAACAAAGGCCAGCAATTTTAACATTGGGGACAAAGTTTTAAAGTGGGACTCAAGGAGGGAAGACAAGGGCAAGCATGGAAACTTTGACAACTTATGGCTTGGCCCTTACTCTATTCATTCAGCTGCTGGTAATGAATGGAGCTAAAATTTTTGGGGGTCCTGTCAATGGCAGGATGCTCAAGCATTACTTCTTTTGATCCATGTCATGTTTTGAAGCCTTTTTTTATCTTTTTTCCCATTGTAAATACTCCACCCATCATCGCATTCAAAATTAGAAAAATCATAAATACAAAAACAGTGAAAAGAAAGAAAAGAGGGCAGATTGTGAAGACAAGAAAGGTATAGCCCCATGACAAAAAAGAGAAACAAATTTGAAAGTGTGCAAGCTTAAATGCCACTCCCGGAAAACACACTCTCAGTTAGTCAAACAACCTAATCTTGACTAATTAGTTTTAAATTTTCTACTGGTAGGATAGTGAATTCAATTTTCCAAACTATTTAATCTTGGCTCATCAGTAGATAGATTAGGATAGAAATTAAAGGTTCAAACATGCTTAAAATCTGAACCTAAGTTTCCAAAGAGAATGACTCAAATCTGTTTCAAATTCTGAGTCAAGAAAGATGTAAATCTAGTTCCAGTTAGTTCAAAATCTGAACCAGTTGACAAAGGAAAGACAGTTCAAAAACAAAAGTCAAAATAGAGCTGAAGAAAAGATGAAGGAAATGCTTTGAAATGTCAGATCTCAAGCCTTCCTTTTTGTTTTAAATTTAGTGAAAAATAATATCTATGTGCAGCTTGTTTTTATGCCATAGACCAGCATCAGGTTAGACTGTTCAATCCTGACTTGATTTCTTTTTAAATTTCTGTTGTAGAATTTAGTAAATAAAATCTGTTAGACAGTTTAATCCCAACAGATAGTAGATTAGGTAGAGAATCATATGGGCTCAATTGTTCAATCTGCGTCCATGGAGAAATAAGGAGTAGAAATAGATTAGATTTCTTGCTTTCAAAAGAATAAAATGTTGGAAAATATTTTTCCAATCCAAGTGCACTCTAATAAAGAAAAAATGTTAGCTATGTAGGATTGGGTAGGTAGACAGCTTGTTGATGAAAGATCCATTTTTTTTATGGCTGCTAATATATTTTCAGAGCAAGATCATCCCAGCAAAGGAAGGGTAGCCCAATGGATGAGGCAACTGATCAGCCTCCCAGAGAATGCAAGCCTAAGGTTCTTGATGCCTTCAAGAAGGCACCATCCCCAAGTGGAGCCACTGTTAGCCACCTATGAAATTTGTTATACCAAAAGGTGGCTAAATAATTTTGGAACCTTCAAGGAACAAATTTTATTGCAAAAAGTGTTGGCTCTTGAAGACTCTTGAAGGCCTGATGCATCTGTCCAAAATCTTCCCTACTGTTCCATTTTTATACTCTGGAACTCTGCTGATTTCATGAGAGACTACTGCAAAATCCCTTTTTCCCTTTCCTCCATTAAACAACTAACCTCATTTTCTACCCCTTTCATTCTCATCAAAGTCCTTCATTTTCATGTTTTTCCCCTTTCCCCCCATCGAATTCCCCTTTGATGAGGTTTAAGACTCCTTCTTTGCCTTATCAAAACCCTCAGACCCTTGAAAAACATTGAAAACTTCATAAAAATACATATTTTTGTGTTAAGGTTTAAGCCACCTTAGGCTGAGTCCTTAAACTTTTCCCCTCCATATGCCCTGGTGCTGGAACCATGTGCTAAGCCATTTGGGCGCTTATTGCATGAGGGAGAAACACAACGCACAAGTATTTTCTCTTTATTGAAATCTCCAATGCTGATTAGCCCTGTGTATAAAACCCCGGTCATATTGCTTTCCATATAACCCACGGCTCCGCAGATGGGCGCCTAACCTTATTGCAAATAAATATTTCGCCCCCCGAAGTATAAACCTTCGTCTATACTAATTTGTCGGTTTTTATTATATCATAACATTTTCTGCCGGTGCAAAGTTGCATTTGCTCTCCACTGTCGATTTGATCTGTAGATTGACGGTGTATAATCTATCGCCCTGGTGGTCCCCGCCAGTCACTCACTGTTCAAAACCGGGCGGAATCCATCGCACTGCTTTTAAGAGGAAGGTGGTTTTTTCCGTTTGGCAGCGATCAACGCCGCCGGTCGACACGTGGCTTTGAGCACTATTGAAAAATCGCCCTCATTGCGCATTAAAGGTCGGATGTGGAGTGGGCGCGATATTGATGCACGCTGTCCGATCTGAGGCCACTCATTGGACGGTGATCGCACTCTGAAGAAGCCTATGTGATAAGCAAAGGTACGGCGCGGTCATGAAAACATATCCACTGTCGATCTGATCTGCAGATCGACGGTCCACATTCAATCGCCTCGGTCCCCCTCGTCCACAGCAGTGCCTATGGTCCCAATGCCACATTAGCGTCCATGCGGAAAAGTTTAATTGGGGCAGGTCTTCATTGTTTCCCCGTGCAGTCAGCAAGCCTTTTCGTGACCTGAAATAGTTATACAGAATGATTTAATTAAAGGTTTTGATGTCCGGGGCATCTTTCTAAGGTTTTGTGGTACCCGATCTTCACCGTCGATCGGATGGGCCAGTCTCATCCGACGGCCCACGTTCGTCCCGAACCCCCCACTCATTTTTCCACCATTTTTTGCCGAAACAAAGGTTTAAACCTTTCTCTCCACTTTTTATTTTATTTTTTCAAATAATGTGACCCCATCACGTTATTTGTTCGCACTCTGATTTAATTTCTTCTTCCGCCTTCCCTTTGACTTCTTCTGATCAATCTCGACTATTGGATGATGCCATCCAACGGCCACGCTCTCCCCACATGTCTTTCCAAAGCAGTAAACCTATATATGCAGGATTTCATAATGTTTTTGTATTTTGCAGGGTATTAAATGGTTTTTCCGCCATGCTGAAGAAAATTCAAAGGCTGAGGGTGACGATCCTCCTGCCTTCGATTCATCAAAGAGAATCCTTCACAGGGTTTAAACTCCACGTTTCATCAGTGTTTCATGAGGCATTGATGACCAATCACCCCTGCACAGCCCTGCACACGAACAAACACAATGAATCGAGCACAAATCAAAGAGTATCAGTGTCGAAGACAAAAACATACCAGAACAAAAGATTGAAGACAGATCTGTGGGGATTACGTCTAAAATGGTTTATCAAAAGCCTAATCCCCAATTAAAACACAATTTAAAGGTAAATCTTAAAGGTTCATCAGACAAAAAGCCTCCACCGCCACATCTAAGGAAAATCGATTCCTCCGAGCTACCACGGTGCCACCTGTGCCTTAAAGCATTCATATCAGAGGTTGAATTTATTGATCAAGATCAGATATTTGTCTCAAGCACAGCTAGAGAGTAAATTCTGCAAACAACTTAATGAAAAAATATCAAGCAGAGTTACTTTGACACTACACAGAGCCTCAAAAATCAAGAAAAGCTCCCACCGAGCTTAAATCTTAATGTAAATTATTTAATACAGAGGACACCTATGTAAGCTTCTTCATTGAGCCCCCCAAAGGCCGAGAAGCCATTAAGTCTGTATTAATTATCTTTAGAGATCTTTTATTAGATCTCACCTCCTCATTCTTCTATAAATACTACTGCAGAAGATGAGAGAGGGTTTGGTTGAGTTGGCTATTGAACATTGGAATGTAATTGAGCTTGAGACTTCTACCTGTAAATAGTGTTCACTGGCCCTTGGAGCTCTGCTTGTGATAGATAAGTTAGGTTGAGATGTGTAGATGATTGCTAAACTAAAGCATTGGACTTAAAGTTGTAACTGGTTTGGAGCATCAATACAAGCTGATTTATGGGATCCTGGTCTATGTTGACGGTGATGTTTTTCTCATTATGACTTGTTATTTTGTTTCCATTTTCACTGTGTTCATCTTCTCTTATAGAGAAAAACATGCATAGAGTTAGGACCTGCTGTATATCAGTACCCTTCTCTGACTGAAAATATTTATCTGAATGTTTTCTTCCAATCTGTGTTATTTAGGAATGATTTAATTCAGTTTAAGCATAGGAATTCTAGCGTTCCCTCGTCTTATTGTTTTAGCTGAATATTGTTCTTGGATGTTACTTTCATTTCATGTTAAGTAGAGATGAACTAAGGAAGACATGGTGTGCCCTGGTCCTAGTTTTATCCCCAAAGACTGTCTGAATGTTTCCCTTGGAATGTGTTAAAAGATGGCTAGTTTCAAAGTGCTTACTAGATCTTAGACCATCATTTGTTATCATTCGTGTTTCCCTCTGTTTTTATATGTTTTCTATTGAAAGTGTATCAAAGGCGGCTAGTTTCAAAGTACTTACTAGATCCTAGTTTACTTTCATGTCTTTCTTAAGTGTTTGTCAAAGGTTGGCTAGTTTCAAAGTACTTACCAGATCCTAGGCTACTCTTTGTTCTTCATCTGTTTAATTCCCCTTCTTTTTGTATCATTTCATTCCATAAATGAAATTTCAAAGAGATCCTTAGACATAGATGACTTGCCCCATGGACCACTCTTGCCTCTTGCTATTTCAATTAAACCCTATTATGACTCCATAGCCCAATGGACTAAAACCTGCAATTATCTATCTTCCTGGCCAAAGCTTGTTCTATTTGCTTGCAACTTCTCACCTTTGAAACTCTTTGCACTTAGAACTTTCTACCTCAAACAGTAATCATGCTCAACCATGCAAAAACAAAACGAACCCTTGGCCTTCATAACTAGCCTAATATCATTATCCAAAACTCCAAAGACAAATTGATCTTTGCACTTATTGGAGAGATCCCTCTCCGGATTCAGGAGGGTTAGATCCTAGAATCCCAAAGTGGTTGAAATGATGTTTCTCCCTGAGGTTGGACTTTGCCAATCTTGCTGATTACATGGAGCTAACAACACTCACACCAGATTCAAATTTCAATGAATCAGCAGTGCTCAAACTGATTGAAGTTACGAAGTGGTCCCATGACTCGGGAAAAGAGCACAATAAGGTTATTGCCTTGTCTTCTTCCTGCATTTTTACTTCCATATCTGACAACTGGAAAATAAGCGTATTAAAAACATATAAATGTTCTGCAATTTTTGTACCCTCCTTCATCCGAAGACTGTACAATTGTCTTTTTAAATAGATTCTATTTGTCAAAGATTTATTCATATACAAAGTTTCCATTTTTTCCCACAACCCTTCAGCTGTACTCTCTCCAACAATATTAAAGAGAAATTCATCTACCAAACATAACCGAATGGTATTGAGAGCTCGGGCATCCAAGTCCTCCCAGTCCGAATCTGTCATGCTTGCCGGCTTTTTCTTTACCCCATCTAATGCTTTGTGCAACCCTTGTTGCACCAACAAATCCCTAACCTTCAATTTCCACAATGCGAAATTGTTTTTCTCGGTGAATTTATCTACCTTGAACTTTGCATTTGTCATTTTTGCCATTTCTTCCTACTAATATTTATACTCTTGATTCCCGAATTTCCTTTTCTCTCTTAAATTTTCAACTAGGGTTTCAAACAAATTTTATTGTTTCCCCTTTCTGAGCTAGGGTTTATTTCTAGTTTCCAATCTTCAGAATTCCTTTCTTGTTTTAAATTTCTAGAATATGATTTTCTTCTTGTTTTAAATTTCCAGAGAAAAAAATATATTTCAAAACCTATTCCAATTTCCTCCGCCAAAAAAACTTCTCTATTCCAATTTCCAGAATTGTTAAGCTTTTAAATTTCCAGAATTTTAAGCTTTTAAATTTCCAGAATTCTTAAAATTCTATTTTATAAAAAATTGACTCTGAAATCACCCAAAGGTTTCAGAATTGCAGAACCTTATTCAATGAAATCAACCAAAGGTTTCAGAATCGCAGAACCTTATTCAATGAAATAACTCTGAGATTGCCAAAAAAAATTGTTCCTCAACAGATTCATTTATAGAATTCCACATTTCTGAAATTGAGAAATAAATTACCCAAACTCCTCATACCACCTGGCACAATGCAACTCCAGCAATTTTGTCTTCTACCAGCAGTGCTGAATAAACCCGACTTCTTCCTTTTACCGACTCTTCTTCTTTCTACCAGCTTTGACAATCAACTAAGAAAAACAAATATTTTTCCTTCTGTCGGCAACAGGTACCAGCCCTCGACAACCTTCTTTCTCCAGCGTTAGTGTGCAGATTCTCTCCACTCAATGGCTCCTCCCCTTGACGACCTCCTTTCTCCAGCAGATGGCAACGACTTCTTTCTCCAATGGATTTTGATGTATGGCAAATCAAGAGATGGCAACAGTCTCTCCCTCTGCAATCATGATTATTCTTGACAGTCGGCCTCTCTTGTCACGGCCCTCGATAGAGTTCTTTCTCTAGCATCAGTGTGCAGATTCTCTTCTTGATATCCAGCCTTTTTTATTCTTGACAGTCGGCCTCGTCTCTCACGGTGGTTACAAACGCTCCAGCGGAATTTCAACTTTGTTTAAAAAAGCTCTGATACCACTTATTGAACCAGGAAATTCATTTAAACGGAAAAAGAAAAATAAAACTAAATGAGAAACTGAATTTAAACACACACAACAGGTAAACACATTTCTTTACACGGTAAAACCTTGACAAGTTGTTAAGGAAACCTCCACGGGGCAAGGGATTGGAAACTCTATTTATCAAATGATTCTCCTCTCTATACAAGCCTCTCAGACCATCCAATTTAACCTGGGCTATTTAGTTATTCTAACTTCATTTCGTTATACAACCAACTAACAGGTAATAAGTAAATTAGCCCAGAATTACTTATTTACATTGTTGTCATATTTTAACAAACTCTAAGTTGAAGTTCTATGAATTGTTGCTAAATCATTGAAAATATAAGGTAGACATGCTAGTAAAGCCATTGGATGTGCAAAAGTAACTTAAGGTGTCAATCTTGATTAATTCTCCAATTGAAATTGGAGATTGATATATGAGTTAGCTTGTGTAGTGTTCCTTAACACTTTAACATGGAATACAACCCAATATACAGAGAATATAATTGCAATAACTAGATACAAGAGACAGTAGGATGAAAGATATAAAAGATACCCTTGTATTAAGATAATAAAAAGAAGGAAATATTGTTCACTTGCCTCTTATGGTGGGGTGAACTTTTATCGAGTAGAGCTCCAAATACAACACAAGACAAACATTTCATAGCCTCCTATCTCTTTAAATATCTTTTCGATAGCGAAAATCCTAACTAGTTGTGGTCTTGAAATTAATTAGTACCAACTACCTAGTGGGCTTTATAAAGTGGATCCTTTTACATTAAATAACTATCCACTATTATCTAGTAGACCATAATTAAATAGGATGTCCTCATACAACAATTCACTAACTCCTAGGTAGCCTAAAGGAGGGCGGTCAAGCTAATACCCTAACATGTCAGCCCCATGCAAAAGCAACATTGTCCTCAAGGCTGAAGATGAAGAAATTTTTTAATAATTGGGGTTGGTTCCCATATGGAATCTTCAGGTGGCATGTCTCTCCAGTATCCATACTTCATTAATTGTATATTACCACAATTGATGCTCCCTAGTATCCAACATTGCATTTGATTAAAGCCAAATGGGGCCTTCTTCATCTTCATCATGTTTTGGTAAGTTGGTTTGTACCTTGCGCTTTGATCCTACAACCTTTTTTGGACAATACACATGGAATATTAGAAGAATATTGGACTGGGTTGGAATAACCAATTCATAGGCCGCTTGTTAAATTTTAGTTAACAATGGTATGTTCTATGCTTAGCACAAATTACTTCAATGTTCCTTTAGGAGCCCAATAACAATATCCAATTATTTCCAATAGAAATCACATTAACCACTAATCACATTGACAATAAATGCAAATAGAACATAAAACAAATGTAGAAGACAAGCCAAGACAAGAGAACACTGGACTTGGCGGATGCCAAGGAAAAACCCCAATGTGGGGAAAACCCTTTGAACATTTCTTCTTATTATTCAATAGTTAAGCTGAGAGAGAGAGCACAAAAATGAAATTGACTTGCCCAATACACTATCAAATCAACTCTGTCAAATTTAGCAGTCAAACTTCAGCCCTAACTAGAAAGTCAACGATGTTCAAAACAACATCAAAACACCTCCTTTGAATCTCGGTTAAAGACACTCAAATTCAACCTCCAACAGTGGTCAAAGTCAACCCAAAAAAATCGTAAAAACTCTAGTCATACTTGGTCAACCTACGGTCAGCTCTGCGGTCAAACATGCCTATGGTCAACACAGGTCAAATAGCTCCAAAATCCTTGATTTATGTGCCAGTCAATACATTCTAAAGAAATTGAAATTCTTCCCTCAAAACACAGTCAAAATAGGTCAAAACAATCTCGATCAACGTTGGTCAAACAATCTGAAATTTTGCAATTTTGGTTATGTGATTTAGCCCAAAAATTCTTGGTTTTTGTGCCTAACAGTACAACATGAAAAAATCAATTTTTTTCTCCAAAAATCGAAGTCAAACTTGGTCAAGAACACCTCGGTCAATTTTGGTCAAACCTATCCCTGAAGTTTGAAATTTGGCTTGCAATTTTGTCCCGAAATGTTTTGTCCTCCTTGCCAGACATGTGAGAGAAATAGGCTGCCTAATAGTTGTACGAACTAATTTGATGAAGAGAGAGAAGAATGTGTGAGTGATGGATGTCCAAATTAGATGTGAGGTCACTTCTATTTATACAATTCATTGTGGGTGAAGAGACACACCTATTGGGCTTCTTGAGCTTACATTAAGCTGAGGCCGATCTAAACAATTTGGACATGTGTGGGCATGTTTGACTGGGGTCCCCTGGGGCACACTTTTTGGTATATTTTTATATAAGTTTGGTATATTCTCGCTGCACGAATAGGTCAAGGGGCTTTGGCATGGGTCAAATTCCTTTTGGTGTAAAAGGGTTTTAAGGGTAAACTGTGGGCCTCAAACCATGGTTTGAGACCATAGTATCTGCACACTAGATTGGATATAAATAGATAGATCGAGTCTAAATAAAGGGTAGCTTAACTTGATATGATGTTATGACCTGAATGCTTATGCATTTGCCATAATTTTGTAAGAATTTCTGTCTGGGTTGGGTAGAAAGACTCTTACTGGCTGTGTGTGTGGAGACCTAGTCCTGGCTGTGTGCGAACTCTGCCCTATGTGCGCGGAAGGGTAAAGTGTAAGGGAAATTTTGATGTATTGAATTGATCTGAACTAATATAGGGATTGATTTTGGCGGTAAACATCGTGTTATCTCTCTGTGTTATCTGTTTACTGTTCTGTCTTAAGTTCGCTTTATTTTTGTTATGCTACTTGTATCTGCACGAATACATCTATTATTTATGCATGAAGTTATATTGATGGTTGATGAATCTTCTTAAGTGATTACTCATTATATAGATCTGGATCTGGTTCTGTTATGATATATCTGCGACGAAGTGATCTGAGATTCTGTCTGTAATTGTGCATATATGTTAAGATCCGTATAAGTCTGTAATCAATTTGTTTAGGGCCACTACATTATTTTCTTCCTTGGGGTGTGGAAACTTGGTTCCAACACACCCCCATACTGCTTCTGGTGAGACTTGGATCTGCAAAAGCAGGTCATTGCCGAAAGGGCCAGTAGTTGGACGGTTTGTTGGTTGCGCGATAAAATTTGAACCTGGGTCAGGATCCCTCACACCAAAAAATGGTTCCATTATCTAGATTGGGATCATTTTGAGGGAGATTTGATGTTGTGGCACCCTTCGTGGAACAGATTGCAAGATTGGCTGGATAGAAAGATCATTGAATTCACACTCCAAGAGAATCGAAGTACTATGCTATCTGACCAAAAGTGGGTACAAAAATACATCTATATAGAAGTTCATGAGATATTATTTTGTTCCTTTGCAACTAAACTGCAAGAGTGGTTGTCACGATTGACTAAATTCAATACCTGTGTGAAGGACGACGCAGTCACTGAGTGGACTCCTAAATTGATTAAACAATTAGAAAAGTTAGAAAATAAGATCACCCGTGCAGTAGATCATTGGATCGATCTCCTCTTGGGAGGATTTGTGACAGAATTTTCCATTGATCAATTTGTGTCATATTTTGAAGCAGAGAGAAGGTTTTTTAAGGGACCTAGAGGTAAGTTCTTGCACTCTTTGAATTTGTTGTTGAAGATGCTATTATGTGAACATGGCTCTCTGTGTCAACATATTGCTTGAATGCCGCAAAGAGGCCCGACTACGCACAGTGGAAAACATTATTGCGAAGATCTAGAAAAAATTATTTATAGCCCTCTTAAGCATAGATATGATAGTGAAGGTGAACTAGAAATTGGTAGCTCTAGTGACTCTGAAGAAGAATTTTCATCAAACCAGAACAATCAAAGAACCTTGATCCTTTTTCCAACCCCATCCACTCCACTTCTACACTCATCTCACAAAGCACCCACTTCACCACACAGTCCATCTCCACCACCACCTCCACCTCCCCCAGGCATAGATATGGTTGCATCGATGAAGCTACCTAATTTCAGAAGTAATGGAAATGAAGATACTGAGCATTTTTTATTTGTGACTCATACTGTATGGCAGGCTCAACAGGTTAATAATGATGATATTAAGAAAGCGCAACTAGTCACTTATTTCCAAGATTGCACATTAGATTGGTATATCAGATATGTTCAAGCAAACCCTAATGCCACCTTGGACCAAATAAAATATTCCCTATAAGAACAATTCAGAAGCTTAAGTCATTCGTGCAGTTAGTTACAGAAATGAAAGAGATTCATTAGGAGGTTAATGAATATGTGTGGGAGGCATATCAGAAGCTGAAGCGCACTATCAGAGATGGTGAATTTGTCATTAATGATACTCAACATAAGGAATGTTTTATTGCTACGTTACTCCCAAATCTACACTAGCCCTTGGGTGAGCAAAATATTGCCACACAGGCTGAGGCTGTGGAGATTTCCATGAAACTAGAAGCTACCCCAACACTTGTTGCGCTTGGAACTCAACAGATTCAGAATTAGTTGGAATCCATGCATTTAGAGATTCAAAGCCTATGCAAAGACAAGGGAAAGGATGTTTGCGCAGAGGTCTGGTGCATAAAATGCAAATCTGATGGGCACCATAAGGATCAATGTCCTGTCTTCAATAATTATCTGAACGCTAGAGGTCCTAGTCCATTGAAGAACACAGTCTGGTGCAAAATCTGTCAAGTTGTCGTATTACATGAAACATATTTCTGTCAAAGGGTCGGAAAGTATCAACCTGAATTGAAGCAACAATTCTTTAGATTCTATTCATCCCTAGGACATGATGAGCAGCATTGTCGCACATATAATATAATGTTGGACAAAAATGAAATATATAGGATGAAGGATGAACCTACCTCACCAGCATCCCCCTTTGGGCGTGGTGGATTCCAGAGCAAAGGAAGAGGACGAGGAGGTGGATCAACTAGTTGAGGAGGAGGACAAGTTATTTGCTACAACTACGAAGATGCTGGTCATTATGCGCATGACTGCCCAAATCTAGTGGGATAATCGTGCAGGTATTGTAGAAAATTTGACCATGTGATAGAAGATAGACCTATTTTGATTGCTAAAATGCAGGAGTAAAAGCCGCAGACTCCAACACAAAATCTTCAGATGGTTAGAGCAGGAACCCGTGAAGAAGATCCCAGCGTGAATGTGGTGACTAGGAGCAGTGCAACCACTAATAAGGATAAGGGAAAACAATTGGCTATTGACTTATGGATTCGTAAAGCACCTGAGAACAAATAAGGTTTGATTTACAGCACGCCAAGGATACTTTTGTTGAAGCATGGAAATAATTTGCAAAGGGAAGCACATCAAAATCAAGTAGACAATTGAAGGAAGCAGGAGGAGATGAAGAGATCAAACCGTTCCTACAAGATTGCATTAAGTTACTGTGCAACAAACATACTGCAGAGAACCTTCAGGCTCTGATAGATAATTGCGCAGAGAAGGAACAACAGATGGTAGAATAGAGAGTTATCAACAAAATATATAAGAATAAGAAGATAAGGGGTAGAGAGATGCGTATGACCGTGCAGATCAGTGCTTATGAGATGGACCAGTTTATTATAGATCTAGGATCAGATGCCAATGTTCTACCTAAGAAAACATGGTAGCACATGGGAGAATCCAAGTTGGAGTGGTCTACCATTCAACTGTGCATGACAAATCAACAGAATATCATTCTGTTAGGAAGGTTGTCGCAGGTCGTAGTCAGTATTGAGGGTGTTAAGGTGATGGCAGACTTTGAAGTTATACAAGTTGTAGATGATATTGATCCTTATCCTACCCTGCTAGTGTTGGACTGGGCTATTGATATGAATGGTGTCATAAACCTGAAGAAAAGAAGAATGGAGTTTGAAAGAAATGGAATTAGAGTCATCATTCCCTTAGATCCCGTAGAAGGATAAAGATACAAAGAGCCTTTGTGCGTTGATGATGATATTGATCAGATCTACAAGTTGACTTTACGTGAGGAAGATTAGATCAACCCAATGGTAGATGGAAATATTAATTGGGAGAAGGAAATTTCCTGTTTCTCAGATTCTGATGAAGAATTGGAAAATTGGCAAAATCGGTTGCATGAAGTACCTGCGTTGCATTGTACTCGTGTGACTAGATCTCTTCAATGTATAACATCTGAGGTACGCGAATTACCGCATTATGATGGTTTAATTGGTATAAACATGTTTTTAGGAGAGCCTTAAATAACTGTACCACAAGCGTAGAGATTCCATGCTTTGGACCTCAGATAGTGTGCTACTCCAGAAAGGTGGTGGGAAACTCATAAAGAAAACATGGGCAATTGAGAGGATGTGCACGCATGAAGAGGTTACGCTTTGAGTGTCCAACCATCAGAATGGAAGAAGTCTACTCTGGAAAGGATGATCTGTGCAGGCATTTGGCTAGATGGAATCAGGTATGGGGTGTAGAACCAAGACCTGGGGGGTCCACATTTTTATTCACACATTGGGGAATGTACCTACTAATTGGTATTTGGAGATAGAGTTGCGTCGAGGTACTAGTGAATGGTCTACGCTGACGGAGAGTTTTATCCTAACATTAATCTTTGAGAGTGGATTTGATAAGACTAGCAAAGCTTTGCATAATATTCAAGAAGTCATATTTGATATAACAAAGCCTGCAATTGAGTGTGCTCCACCAACATGGGATAAGGATATTGTGAATTACATAAATCTAACAGTTGTGGAACCTAGGGACAATGTGCAGTTGCTGGACCCTCGATCAATTTCCCTGGGAATGTCAAACAAGTGCGCTTAATATTGGGAATAATTAGGTACTATCGGAAGAGCATTCATAGCTATGTGTTGATAGTTGTGCCCATGACCAAATTACTCAGAAAGGGTATGACATTCCATTGGGATGAGGAAGGTCAGACAAGTTTGAACTTATTGACGGAAGAGATGGGCACCGACCATTCTTCTTTGAAATACCTTGTCAATAAGCCTGTGTTGGGGGGGACGATCTACAGATGTTTGTTGTTATTCCAGAGGTACAAGTTGGAGATGCACAGTGAGCTGTGATGCACGCACAATAGGAGCACGAGGAGGTTGAATGGGTCGCAGAGGTGCCAAAAACTAGCCATTGTAATAGTAAATATGGAAAAGAAAACTTTATTACCATTTACAGGAGCGTATAGGTTGCATTTAATGAAGGGATTTTGCCATATTTGGGACCATTTTTTCATTTATGGAGACACATTAATGCAGAATGAATCGTTGAAGATGCGCCACAAGTGTAAATATGACCTATGGGGTCACAATAGGTCCCTTTGATTTCTAAGTGAATTATTTGCCTTGAGCTCTTTGATTTATGCTGCATAATCATTGCATATGTCTAGTTTGGATCCAAGATTCACGAAAAAGTTGCACCGCAGAGGATTAGGTTATGTAATTCTGCCCAGTATGACAACTACATGACCCGGAGATGACCTTGCTGTGCAAGAGGTCCCTGTTGCACCGATTGCTTAAACACATGTGCCCATGAAGTCTAAGAAGTGGAAAACATCTGGAACAAAGAAATCTCCAAGGGAAAAGACTTCGAAGCCATGCTCCACTGCGGCTGAGCACCTAAAAAGACCAATGATGGAACAATTATGGAGGACGAAGAGGATGTTGTGGAAGTGGCCCCATTCTCACGGTTTCCGACCTATGTTGCACCCACAAACTGTTAGTAAGGGTTCCCAATGATATCAATGAGGTGTGAGCGAGCATCAATATGCCTTTGACCCTTGAAAATGTCTTGATGGAAGGTGACATGTTTACAAAAGTACCACATCTCAGAATGGAGGATTGGGACATTGCAGACATTGATAAATTTCTAGAACTTGCGCCAGAGCTCTACCTAGACCATGTCCAGTATGAAGGGGGAATCATGCACCTTGAGCCAAAGAGATGGGTGCTGGATCTACACAAGGTAGACCTGTTGAACTTACTGCACATCCCTCACTTTGGGCGCAACTCAATAAATGATATGTGTCCAATAATTGCTTGCGCTCATGCATGATGATGCACTATGGTTGGGAGAGAACATTCCCATTGATGCTGTGCTGATCCATAGGATCACTGGCCTACCTGATTACAACGCAAATCCAATGGCTAACTTTGGAGGAAAAACACAAGAGAAAGTTGTCGCAGAAAAGATCAAAGCCAAATACCAAGTCTTGCAGAAGAGAGGGTTTTTGTGTTGAGCGAGATCAATGATCCCACTGTTCAGTTCAGAATGCTCATCTTGGCATGCAAGATGATGCGCAAATGTAGACTGAAGGAGGTGCCCACATAGGTGATTTCTCTCGCTGAACGATGTGAAAAGGGAGTGATCTACTACTGGTCACATTATTTATGCAAGGAAATTGTAGAGAATGTGCGCGAAGCACAGGAAGAAGGCAAGCAGTTTCATTATGCTTAGTTGCTATTATTGATTGCCTTAATTGGATGTAAGACCCCATAGGAAACACAGTTTCTGGAGATAGAACCACAGATGTGTGAGGCCATGCGGTACGCTGCTCTCTGGAACTCATCAAACCTCGTGCGCGTCATGGAGAATAAGATTTTCTGGGTGTTGTTCGATGCCTCGCTTTATCAAGCTGTGCAGTATAAGCCAAGGCTTTCTCCAATGCTATATGACTAATTCAATATGATAGTCGATTTCAAAGCCACTTTCCATAATATTCACATCCATGCGAAAGGCGTTGTGGAGGGAGTGTGGTATGAGTTACCATATTTAGTCACGAAAGATGATTTGATCCGCATCACTTCAGAATGGGCACTAGCATGGTTATAGCCTGGTGCATCCACATCCATTCTTAAAACACCGACGAAGCCGCGCACTGGTACCCAACCAAAGAAGACGACAGAGAAAAAAATAGAGAATCCGACAAAGAAGGAGACTACGTTTGTTGGGAAAAATACTGAGAGGGGTGGGGGTGGGCGGGGTGAATCAATATTTTCAATAATCACAATATTTTTCTTTTCACTTTACTGATTTCTATACGCTAATTTGATTAGCCCAACTAGCATATATACGAGGCTTTCCAAACAAAAACTAGCGTATACACATATAACATCACTGTTTAGATAACATTCAGAAGCAATCTTTAACCCAGATCATCAGATAGTTAAGCAGTAAATAAGTGCAGTAATAACAGAATAAATCATCACACAACAACATCACACATGAACACCAAGATTTAAGCTGGAAACCCAATTCGAGAGAAAACCACTGCTACTGTCATCTCTGTCTTCAATATTTATTATATGGAAAAATACTTACAATATTGTACTGATGCAGACTCATATCAGTACATAGGAATATAATTACAGAAGGATGCAACCTTCTCTCATTCTCCAACTACTACTGGAAGGGAGCTCCGACACCCTAATCTTGTTTACCAGCTTCTACTGGAAGGGAGCTACAACCCCCTGATCAGAACACCAATTTTTTACTGGCAAGAAGCTTCTACTTCCACACTGAAGTCTTCAACCCTTAGACCCACTGTAGACCATGTTTCATAAATTTTCACACTGGATCCAACAAATTCAACTCAACTCAGCATAAATATCAACACTCAAAAACTTAATTCAAACTTCAAATAGAACAGTGAGATCACTGTAATTAGAACACAGTAATAAACCCAGATTTCAGAATCAACATGCAGAAAAAATTACAACCCTGATCATTCATTATCTTAAATGCATATCTACTTCCTCTTACTGAACCTGTGTATATACGTGCTTTCCTGGACACCAACCTGCGTATAGATCTATGAATACTGAATTTCCAGAAATTGATAAGTCTCACAAACAGATCAGAGGATTTTAGTCACACATCTTTTCAAATTTGTAGAGCCCTTATTCATTCCACGTCATTCATCATACTTAATCACTTATTGATAAGATTTTTACATATTCAACTTAACAACATATAAAATATTCAAACAACTTAGATCTAGTACATGAAGACTTCATTGACAGATAATAGAAATATAACAACATTAAACAAATAACCTCTTCATCAAGTTTCAAAAAACCCTGACTTCCATATGCGCTTTCTTTGAAACAAAGCCGTGTGTATACACACTTTCCACGTGACGAACCAACGTATAGATCTGTAAATATTGATTCTGCATAAAGTTTCAGATCTATAGACTTACACATATTTATTCACTTCTCTTCAAAAAACATGTGCCAGGTCACAGATCCAAACATCTCACCAATAGATCAAGTAAATACATAGTCATTTCAGGTCTAGAGATCATGTTCCATCATTGTGTCCATGAGTGCATCATAAATTGAGATCTACAGATAAACAAAAACCATTTCATGTAGATATACTTCAGAGAGAAGTATTCTGTTAAAACCCTTACTCATGCACACCCTTGCATTATGATCTTCTTCTCCTTATATAGGTTTGGCCTTTATCAATACCATGAGCCAGAACCACACAAGTGCCGATGGTATTCTTGGACGGATTCAAGAAAATGACGCTGCGCTCAATGTTTTGGGTTAGGCATACTCGACTTGGATCATTCTTGTCCACGTGTATACGTGACTTGGCTTGAAAGAAATCGCATATCGAACCTTCATTTATAAATATTAACCATATTCTGCTAGAATTAAAATTTATTTTGTCAGACCTTCTGTAACATCACAACGTTTTACCAGAAGATATATGCTTCAACATTTTCAAGAGAGTTGCCATCAAGGACAACATATGCAACCATAAGAATCATATTGCCAACAATATCCCCCTTTAGACTTGATGGCAACCATGATGGAGTTTGATCACCACAGCCTGTAGATACATAAAAATTATTCAACCACATACTCTCCCCCTTTGAAATCAAGGGAAAAGGGGGAATAATGGCTCCACATGAGCACATGCGGAGATTTCAGATTTTCAAAAGAATACATGACTCTTGAACTCAACAGAGTATGACGTTTCCTATCACCAAGGACAAAATTACATCAAGGATCCAACTGAGTGGATTTACATATTGACTAAACTACCTAACCAAGTGGGTTTACAAATTTGAACATGAAAATATTTACATTAGAGGTCTCAACATGACCTTTATAATACATTACAAATATGAATTTTATAACCAAGACCTAAGAATCTCAAACAGGCGATCATAACAACAACCAACATAGTGCCAACAATGCAATCTTTTCAGCAAGGCAAATGATCCCCCTAAACCTGTGCATCCTGAACACTTTCAACAACCAATCCATCAAAGGCATCTTCATCAGGAATATCAAAGAAAGGTACTGTAAGATGAACTCCAGAACAATAGAGTTTACCCATCAACAGCACAGACTGACCCATGGATTTTCTGTCATCAAAAACCATACACAGTTTTATGCACAAAAACTCATGTATATACGTGATTCACCTTCATGCAACCATCATACCGAATTTTAATCTTCTGAAATTAAGCAGATTTGATAAGTGAGGCAGAGACAACTCCCAGCTTCTGTCTGAGATATTCGAATGCTTCCCTAGGAAGAGGTTTAGTAAATATATCGGCAACTTGTTCTTTGGAGGGAACATACTCCAATTTGACCTCTTTTTCAAGCACTTGTTCACATAAGAAGTGATACTTGATAGGAATTTGCTTGGTCTTGGAATGCATAATATGATTTTTCGAGATGATGGTGGCACTTGTATTATCACATAGGATGGATATGGGAGGTGTAAATTTGATTTGAATATCTTGTACTGTCTGCATCATCCAAAGAAGTTGTGTGCAACATGATGCGGCGGCCACATATTCTACTTCCGTTGTAGATAAGGCAATAGAACTTTGTTTCTTGCTGAACCAAGATACTAGTCGGGGCCCCATATAGAAGTACCCACCACTAGTTCTTTTTCGATAATCAACATTTCCAGCCTAGTCCACATTTGTGTAAGCATGAAGAGTGAGATCAACATTCTTTGGATACCATAGACCAACGTCTTGAGTCCCTTGTAGATATTTGAATATTATTTTTAAAGCCTGCAGGTGTGGCTCTTTTGGATTAGCTTAGAATCATCCAAAATCACCAACTTCATGCATAATGTCTGGTCTTGTCTCAGTTAGATAAAGCAGAATTCCAATCATATATCTATACTTTGGTTGATTCACCATGGGAGAATCATCATGAGAACTGAGGTTACATCCAGTTACCATTGGAGTACTTACAGGTTTGCAGTCTTCCATCCCATACTTCTTCAAGATTTTCTTAAAATATTTTTCTTGTGATAGGAATATGCAATCTGTTGCTTGTTGCAGTTGTAAGTCGAGAAAATATGTTAGTTCCCCAAGTAATGACATTTCAAATTCTTGTTGCATAAAATAAGCAAATTTCTGACTCATGGATTCTTCATTACTCCCAAAAATAATGTCATCAACATACACAACAATAATTAACAGTTTACCATTCTCAATTTTTGTGTATAAGTTATTGTTAGCAGATCCTTTTGTGAAACCTTGTTGTTGAAGATATTTGTCAAGACGATAGTACCATGCCCGAGGAGACTATTTGAGACCATATAGGGCCTTTTTAAGTTTGCAAACAAGTTTTTCATCATTTTCTAGAATGAATCCTTCTGGTTGTTCTATATAAACTTCTTCTTCTAGATCACCATTGAGGAAATAAGATTTTACATCCATTTGATAAACTTTGAATTTTTGAAGACTTGAAAAAGCAAGAAAAATTCTTATGGCTTCAAGTCTAGCTACAGGTGAAAATGTTTCTTCAAAGTCTATACCTTATTGTTAAGCATACCCTTTACAAACAAGTCTAGCTTTATTTCAAATAACATCTCCATTTTCATTTAACTTGTGCTCTTTCTGTCCGTTGGGCTTCCTGCCCAATCTGCATCCGTGAAGCCATGCAACTTCACCTCATCCGTCTGTCTGTACCATAAGCCATACTTAGATGTGCTCCTGAGATACCTCAGGACATGCTTTCCTTCCTTCCAAAAGAGCTTGGTAGGCTTAACCATTTCTTGTGAAAGCCGGTTCACCACATAGCATATGTCTGGTCTTGTATTAACTAAATACATGAGCGAACCCAACAACTGTCGATAAACAGTGGCATCCACTACCTCTGCCGATGTAACATCCTCTTTCCTCCAATTTCCTAGAAGAGGAGTATCCATGGGCTTGTAGTCCTCCATGTGAAACTTACCAAGTATCTCCCGAGCATACTTTCCTTGAGACACAAATAGTTCACCTTCTTGCTTCCATATTTCCAATCCAAGGAAATAATGAAGGAGGCCCAAATCCTTCATCTCGAACTCCTTTGCAAGATCTTCCTTGCATAAGTGTATCAACTGCTCATCACCCGTTAGTATTAAATCATCAACATAAAGAACAATGATTAAAAGCTTACCCTCCACCACAATTTGGTACAGGGTTGCATCCACCTCACTCTTGGTGAAGCCAAGTCTAGTGAAATAGCTGTCGATTCGTGTGTACCAAGCACGTGGTGCTTGCTTCAGCCCATACAATGATCTTTTGAGTCTGCACACATGCGACTCACTGCTAAAGATCTCAAATCCTTTAGGCTACTCAATGTACACCTCTTCCTCAATGATCCCATTAAGGAATGCAGTCTTCACATCCATCTGATGAATGTGCCAACCCATCTGCGCTGAGAGAGCAAGGATGGTCCTTATGGAAGAATATCGTGCGACAGGTGCAAAGGTTTATTTATAATCAATCCCCTCGATCTGTGAGAAGCCTCTGGCAAAAAATCTTGCCTTATACTTCTCGACGCTCCCATTAGCAGCTTGCTTTACCTTGTAGATCCATTTTGAATCTACCACTGATTTATCCACTAACCTTGGAACAATCTCCCAAGCACTGTTTCTGACAATGGACTCATACTCCTCCACCATGGCATCTACCCATGTGGGCTCCTGCGCTGCTTCTTCAAAAGAAGATGGCTCTGTCACGATACACTTGCTCATAAGAGCCATGTATCTAGTAAATCGGTCAGGTGACTATCTTTGTCTACGCTATGATGTAGGGATTCCTACATTCTCTGCCACATCAAGCTTCAGTCTCTCAGCTTCTGTGGTACGCCTTTTGCTAGATTTGATGTTTGGTTCTACATGAGTGGACTTCTCCACTCCATGAATATCTTCTTATGGCCGATCCACATCTAGAGGATCATCTTTGGGAACAAAAAGTTCCTCCTCTGCATGCAAGTGTAGCTCCCTCTCAAGCGAAAACTTCATGGCTTTCACCTCATTGAATTTTATATCCCATTGCACCACATTCATTCAACTATTTGGAAAATACACACGATAATTATGGGGTGTTTCTGTGTACCCCAAAAATATCCCAACTTCTACAGTCGGCTCCAACTTCTTCCTGGCATCCTTTGTCACATGAATGTAAATATATGAGCAAAAAATATTCAAATGAGAAATATCAGGCTTCTTACTAGTAAAATATTCTTCAAGTTTACTCATGCCAAGTACTTTATGAGGACAACGGTTTTGCACATAAATTGCAGTGTTGCATGCTTCCGTCCACAAGTGCATCGATAGGCCCTGGTCATGAAACATAGCTCGTGCAGCACCCACGATTGTTCTTTTCTTCCTCTCTGCAACCCCATTCTGTTGTGGGTTATGAGGTGCTATGAGTTCTCTTCGAATTCCTTCTTTGCTATAGAAGTCTTTGAATTCGTTCGAGATATATTCACCACCATTATCACTCCGTAGAGCCTTCACTTTCTTCTCCAACTCCTTCTCCACCAATGCTTTAAACTCATAGAACTTTGAGAATGTTTCTCTCTTCTTCTACATGAAGAAGATCCAGCATCTACGAGAATAGTCATCAAAAAATATAACATAATACCTGTGTTTTGTTGTTGAAGCAACCCAGAAAGGTCCACACACATCTGTGTGACTTCTCTCCAGGATCATCGAAGCATGGTTCTCCTTCTCATGAAATGTGGTCTTCACAAACTTACCCATAGTACATCCCTTGCACTGACCTGACTGTGCAAAGTACTCTTGGGAAGTCCAGTAGAAATTTGCTACAAAATATTCAAGGTGCCATGGTGAAGATGGCCCAATCTCCTGCGCCATAATTCGCCCTCATCTCGGCTCACCACTTATTCTGCTTTGCCCATCATTGTAGCATAGCCATATACCTCCAGCTTGTAGAGATTATTAACTCAAATCCCTATCCTCTTGGTTTGACCCATTGTTCTATGTCGCAGGAAAGCTTTTCCCTTGCTGAAAACAACATCATAACCTCTATCTTCCAACATTGCGACCGAGACCAAGTTCTTCTTCAGACCTGGAACATGCATAACATATTTCAACGGAAATGGTTTACTTGAATCCCTCTCAAAGGTAATGGTTCCAATGTCGGTCGCACTATATCTGCCATCGTCACCCATCTCTATATACATTTGGAGATCCTTCTCCTCCAAGTCACTAAACAACTCCTTGTCCCCCGTCATATGGAAAGGCACACCACTATCAAGATACCACCTCGATCCCATTGAGCTTGAAACCAAGCATGTGATCAAAGAGAAATAAAGTTCAAATTACAAGGCTAAGGCCTCTCCAGCTGCAGCTCCAGCAGCCCTCTTGTTCTTCTTTTTCTGTGGGTAGTTAGTGGTGAGATGCCCTTGTTCGTGACAGTGAAAACACTTCACTTTGGAAAAATCCAACTTCTTGCCTTTAGCCTCAGATTTTGGATGGGATTTATTCCCCTTTCCTTTCCTTGCTTTGGTAGCCTAAGCAAAATTCTCTTCATCATCATTCTTCGATGAAGAGCCATCCCTGGTACTTCGCCTTATCTCCTCCTGCACAAGATCCGACCAAATTCGCTCCCAACCCGACAGTTTCTCCTGTCCATTGACAGAATATTCATAACTATGCGAACTCTTCAGAAGCCCAAGGAGAGCCAAGCTCACCAAGTCATCATCATCAACTGTAATCCCCACACTTCTCAGTTCATCCCTACAATTGACAAACTTCATGAGATATTTTGGAATACTATCGCCCTTCTCCATTTTTATTTTTCTGAGCTTATCTTTCAGCTCCAACTTCCTCTAGTCGCTGCTGCTTTGGAAAAGATCTGTCAAATCCTTCCACATTGTAAATGGAGTGGCTTTCCCATGAAGGCTTGACACAATATGGTCTTTTACACCTTCCAACAGAATTATTCTTGTCTTTTCTACCTTCTTTTTCCATGCGTCAAGTCTTGCAGCATCGCTAGAAGCAGGCTTAGGAACATCGTTATCGATGAACTCCTTCAATCCATTATATTCAAGCACTGCTTCCATCCTATCCTTCCAGGCTATGTAATTCAAGCTACCCTCAAGGGCATACTCCAATCGCAACCCATTGAAATACATTTCAATGAATACTCAACTGTCGCACTAAGAAATTTCTGCAGAAAATTCGAATTTTCCACCAACACAAAACTCAACAATTATTCACAATTGCAATCTCCAATGATCAATACTGCTCTGATACCATGTATAAATTTATTAATATTGATGTATTACCAGATTCTCCTAATCTAACAATATTTATCTTCTTGCTAAATACAGAATCCTTCCACTGTTAAACTTGCAAAATTTTAAAACGCAATTGCAAACACATGTGAATAAATTCAATTTCACATAACACAAATGTTTAACGGGAAAACTTAAAGCTAAAAACCCCAACTATCATATATTGTGTATATCAATGGAATCATGTAATAATCTCATACAAAGCTTAGTACATCAAGCTATCAGTACAATGTAGATTCATTACACACTGTCATGCAGAAATTTGCATATCTATGCACCAATTTCTTGCCTCCTGACAGCCTATCTCCACTGCGCAATCCCTGCTGAAGAAGACCCCTGAATGAATTCGAATCGGCTTTGCATTGAAAATGAAATCCTCATTGGCAACTCCAATATGTTTCAGATGCATTGAATGCATCACTATAGTCACAACGAATAGTACATCTCACCCTTTCACCTATCTCTCCACTGGAATTGACATGCACTGTAGTTAACTGCTGTTTTTGTTCAATTGTTAGTGAGTTATTAGTTGTGAATTAATTAACTAATTAATTCAATTAACTCTAACTAGTGTATCTTTCAGTTAGACTAGATACAACTAGCTCAACTAAGTTTAACTCACTTAACTGAGTTAAACTAAATAACAACTCCATAAACTACTCTTCCAACCCCGTCATAACTTTCCCACTTCAATTCTAACTGATTCCTCCATGCATGAGCCACCAATAACCCTAGGAATTGCATAATTCCTTCAGCCCACTAATTTTCCAAATCTGTTCACTGAAATAAAGTGCTCCAAGAGAATAAGTTGATGTTGATTGTCAGATTATTATTAAGAGCTAATAATAATAATCGACATGCACCTATTTTTAGATCGACGATATTTAAATAGAATTCGCCCAATATTCTAAAAATAGAATTTCATATATTTTCCACATTTGACCAACCATCTACAAATATCATCCTGCAACTTATAGAATATGCTCACCACGTCTAAAAATAAACATACACCTAAAAATAGCCTGCGGGCCCCACTTAGTGAAGGTGCTTAATTTTCACTAAGCTCATCATGTTGTTGAATCTCAACAAATACATTCAAAAATATTTTAAATTATTTTATTGTAACATTTGTATGCTTTACTTATAGAAGAGTAACCAAGAAATATTCCTTCATCTGCTCTAGGCTCAAACTTAGCAAGTTTTTCATCATTGTTCTTGATAAAACATTTTCTTCCAAAAACTCTAAAATGCTTCATAGTGGGAAGATTACCATACTATAGCTCACAAGGAGTTTTATCACAGTTCACACGAACATGAGCCTTGTTGAGAATATTTACAATAGTATGCTCTGCTTCTCCCCAAAAGGTATCGGGAGTTCTAGATTGATCAAGCATAGCACGAGCCATTTGGTGAACTGTTCTATTCATTCTTTCTCTCACAGCATTTTTTTGTGGAGTTATAGCTACAGAAAACTGTCTTTTATGCCATAATGTTCACAGAAATCAAAGAATTCATCTGATATATACTCTCCTCCTTGGTCAGATCTAAGACATTTGATTTTTAGATCTAATTCATTTTCAACCAAATCTTTGAAGATCTTAAAATTTTCAAATGCTTCATCTTTATGTTTCAGTAAAATGATCCAACACATTCTAGAGAAGTCATCAATAAATAGAATATAGTATTGTTCTCCACGAGGTGAATTTTTCCTTACAGGACCACATAGATCAGTATGTATAAGTTCAAGAGGCTTACCTGCTCATCCTTCTTTGGCATTGAATTGAAACCTGGTTTGATTACCAAATTGGCACGATTTGCATATGGTACTTTCAAACAAAGTGATGTTGAGTAGAACACGAACAACTTTGAGTCTGTCAGATTTGCTTATTTGAGAGAAGCTCAAATGTCCCAATCTTCTGTGCCATAACCAATTTTCTGTAGATTTTCCTAAATAACATTGCTCTTGGCCACCTTTCAATATATACAGATTGTTTGGTGTTCTAGTTCCTTTTATTACGGTTTTTCCTGTGTCAAGTTCACAAACTACACATTCTTTTGAACTAAAGACAACTTCATTTCCTTGATCACACATTTGGCTCACACTCAAAAACTTATTCTTTAATCCATCTACATACATAACATTGTTATATTTCACCTTTTCTTTTAGAAAAATAGAACCTTTACCCTTAATGATAGCAGGAGAGTCATTTCCAAAAGTAACATTCTTTTCCTTCTCTAATAAATTGTATGAAAGGAGTTTATTTTTATCACCTGTCATGTGTTTTGAGCATCCACTATCAATGTACCATTGATTTTCTTCTCCTTCTGCAAATAGAGCTATGCCACAACTTTCACCCTGTAAGTCCTCCTTTCTCCATACCTTGGAGTTTGTGGGTATATATTATTTTTCCTGAAGTTTTCTCCTGCATTCAGATTCTTCATGACCAAATTTATTGCAATACATACATTCAATTTCATCTTGAAGAGGATAAAGGTTGTTATAAGAATTCTTCTTTATTCCAGTCTCATTTCTTTTCTTTCTGGCTTCTCTAATCATGATGGTTTTGTATGCAACACATTGAGAAACTTTATGACCAAAATTATGACATGAGAAACGTTGTCCATTAAAGAATAAATTTCTGTGATAATGGAACCTTATATTGATGTTTACCTGTTGATTGATACTTATGTTATTGTTCATCCTTGAATTGAAGTGGTCATGCTTTACCTGGATATTCTCTTTGTTCTTTTGCTGAGTGATGAAATGTTGCTAGCTAGCTTTAGCTGAATTTAGATAGCTTGGTGTTGAAGATTGATAATATTATCCAATATATCCAAGACCTGTCTTTACAAGAGGAGAGCATTGAACCTTGATAATTTCATCTAAGGTTTCAGATCCCTTAGCAAATCTAAGGTTTAAGGTTTTTACTTTCTCAATTTCATTTCTAAGACTTACTATTTCACATTCTAATTTCTCATTGTGCTTCTCCTTTTATATAAGTTGATTCTTTAGAGTATCTATGGCTATTTTTTTTTCTTCCAAACATATTTTGAGTTGATTGATTTCTTCAAGAAAATCATTTTCTTCTAAAGCATCTATAAATATATCTTTAGTCTCACTTGTGTCCTTTTCAAATTCCATGAGTAGTCTAATATCTTGATCAGATTCTCCTTCTTCACTATTTGATAGGCCATCACTATCTTCATGAGTATAATAAATTTTTCTATTGATAAATTGTTTCTTATTTCATTTTACCAATTCCTTTCCCTTTTCATATTTATCTTTATGGGGAAATTTAGCAGCGTAATGACCAACTCTTCCACAAGCAAAACATTTGAAAGGAAGCTTACCTCTAAACCTTCTAGTGCCAAGTTCTAGTTTCTTTACAAAATTTATCTCATCTTCTTCTAAAACATACCCTGATCCTTCTTGTTCTTCCATTTCCTTGCCTTTTGCAGCAGCTCTAAAAACAACTTCTTTGACTTTAGAGGGACATCCTTTCCTCATTTCACACACAGTCAGAATCCAATGAAGTTGAGCAATAGTAAGGGTTTGAAGATCCTGTTTCTCTTCAATAACAAACACTTTTGACTCGAATTTAGGAGTTAGAGATCTTAAAACTTTATCTACTAGATTGGTGTCAGTTATAGTTTTACCCAGATTTCTCATACGATATATGATCTCATCTAGACGTAAAAAGAAACTAGAAATGTTTTCATCATTATGCATTCTGAATGTTTCATCTTGACTTCTGAGAGTTTGGAGTTTAATTTTTTTTACCTTTGCATCACCTTCATAGCTCAGAATGATGTTGTCCCATATTCCTTTTGTTGTATTCAACTGCATAACTTTGAAAAATTCTGATTTAGCTATACTCCACAATAATGCATTAACAAACTTTGCATTAGTTTCATAGTTCTTTCTTGCTACTGGATCTGCTGGAACTGAGGATAGATATTGATAACCACCTTGAAATATAACCCATACATCTGCTCCAAGAGTTTGAAGATAGGATCTTGTCCTTGTATTCCAGGAGATTAAATTGTTTTTTTTGAAGAGTGGAGGTCTGATAGATGTTGTCCCATCTTGATTTCTCATCTTAGATGATCTTCCTTTTAGCAATTAAGCTTCTTCAGAAGGACCTAATTTGATACCAATTGTTGGGAAAAATACTGAGAGGGCAGGGAAGGGGGGAATGGGGGGGGGGGGGGGGCGGTTGGGGGGGGGGTGTGTGGGGGTCAATCGGTATTTGAAATAATCACAATATTTTTATTTTCTCTTTAGTGATTTCTATACGCTACTTTGATTAGCCCAACTAGCATATATACGCGGCTTTCCAAATAGAAACTACCGTATACACATATAACATTACTGTTTAGATAAACATTTAGAAGCAATATTTAACCCAGAACATCATATAGTTAAGTAGTAAATAAGTGCAGTAATAAAAGAATAAATCATCACACAACATCATCACACATGAACACCAAGATTTAAGGTGGAAACCGAATTTGGGAGAAAACCACCATTGTTGTCGTTTCTGTCTTCAATATTTATATGGAAAACTACTTACAATATTGTATTGATGCAGACTCATATCATACAGAGGAATCTACCTGTAGAAGGATGCAACCTTCTCTCTTTCTACAACTATTACTGGAAGGGAGCTCCAACCCTCTGATCTCGTTTACCAACTTCTACTAGAAGGGATCTACAACCCCCTGATTAGAACACAAGTTTTTCATTGGCAGGAAGCTTCTACTTCCACACTAAAGGATTCAACCCTTAGGTCCACTATAGATCATGTTTCATAAATTTTCACACTGAATCCAACGGCTTCAACTCAACTCAGCATAAATATCAACACCCAAAAACTTAACTCAAACTTCAAATAGAACAGTGAGATCGCTGTAATCAGAACACAGTAATAAACCCAGATTTCAGAATCAACACGCAAAAATAGTTTCAACCCTAATCATTCATTATCTTAAATACATACGCTACTTCCTCTTACTGAACCTACGTATATACGTGCTTTCTTGCACACCAACCTACATATAGATATGTGAATACTGAATTTCTAGAAATTGATCAGTCTCAGAAATAGATCCAAGGCTTTCAGTCATATATCTTTTAAGATTTGCAGAACCCTTATTCAGTCAACATAATTTATAATACTTAATCACTTATTGATAAGATTTGTACATATTCAACTTAGCAGCATATACAATATTCAAACAACCCATATCTACATGAAGAATTCATTGACAAACAACATAAATATAACAGCAATAAACATATAACCTCTTCATCAAGTTTCAGAAAACCCTGACTTCCATATGCACTTTATTTGAAACAAAGCTGCATATATACATGCTTTCCACATGACGAACCAACGTATAGATATGTAAATATTGATTATGCATAAAGTTTCAGATCTATAGACTTACCCAGATTTATTCACTTCTCTTCAACAAACATACGGCAGGTCACAGATCCAAACATATCACCAATAGATCAAGTAAATACATAGTCATTTTAGGTCTAGATATCCTGATCCATCATTGTGTCCATGCCTGCATCATAATTTCAGATCGACAGATAAACATAACCCATTTCATGCAGATATACTTTAGAGAGAAGTATTCAGTTAAAACCCTTACTCATGCACACCCTTGCATTGTGACCTTCTTCTCCTTATATAGGTTTAGCCTTCATCAATACCATGAGCCAGAAACACACAAGTGCCAATGGTTTTCTTAGACAGATTCAAATAAACAACACCACACTTAATATTGTGGGTTAAAACCATGGTAATGTCCCCCGGTATAAAATCATTTTTAGAGTGCAAAAGGCATACACAACTTGGATCGTTCTTGTTCGCATGTATACGCGACTTAGCCTGAAATAACTCGCGTATTGAACCTTCATTTATAAATATTAAACATCTTCTGTTGGAATTAAAATTTTCTTCTGCCAGACCTTCTATAACATCACATCACTTTATCTAAAGATATATGCTTTAGCATTTGCAAGAGAGTTGCTATCAAGGACAGCATATGCAACCATAAGAATCATATTTACAAGAACGCCAAAAACAACCGGAAAAAATATTTATTTAGAGAAAGATACTGAACCAGAGAAAAATGGTACTGCGACAAAGGACATCATGGAGCAAGTAGAAGCGAAAAATTCTAAAGGAACAAAGCGTGATTCTCAGACTGCTGGGAGAACGAGGAAGAAGAGAAAAGTTTCTAAGGACATTGGAGAGGAGGTCCTGACGTTGACTGAGTATGACTTAAATGAAATTGCAAACACAGTCATGTCTATGATAGAGGATCGATGGACAGATATCAAAGTGCAGTATAAGACTGTGCTCGAGGTGGTACAAGTTGGGATACAAGAATTAGAAGTACAATTGAGCTTGATTCAAGCGAGCATTTCTCAGGAGAGCCAGACATAGATGAGCGCATGTGTAACTAGCATGCAACCACTGGACATAGCCTTGCTAGTGAGTGTATGTGTTCGGTTGTGCAGATCCCTGCACCGACCATCCATGTAGACCCCAAATGACGCGCTCAATTTAGAGGTGCAGGTGATATTGATATTAAATTGTTTGTTTTACCTGCAGGAAAGCTGCACCTGATGCACAGTATGATTACTGATGAACTTCAGTTCCGTGAGGCCCATGCTCACACGACTGTTGTAGAGTCAAAGAAGTAGGTTGTAGAATCATAACAGAAACAAAAAGAAGCGGAGGAAGCCTGCCACGTAGGCTGTTGCGCTCGAAGAGAAAATCGACCAAGTATGCAGTGAAGTACCAGTAGTCCTGGCCATAAATTCTCTAGAAGAAAAACTAGAAGGACTGGCTTCCACATTGAAGGCTTCATGTACCGAAGTCCAAATGGTACATGCTGATTTCGAGCACCAAATCGTTGATCTGAATATGAAGTTGCAGCATGAAAATCCACCTGAAGTCTGAGCGAAATAAGCTACCAAAGTGAAAAAAACCACTGACATTATTGCTGCCTCACTCATGCATTGTGAAAAGCTTTTAGATGAGGCCATGGGAATCTTGATATTAGTTCAGAATGACCTTGTAGTAAATAAGTTGCGCAACGAGTTGCACATAAAGGAGAAACATTTTGATGAGATCTGGATGGTGACGCCTACTCTTTTTCTTCCACAGTGCCTTTCTCGCCTACAGGATGATCGGATAATCCAAACGGAGATTGAGGACCTATGTCGTAAGAGAATATGCTAGAGGCACGAATAAAACCATGGGCAGAGGAGGCTCTTCAACTATCACAGACTTTGGACACTATATTGAAGGCTATTCAGCAGATGCAACGACGTATTGAGCTGGCCACTGAAGGGCCCACAATTGAGAAGTTGGTTCATCAAGCGCAGGGAGCTACTGCGCAGATTTTGGAAATGATGCTCCCTCTCAAATATTCTGTCAGTGCGCTCCAAGCCAAGTTGAAGGAGAAAACTCCACAGTGACTCAGGACAAGTCACATGTTCGTGTTGCGGGCCTGTTGGAGTGGGGTCCCCTGGGGCACACTTTTTGGTATCTTTTTGTATAATTTTCGTATATGCCCGCTGCGTGGATAGATCAAGGGGATTTGGGGTAGGTCAAAGTACCTCTTTTGATGTAAAAGGGTTTTAAGGGTAAACTATGGGCCTCAAACCATGGTTTGAGACCATAGATTCTGTGTGCTAGATTGGATATAAATAGATAGATCGAGTCTAAGTGAAGGGTAACTTAACTTGATATGATGTTATGATCTGAATGCTTATGTGCCTGTGATACTTTTGTAAGGGTTTCAATCTAGGTTGGGTAGAAAGAATCCTGCTAGTTGTGTGTTCGGAGACTTAGTCCTGGCTGTGTGCGCAGAAGGGTAATGTGTAAGGGAAAGTCTGATGTACTGAATTGATATGAAATAATACAAGGACTGATTTTGGTGGAACACATCATTTTATCTCTCTGTGTTATCTATTTATTGTTCTGTCTTAAGTTCGCTTTACTTCTGTTATGCTACTTGTATCTGCGCGAATACATCTCTTATTTATGCATGAAGTTATATTGATGGTTGAAGAATCTGCTTACGTGATTATGCATTATATAGATATGGATATGGTTATGTTATGATATATTTTGCGATGAAGTGATCTGAGATTCTGTCTGTAATCTGATAAGTATTACTCTGTAATTGCACATATATGTTAAGATCTGTATAAGTCTGCAATCAATCTGTTTAGGGCCACTACATTATTTTCTTCCTCAGGGTGCAAAAACCTGGTTCTAGCACCCCCCCATACTACTTTGAATGAGAATTTTATATGCACAAGAAGGTAATTTCTGAAAGGGCCAATAGTTGGAGGGTTTTTTGGTTGCACAATAAACTTTGAACATGGGTGATGACCCCTCAAGCCAGCAGGGCATAAATTCAAAATCACACCTTTTCTTTTCTGAATGAGATTATCTTTAGATCGATTTTGGTCCTTTCAAAAAAAGGAATTTAATGCAATCATCATATCCATCAAATGAGTTTTCCCAAGGTGGAATTTGGCCCTAGTTTCCAAAGAATTCCGCTTACCAATCGAAGTGTTGTCACTAATCATCCTGCTATCCTATCATCGTGTACCATCTCTGTCATCTTTGGTCTGGTATGCTCTGTTGAACCATGAAGTAATAATGAAGAAGAATTGATCAAGAGTGAGTCACAATACCTTTCCACTCTCCACTGACAAAAGTCAGTCTAGAGGTAGAATCTCAGTTGATCCCAGATCAAGTTGTTGAACACCATGCATCCTACTCATAGGGAGTGCGGCATTACACGATGCGTCCATCAGTAGTGCTATGGTACCTAACCAATTTTCCAAACTCATTGGCCAGATGAGAGGTACTTCCCATGTGTCCCATACTACATGGGTAGGATGATGCAAAAACACTAGTAGTAAAGGAATATATCACATCCTGTTCACAACCACATGTAGGGAAAGGAGAAACCACATCCTACAAAAACATATCATAACCACACATAGGGAAAGGATAGACCACATCATACACGCAAGAAAACCACCGAGAGTAAGGAGAGGATGAACCATGTCCTACATGCATGCCAACCAATCAATTGTAGGAAGGATCCTACTCGTGCGGAAAGGATGAACCCTATCTCATCGACATTTCAACCATCAATCGTAGGGAATGAGTATCCTACATGCGGGGAAATGGTGAGCCACGTGCCACCGACTTGTCCACATGTAGATGCCTGAATGCATCTCTCACTAGGGTAATTGCAGGAGAAGGTGAACCACTCATCCTATGCATATGTCATCAATATTAGTGGAAGGTGAACCAATCACTCTACATACATGTGTCCGCAATCGTAGGGGAAAGTGAACCGCTCACCCTACACACATGTCAACCATCATGGAGTATCACAGGGGAAGGTGAACCACTCACCCTCTACATAGTGCACCACTATGGGATGGTGAACCACTCACCCCATGGTCGCTCATAGCTCCAAAATGTACTCCAAGCCCCTAGGGGCTCCGAAAGCTCAGTGTCCAACTCATGTTGGACCCTCATAGGAGGGTCTTTCCATGACTCCAAGTATCTTAGAGAAAACTAGGAATTTTACCTTTCCTAAGGGCTTCATGAGGTTGTCCGTGACTTTCCCATCAGTCTTGATGTGTTGGAGCCTTAATTCTCCCCGAGTAAGAATTACAGAAAAAATCAAAGAAGATAAAATTATATGACTGCTCAATTGATGAAATCGATAAGGAATAAGCCCAAAATGGTACGATACTGTAAAATGGATTAGGAAAATATGACAACAAAGAAGAAATTTCCTTCTTATTCATGGAAGCACACATTTATTATAAATAAAGGTCTGATGTATTAGATGTATGGTAAGTGAAAACTATCTCAATATGATTAGGTATATTCAAGGACTTAAAAGATAACAATAATGGAAAAGATCCCCTAGCCATGAATTCTTAAGCTAATGAAGGTGAAGAAGAGGTAGAAGAAGTGAAATCCATATGTAAGCTACTATTATTTAAGAATTGAAGAAGAATAGGTCATCTTTCTTTTAGATGTCCACATGGAGGTTTAGAAAATGGTAGTCATAAAGTAAAACATGAATATTAGAGAAAACCTTATAAGCATGAGGGAGAAGCATCTTCCCTTTCTTCCTTCTTTGAATCCATACATGAATCCTTGACGTTGTTTCTTTGAACCAACATTTTTCTTCCTCTTATCATGAGCGAAGAATGCAGTGGGCTCATTTCCATTTGAAGGCTTGTCTCTCTCCATCATCCTTGTCTCTTCCTAAGTGCATCTAGTCAATAATTCATTTAAACCAAGAATTTTGTCATTGTTAATAATAGTGGTGTTAAACACATCCCATGCTCATGGGATAACTCTAAGGGAAATAAGAGTGAGCTCCCTGTCAAAAACAGCTTCTCAATTAGATAGAATATCATTCTTGATTTTAGTAATCCTCATGAAGTAGGATTTGATAGACTCCCTTCTACCCATCTCGATGTCCTTCAGCTTGTTCTTGAGAAAGAGGATTTTGTTTGCATTGTTGGATTTTAACATCCCTACCATATTTTCATACATCTCCTTAGATGTGCCCAATTATAAGCACTCGCCAAGTGGCGCTACGCGTCGGGCGGAAAAATCTGTGTTAAGGCCAAAAAATTCAAAATTGACAAAAATTTTCCCAAATTTCTTGAAATTTGGGCTGAATGTCCACCATCAAGCACTATACTAGGCCAAAGAAGCTTCGGCCAAAATTTGGAGTCTATCATGCCTTTTGCGACGCTTTAGTGCCCTCCTTAGCTTTGCTTTCAGGATTTTGATCCTCGCTTTACAAACATGATTTCGCACCCAATAATGGTTCTTCATGTGCTTGAGCATGTTCTTTTCCTTTCTTGCCTTCTCCAACAGCTTCTCAAGATGAATATTGACTCTCTCAAGCCAAGTCTCTCTATCAACCTCATTCTCCCGCTCAATGGGTGTCATCTCGGTTTGGCTTCTTTGGGCAGCTTGCTGGTTCTCACGGATGTTTTGCAACTCCATGATTGTTTGCTGATCTTCCAACTATTTGTTCTGCTACTCCAGGTAGTTTATAATCCATTGGGCTCTTTGAAACTTTACGGTCAAGGTATCTATCTCCGCCTTCTGCTCCTGAATAGTCTCTGTCAACTTTGAGCTTGGAGAGCTCAAATCCTCATCAATCAATATGAAACTAGCATCCTGGCCTCCTGAAAGGCCCTCATCCTGCATAGGCCTCTTACCTTTGTCCTGTACCTGTAACTGTGCTGCTGATGACGACAACGAGACCCTTTCCACCCCAGGTGGAGATAGTACTCGCCGGGCTACTGCAAATAATCCTCTGGTGCCTCTCTGATAAGTGACATATGTCGGCACACTAGTAGTCTCTACCTCCTGACCTCCATACTGATGTGAAGGTTCACCTGCATCATGTACAACCTCCGGCGGAACTTGAGGAGCTGTGAAGAAGTCATGGGAAATGAAATCCTCACATGAAATACCTTGCAATCCAAGTTGATGTACAACCATGATCTTTATGAGTGCATAGTGATAAATACTGTTGTACTGCTGCTTGGGAGTTTTCTTCTACACAAGAGTGGTCATTCTCTCGATGTTCCGGCACATGAAATAAGGAATGTTCATCATCCTCACTTTGTTGAAATGCATCAATAACCTGATATGATAGGCATAGAGGCATGAGAACCTGCCCTCACAACTGAAATATTTGATAATAAGTTTCATCAAAGGCGCATAGGATTCCTTTAGGAACCGGAATGGGAACACTCTGCTGAGTCATCTCACAAAGCTAGGCCTGATATATGGTTCATAATGCACTCTGTCCACCTGATGTCTTTTGTTCCATTGTTCAACCACATTCGGTATTCCGGTTGCTTGAGAGATGGTTTCTGGTGTCAAAGTGAAATTTACACCAGCAAGAGTTACTTGACCATCATGTAAATGCAATACAAACAAACGAGCCAACTCCTGATGATGATGAATCCTAGAAATCATCTCACAATACTGATAGCATGACTGCTCTGGAAAACATGCCATGGAAAATGGGCAAGCCTGCAATTGAGTCAATGAGGTGGGCTCTTCTCTCACATGTTTTCCACCTTTACGAAGCCTTCTAGGTGCATGTAGCTCAGTAGTAGAATCACTATCTCTGTCATATGATGTATCACTTTCTATCTCCATGATGTCCATACAAGGTGCATGCTGGCTTGTATGAGATGAAAATGAGAATTTGGTGTTTCTGTTTTAATTTCCAAATGTATGGTAGTGTGGGAGGGACTGTGGGGAAATAGGGTAGTGGGGATAATGGGGTTTAATCAAGGGATAATTTGCCTTTTGGAATTTGACAAATGTAGGGACAATGGACAGCCACTTGACTGTTTGGGAAACTTGGGGTTTGGGAATTTTCTAAGTGAGATGGGAAAGGGAGAGTGATAGGAAATGAAATAAGTTAGAGATAGGGAAATGGGGCTTAGGATTAAGTGACTTTTAGAGATGTATGGAGATGGGAAATGGACTACAATGATGAGATAATAGTGATGGGAGATGGGAAAAACAAGGTTTGGCACAAAATTAATTTTTTATAACACCAACTTCAAAACCCTAAGGAAGTAATTCTTAATAAGATGATAGGGTTTAAGTTTTGGCACTCAAACTCTCATATTCAAACTCAAACAACACCAAACATTGGTTAATGGCAATTACAAGATCACTTGAACTTACTTGCAGTGAGAAGGACTGAGCTGATTGAAGTTTTTGGAAGCAAATGACAAAAGTTTGGTTGTCTGCCCTGTGCGCTACGACCACTACCCAGTGCATCACGCCCTCCTTATGCGCCGCGCTGGAACAAATTAACACAGTGCAGAGGAGCCCTATGCGCCACGCTCAACCAGTGCGTCGCAACCATTGCCCAGTGCGCCGCGACAGTAAACTTCACCACAGTTTCGGCCTCCAACACTGGCTTTGCTTCCTTCACGATTTTCTTGGCTTCACTCTTGTCTTGGCTTGCAAATGAATTGTTTGAAACACAAAAATATCTTTATGCCAAATATTTTGATTTTTTGTTTCTTGAAAACCCACTTTTGTAATGTTTGAACTTTGACACTTTTTAAATAAACTCTGTTTTTGTTTCCTTTGATTTTTGACTGATGAAGAACATCTTGTCTATCTTTGCAGGGATAGCTGGCATGGGGTTTTGGCAAAGGTGACCAGGGCTGCACCTGAAGTACTTTACAACTGAAAAAACTTTGAAAATTACATTGCATTTATTACAAATGATGAAATAGACGATTTTTCTTCAAAACAGAGTTTTGAAGAAAAATCATTATCAAGCATTATGATGATGAAATTTTTTGCACTGAAAACCTATTTCGAACCTCCCTCATGTGCCTGCTGACATTATTAGACATTTTGAAGGCAAAATTAAGAAAACCCTAGACCTAATGAGGCTAAAAACCCTAAAATGACTTTTTGCTAACCAAGAGACCAAACATGACTGTAAATGACTGTAAATGACTTTGATGAACAAACACAGACCAGCAGGTACATGACATGAGGGATATGAGTGACAAGACCCTACTGTCATATGATCCATGCTCCTAATGGAATGCAGTTGACTGAACTGAATGAGACACCTAAAATTAAATGCAACAAGAGAAATTTGATCTCTGACGGAGGGATGAAGATACTGACTCTAACATTGGCTCCAATGGGGATGGTAGCTCCTTGGAGGTGCCAAGAACTACAGATTTCTGGGAGAGTAGGCAGTGCCTTCGTCCATTGGGATATGGAATCCATAACTTCGACAAATCAACATAAGACTCTTGACTCATTTTATTGACTGAAACTTGACTCAAACCGACTCACTTTTAAAACCAAAATGACTGAAAGACCTGACTTGACAAACTCAAACCAAAGTTGAAATCAATATTTAGATTTATAGCCTTCACCTCGGGCTCCAAACTGAAGAAAATATCACAGCACACACTTGCAATGAAACTGAAATAAACTGGTATGTATAATGACAATGTAAAACAACAGAAAACATCTCAGAAATGATACCGCTTGAGCAGCCGACATTGCCTGGCCCTCTTGGACAATCTTCCCCGTTCATCTCTTTCAGAAGAAAAGCATTCTGACCCCGATATGCAACAATTTTAAAGGGTCCTTTCCAGAGATTTTCGAACTTACCATGCTTACCCTTTTCCTCATTTCTTGCATCCCATTTCAGCACCACTTCTTCCAATTGAAATTTGTCTGCCTTTGCTTTTATGTCATATATTTTCTTAATTCTCTCTTGTAGCTTGAACGTGTTTTGGAAAACTTCTTCTCTAGTCTGCTGCAAATGGATCATTTGATTTATTCTCCTTTGCATATGATCATCTTCACTGCCAGCTTCCTGTAGAAGTTTGACCACTGGAACTACGAGAGAGGTAGGAAACACCGTGTCAACTCCATATACTAACTCAAAGGGGGAAATACCAATGGATTTCTTCTGACTCACTCAGTCTGCCCAAAGTGCATTGACCAACTTCTTATGCCAACTTTTCTTGTTTATTTCCAGCAACTTTTTAATAATGTTGACCAAAGATTTGTTTGAAGACTCAGCCAATCCGTTGCCTTGTGGATGATAAGCGGTTGAGTGTCCCAAAGTGATGTGATACTTGTCACAAAACTCAACCATTATTTTTGATTTGAAAGCTGCTGCGTTATCAATGATTAACTTATTCGGGCAACCAAAATGAGACAAAATGTTATTCTCAAGGAATGAAATTATTACCGAATCCATAGCTTGCCTGGTGGGAATTGCCTCAATCCATTTCGTGAAATAATCTATCGCTATGAGGATCCACTTGTTCTGAGCTGAAGAAGCAGGATGGATTTCGCCAATGAAATCCAAATCCCATTGCTGAAAAGGAGCACTAACCTCAATGGGCTTAAGCGGCAAAGGCTGCAATTTCTGCCTCCCTTCAAAAATCTGACATTCATGACAGCTTTTGATAGTTTTATACACATCAGCAAAAAGTGTCGGCCAATAATATCCCACTCTCAAAATTTTATTTGCCGTTGTTTTCCAGAAAAGGTGACCTCCGCAATCTCCCTTATGAAAATCCTCCATAACCTTCTTTTCTTCTTCTTCAACCAAACAATTCAGAAAAACACCACCATGATCTTTCCAATAGAGTGAATTATTCAAACCACAAAACTTAGCAGCCTTCAATTTCAGAGTTCTACTTTTGTTTCTAGCCATGCTGGGTGGTGGTGACAAATTTTGGAGCACATATACAATATCTGAATACCAAGGAGAAAGCACAAATATTTATGATACCTGAACTGATGAAATTTCTTCGTTTTTCTTGGACATAGAAGCAATAAGATTAATGTCCAAGGCATGTAAATTCAACTCAGCCATTAGCTTAGCCAGCCCTTGTCCTTTGATAAGCTTTGTAGGCTGTATCTCCACATCATACTCCAACAAGGCAGCAATCCATTTGCCCCGTCTCCCTTCTGGATCTGTTTGCACTAAAACATCCTTAACAGCAGCATTAGGAACATAAGCAAGAATATGAAAGTGCAGAATATATACCTGAAAATATTTCAACGCTTTCACTAAAGCGAGAGCTTGCTTTTCAATGATGTTATACTTTAAGGCTGCATCTCTTATGGTTCGGCTGAAAAAATCAATTGGTTTTTCATGCTCATCTCTTTTATGCATCAATACTGTTGCCATAGTATGCTCCGAGGCAAATGAAAACAAAATAAAATCCTGAGTATAGTCCGGGCTGATCAAAACCGGAGCTTAATAAAGAACCAATTTTACTAGATTGAAAGACTTTACCACCTCCTCAGTCCACTTCACTACATTCTCTTTCTTAAGCATCTTTGTAATTTCTCTTAGGTGTTCTACAAGATTAGGCACAAAGCGGTGTAAGAAATTCATCTTACCATTGAATGATTGGATCTCCTTTTTGTTTCGAGAAGATCAATTTGCTGAATAGCTTCTACTCGATCTGGGTCAATACAGATGCCATATTTTGAGATAATATGACCAAGAATCTTTCCCTCATCCATGGCAAACAAACTTTTCTTCGGATTGAGTGACACACCATACTTTCTACACCACTGAAAAACAACTTTCAAATGATAAAGGTGCTCTTCATCAGAATTAGAAAATACTGTCAAATCATCAAGATACACAACTAGAAAAACATCCTTCTCATTTGCAAATGCCATATCCATTGCTCGTTGAAATGTCGCACCAGCATTCTTCAAACCGAAACGCATTTTAGCGTAATGGAAAGTTCCCCACGGAGTGGTGAATGCTGTTTTGTCTCTATCATCCTCATGGACCAGAATTTGGTTATACCTAGAATATCCATCGAGTAGCAAAATACGAGATGCTCCAACTACTCGTTGAATTATGTGATCCATTTTGGGCAATGGATAATTATCTTTCAAAGAAACCTTATTCAGATTCCTAAAATCAATGCACAAACGAATCTCACCTGTTTTCTTGCGCACGAGCACCAAATTAGAAATCCAATCTAAGAATCTTATAGGAACAATAATACCAGCCTTGTACAATCGATTCACTTCCTTATCTATTGAGGGCAGTAACTTCGGATTTATTCTTCTCAACTTCTGCCTGAAGGGCTTTTGATTTGGATTGATAGGAATGGTGTGCTGAATTATATTGGTATCATACGTCTTCAAATCTGAATAGTCCCAAGCAAATACATCAGCAAAAGAAGACAATAAACTAACATATTTTTCTTTTACCTCCGGTGGCAATGCTTTGGACAATTTCACCATCTTTGGATTCTCAGTTGATCCAATGTTCACATCTTCAACTCCCTTTTCGGTTGGCCGCAAGGTTGGTTTTCTAGCTACGTCATCTTGATTGAAAAGCTCCTCTAAAGTTATTAGACCTTTAGGAATGACATTATCCTTCAGCTGCAATACTTCCATCTGATTGATTTGTACATTAGCCTCACCATCATCATGCTCCATATCGATTGAAGTGTCTTTGAATTTGCCTTCATTTTGCAGAAATTCATCAATCTCATCATCATCTTGGAATACTTGCCAATACATTTGATTGTCTGGGACAGTCGGACAATGCTTCACATTAATTTCAAATTTTTTACTTGAGTTCATCGGAATCTTCAAATTAATTGCTGCCTTTGCAAGTGCATCTGCAATACCATTCTGAATACGAGGGATACAAGTCAAAGTATAGTCTGAAAACAATTTCAAGATATCAAGAACTGCATTTTGATAAGCTCACATTCGAGGATGCTTAGCTTGGTATTCACCCTTCACTTGCTTAATTACCAACTCGGAGTCGCCATAGATTGAAATCCTCTTAGCATTCAATTTTCTAAGAATTTTCAGACCAACAATCAAAGCTTCATATTTAGCCTCATTATTCGAACAATCAAAAGCTAATTTATAAGAACAGACCCTTACATTACTCCGTACCTTTTTTGGGGCAGAAAAAGGGTTGCGTACCCAAATGCCAATTCCAGCACCATCACTTCCTATTGCACCATCAAAATCCATGGTCCATAAACCATCTTCATCTTCTTCCAAGTGCTGAAATTCAGTTTGCTCTGTTATTTCTGCTTGCTGTCCATCAAATTTTTGCTGCTGTCGGAAGGCTGATTGCTCAGCGGAACTTTCAAGTTCTTGTCTTTATTTCTTCAAAACTTCTCTGAAATTTTCAGTGATATCCGGAATGTCCTCTACTTCAAATAAATGACTATTTACATCATTGAAACTATCTGAATACAAAACAAATGAATCTAAATCCGTATGTACATAATTAATTGGATGATTTACCGGTTTCTCCTTGCTGGTGATCACATACTTCATCTTTTGCTCCCGATATAATTTTCTCATCTGACCAAACACAAGAATGGTAGCATAGGAGAAATCAAGCTGCAATGTTCCCTTTAGTTTCACTCCCCAAGATCTAGAAAGAAGCATGCAAAATCTAGGAGGAATATCCACCACAACAACATCCATCAAAACATTCTTAGTCGGAATCTGATCTAAACTAACCACCAAATCTTTGATAAGCCCAATGCATCTTACTCTGCTAGAATCGAAAGAATAAAGATCATGATACTTCCTAGTGATGTCCAATCCCAATTTCTCCATGATTTCCCTTGGCATGAGATTATGAGAAGCTCCGGAATCAAACATAGCATTATGTAGCACAAAATCATGCAATCTAAGGCTGATATAAAAAGGAGGCACATCACTATCTGGAGATTCACCATCCAATGCTAGTCAAAATATCAACTCAGGTTGATCATCTTCCACATTCACCATGTCATACATTGGATCAAAATTCAAAATTTTAGATACCTGACCCTTATAGCTGCTATTTTTCATCAATTCAGTTAAAGGAATGGATACTTTCAACTTAGAAATTTCACTCTCTAAGTTAAAAACTGAAATTTTTTCTACCTCTTTGACTGGAACATCCTTCTTTTCAGCTTTCTCCCTCGATACATTTGGCTGATTAGATCTTTCATTTGCTGATGGTAATTTGCTAGTAGTAGGATTAGCTGTCTCTTTTCCCTTCTTTTGTGCAACGGGTGCATCATTCTTTGGTGCTGAAACTTTCTTTCTCTTTTGGATTGGGTTAATAGGCACATCTCTGTTTCTAAGTGAATATTGTCACTGCTGAGCGGACAAAGCACTCATATAACCTCTCTGATACTCATCCAACTCTTCTTCAAGAGCTGTCTCATTTGCCAAGATGAAATCCTCATTTTTTTGTACAGCTGAGTTTTCTGCATACTCCTCATCTTCAGTGATAAAAGTTGGCATATCATCAGGTGTAAAGAAATGATTCTGTTCCCCTATTACATTCTCTTCATCATCTGATTCCGGACCAACAAAATTCTGATGTAAAGGTGTCTTTACCTGCTATTGTACTGCTGGTTCTTGTGCTCACTGCTCTTGTTGTTTGATCCTGAATTGTGGTTGCTGTTGGCCACGGAAGTTAGGATTTCTGATCTGTAGTTCAGGCTTATCAAGTGTTAATCTTTCAATCATCTTTTCCACCTTGCGAAATACTTGATTTGAAGTAGAAGCCTCTTCCTTTATTGCGACTTTCTTTTCAGCTTTCAATCTAGCTCTCTTGTCATTCAAATTAGCTTCAACACTGACTGCAATTTTCTGCATGTCTTCCAAAGTGGCCGGATCTCTTTCTCTTAATTGATAGGCCATGTCTGAATCAAAACCATCCAGAAACTTAAGCAAAGCCGACCTCCTAGATGGCCTTAAATCATCAGGAATTGCATTGTAAACCGCATTGAATCTAATACAATAATCTTGGACAGACTCACCAACATTCTGCCTGATCTTGGTATATTCAAAAGTGATCTGAAGAGGATCTTTCTTTAATTCCCATTGATCCAATAATTGTCTCTGAAGAATGGCCAATGTAGCAATACTTCTAGCTGGCAAAGCTCTAAACCACTTTCTTACTTCACCTCCAAAAGTTTTCACAAATAATCTCACGGTCGCATTTTGTGCATCAATCTTGTGAAGGTCAAAGAAATCTGACATCCTATCCACATGTTGTTGAGCAGGAACACTTTGAGGAGTGCCATCAAACAATGGAATCTTACTTTGGTAATCAGCGGGCATGTCATCCAAGTTTTGAGGCAACACAAGGGGTGCAAATCGAGTAGCCATTGCTCTTGGTGGATTTACAACCGGTCTTGGGGAAATAGGTGGAGTAGGAGCAGTAGATGTATGAGGTGTATGTGGTGTGGATGGAGAAACTACTGCGGATTATTGATCAGGGATAGAAGGTTGTACAGGAATGGTAGGAATAAAAGGAGGCTCGATATGAATCTGTGAACCAGATGTAACTGCTGATGGCCCAAGTGTTTCAGATGCAGACTCTATGAATTCGGGAATGTTTGTTGCCACAATGGAATTTTGAATATTCAAAATGCAACTGTCAATGGATCTATTAGCCTGTTCAATTTCAAGATATTTGATAAACTCTGGATTTATGACAGTAGAACCAATAGCACTTTCAGACTTAGTCTCAAACAACGATAACTCAAATTGTTCATCAAATTCAAGATCTTCAAGATATTCAAAAACAACGGGACATGAATGAGATTTGAATAGAGGAATCACAGAAATTTCTCGACGAAGGATTCTTAAAATAAGATTAGGATTTTCATACACAAGAGGTGGATTGGGATCCAGATTTGCTCTGGTATGTCGTCTGGAAGCCAGTGTGTTGAATTATTTTCAAAGGGACAAAACCAACTTTTTTAGCCTATCAAATTCTAGACTCATCACCCAAAAGTCTAGAATGATCTGATGTACTGGGGGAAATTTACAAGTCAAGTGTCACGTTTACAAGATAGACCAGAGATTGACTGAAGCAGCATTTATCTACTTTTGCTAATGCAAAGCGAGAGCGTTTCGAAGGCTACCTGGCATAACTTCAGGCTCCGTCTGTAGCTTATAAAACAAATAACACCAAAAAGAAAACCATTTTGATCCCCAGTATGGTCGCCACTATGTTATTGCCTAAAACTACCTCAGGCTAAAGGAAGGCAGAGTTCAGGGTAACATCAAACCATGCTCAGTCTGGTAGCTAGCCCTACTAGATCAGGAGAGGGCTCTCTCCGAGTCAAACTCAGCAAAGATAATCAATAAGGCTTGAGATGACTTTAAATAAAGGCTGATTTTAGGCTAGGTATATAAGTAAAAGAGCTTGATTTTGATTTTGAGGGTTTTTTGTTGGATCAAAGGAAAAGTCTGATTTTGGGTCTAGGGATGAGGCCTAGTTTTTGCAGAGTTCTGATTGGGGCAAGGAAGAAAATTGTTTTGATGCTTGGATTAAATGCATGGATAGTACAGACTGGTGAGGAGATGAAGAGGGAAAGATGCTTTCAAGAATCCTCTTGAAACAGATGAAAACATGGAAAATTAAACAAAACTCAAGGTAGAGCAAAGCAATCTAATGAATTCCACCTTTATAACTTGTTTGTTTAATTTGAGAAGAAATGAGAAGGGAAATGATACACATAAAACATCAGTGAACTTACAATCACATAGAGAAACACACCATCAAAACATAGAGCCACATGGATCCCAAAGAGTGCTGCAAACCCTGGTTTATTCCTTTGCCAAAATTGCAGAGATGAAATGTACAATGAAGTGCCAAGCAATCCCAAATGTCCAACCCTGAAAATGACTAATGAATTACATGATATAGACAAGCCTAACTCATACCCATGCCTCTAGGGGTCGATCTCACCATTCTAGGAGCTGTTTCAACCATATCTAAACTAAGAACTGGAAAATAGGCAATGAAACAACTTGCCTCTATATGATAGGAAATTGATTCATTCACTTAAAATTTCACTTTTTGGTGAATGAATCTACTAGAATGAGTAAAAATGTGCCAAAATTACATCAAATTCATGAAATTACATCAAGTTACATCAAGAGTTACATGAAAAAGTCAAACTAGCCAAAACTAGGCGAAAATCTGAGCTGCTAAGTGAAAATTAGGCCAAATTTCCCAATGCGTCGCGCCTGAAATCTCTATGCGTAGCACAACTTTGAGGCTGAGTTTTAGGGCCTTCCCGAAGTAAAAATTGAGTTTAGGATAGCTCGTTGGAAAGCCCTTCCTGTCTAATTTCTAACCCAAGTGGAATTTTTGGATTTTGTTGCCATTTTCCCCTCCAAAAATCAAATCTCCCAACACTGCTTCCTGTGTGTCCAAAAAGTGGCAGAAAGGCCATTTTTAGGGTGTTTTTGACCCTTTAGGCAACCCAAAACTTGTCAAAATCCTTAGGTAATGGGTAGGCATGCATAAATTTTTATGAAAAATCTAGAAATACAAAGTTTTCCACCAAAGGAGATGCCAATTATAAGCGCGCGCCAAGAGGCGCTACGCGTCAGGCGGAAAAATCTGTGTTAAGGCCAAAAAATTCAAAATTGACAAAAATTTTCCCAAATTTCTTGAAATTTGGGCCGAATGTCCACCATCAAGCACTATGCTAGGCCAAAGAAGCTTCGGCCAAAATTTGGAGTCTATCATGCCTTTTGCGACGCTTTAGTGCCCTCCTTAGCTTTGCTTTCAGGATTTTGATCCTAGCTTTACAAACATGATTTCGCGCCCAATAATGGTTCTTCATGTGCTTGAGCATGTTCTTTTCCTTTTTTTCCTTCTCCAACAGCTTCTCAAGATGAATATTGACTCTCTCAAGCCAAGTCTCTCTATCAACCTCATTCTCCTGCTCAATGGGTGTCATCTCGGTTTGGCTTCTTTGGGCAGCTTGCTGGTTCTCACGGATGTTTTGCAACTCCATGATTGTTTGCTGATCTTCCAACTATTTGTTCCGCTACTCCAGGTAGTTTATAATCCATTGGGCTCTCTGCAACTTGACGGTCAAGGTATCTATCTCCGCCTTCTGCTCTTGAATAGTCTCTCTCAACTTTAAGCTTGGAGAGCTCAAATCCTCATCAATCAATATGAAATCAGTATCCTAGCCTCCTGAAGGGCCCTCATCCTGCATAGGCCTCTTACCTCTGTCCTGTACCTATAACTGTGCTACTGATGACGGCAATGAGACCCCTTCCACCCTAGGTGGAGATAGTACTCGTCGGGCTACTGCAAATAATACTCTGGTGCCTCTCTGATAAGTAACAAACACTGGCACACTGATAGGCTCTGTCTCGTGACCTTCAGGCTGATGTGAAGGTTCACCTGGCTCATGAAAAATATCTGGAGAAACCTGAGGGGCTGTGAAGAAATCACAGGAAATGAAATCCTCCCATGAAATACCCTGCAATCCAAGCTGATGTACAACCACGATCTTGATGAGTGCATAGTGATAAATACTTTTGTACTGCTTCTCGGGAGTTTTCTTCTGCACAAGAGTGGTCATTCTCTCAATGTTACGGCACATGAAATAAGGAATGTTCATCATCCTCACTCTGGTGAAATGCATCAATAACCTGATATGATAGGCATAGAGGTGTGAGAACCTGCCCTCACAACTGAAATATCTGATAATAAGTTTCATCAAAGGCGCATAGGATTCCTTTAGGAACCGGAATGGGAACAATTTGCTGAGATGTCTCACAAAGCTAGGCCTGATATATGGTTCATAATGCACTTTGTCCACCTGTTGTATTTTGTTCCACTGTTCAGCCACATTCGGTATTCTGGTTGCTTGAGAGATGGTTTCCGGTGTCAAAGTGAAATTTACACCAGCAAGAGTTACCTGACCATCATGTAAATATAATACAAACAAACGAGCCAACTCCTGATGATGATGAATCCTAGAAATCATCTCACAATACTGATAGCATGACTGCTCTCGAAAACATGCCATGGCAAGTGGGCAAGCCTACAATTGAGTCAATAAAGTGGGCTCTTCTCTCACATGTTTGCCACCTTTACGAAGCCTTCTAGGTGCATGTAGCTCAGTAGTAGAATCACTATCTCTGTCATATAATGTATCAGTGTCTGTCTCCATGATGTCCATACAAGGTGTATGCTGGCTTGTATGGGATGAAAATGAGAATTTGGTGTTTCTGTTTTAATTTCCAAATGTATGGTAGTGTGGGAGGGACTGTGGGGAAATAAGGTAGTGGGGATAATGGGGTTTAATCAAGGGATAATTTGCCTTTTGGAATTTGACAAATGTAGGGACAATGGACAACCACTTGACTGTTTGGGAAACTTGGGGTTTGGGAATTTTCTAAGTGAGATGGGAAAGGGAGAGTGATAGGAAATGAAATAAGTTAGAGATAGGGAAATGGGGCTTAGGAGTAAGTGACTTTTAGAGATGTAGGGAGATGGGAAATGGACTACAATGATGAGATAACAGTGATGGGAGATGGGAAAAACAAGGTTTGGTACAAAATTAATTTTTTATAACACCAACTTCAAAACCCTAAGGAAGTAATTCTCAATAAGATGATAGGGTTTAAGTTTTGGCATTCAAACTCTCATATTCAAACTCAAACAACACCAAACATTGGTTAATGGCAATTACAAGATCACTTGAACTTACTTGGAGCGAGAAGGACCGAGCCGATTGAAGTTTTTGGAAGCAAATGAAAAAAATTTGGTTGTCTGCCTTGTGCGCCGCGACCACTACCCAGTACATCCCGCCCTCCTTATGCGCCGCGACCACTACCCAGTACATCCCGCCCTCCTTATGCGCCGCGTTGGAAAAAATTAACACAGTGCAGAGCGTCCCTATGCGCCGCGCTCAACCAGTGCGCCGCGACCACTGCACAGTGCGCCGCGACAGTAAACTTCACCACAGTTTCGGCCTCCAACGCTGGCTTTGCTTCCTCCAAGATTTTCTTGGCTTCACTCTTATCTTGGCTTGCAAATGAATTGTTTGAAACACAAAAATATATTTATGCCAAAGATTTTGATTTTTTGTTTCTTGAAAACCCACTTTTGTAATGTTTGAACTTTGACACTTTTTAAATAAACTCTATTTTTGTTTCCTTTGATTTTTGACTGATGAAGAACTTCTTGTCTGTCTTTGCAGGGATAGCTGGCATGGGGTTTTGGCAAAGGTGACCAGGGCTGCGCTTGAAGTACTTTACAACTGAAAAAACTATGAAAATTACATTGCATTTATTACAAAAGATGAAATAGATGATTTTTCTTCAAAACAAAGTTTTGAAGAAAAATCATTATCAAGCATTATGATGATGAAATTTTTTTCACTGAAAACCTATTTCGAACCTCCCTCATGTGCCTACTGACATTATTAGACATTTTGAAGGAAAAATTAACAAAACCCTAGACCTAATGAGGCTAAAAACCCTAAAATGACTTTTTGCTAACCAAGAGACCAAACATGACTGTAAATGACTTTAAATGACTTTGATGAAAAAACACAGACCAGTAGGTACATGAAATGAGGGATATGAGTGACAAGACCCTACCGTCATATGATCCATGCTCCTAATAGAATGCAGCTGACTGAACTGAATGAGACACCTAAAATGAAATGCAACAAGAGAAATTTGATCTCTGACGGAGGGATGAAGATACCGACTCTAACAGGTTTAACCATGAAAATGTGCTTAATCTCGTGTTGAATGAAGATATCATTTCTTATAATATCTAGAAAGTCCTTTCCTGTCATGTTATTTTTGATATTTGAATGCTTGGTTGTATATTTTGAAATTTCCCTAAGCTTCTTCACATAATCATCTCTAGCCATTATTATATCATTTATAACAACTAGAGAAGGTAAACAACTTTTTGTTAATGGCTTGATCATGTTGAAGAATCTATTGACTCCAATTTCTAATCCATTACACTTCCCTTCAAGTTGATGTACCAAATTCCTTAGTGTAAGGACTTTATTCACTGATCCAGGTGGATATTGGTAGTCACCCGCCTATTCCACTTGGGGCTCCACCATTGTCTATTTCAGTTTTTCAGTTTCGGCACAGTTTACTATTTTTAGCAGTTTTTCGGGTCCTAAACTTCCGGAGCCGTTTTGAGGCCCTAAACGACGTTTTTGGGGAAAACGGAGAGCAACATGGGTCCATGGACCGATGTTGCTCGTTCCAAATTTGTAGTCCTCGGATAGATCTTTCTAACGAGGTATGGTACGCGTCAAACGGAGATCGTATGCCAAAGTTACGCCCCTGGGAAGTTGAAACATCAATTTACCCAAACGGGGCCCATAGTTTTGGCGCTTCATCTCCTAGGGTTAGGGTTTTGGCTGTTTAGGATTTCCCATTGTTTCTAAATGATAAATAGGCCCTCGAGCTTCATTGTAACTCAGTTCAGAGGCCTGTAGCCGCCACATCTCTTCTCAGAGATAGCTACCAGCGCCCTAGCTAGTTTTATTTCCATTTTGTCTGTAAGAAAATTTCAGTTCTTTGATATTAATGAAATGAAGTGTTATTTCCGCTGCATCTCTGTATTTATGTTTATATGTTTATTATGTTGCGTTCCTGCATAAATCCGGATCAGTGGTATCAGAGCGGTCTGCTTTTTCTCGATCCTTCTTTGCATGTCCCCAACGAGGTCGGGGTATAAGGAGCTAGGGCTTGATCTGGTGGAACCTTTGCAAGATCAGCCTCGCAAACCTCGACGGAAGCCCATGGGGGACGAAAAGAAAGATGAGGGAGCAGGAGATCCTATCAAAATATTGCTCGAGGAGGCCCTCGAAAAACAAAGGAACGCGATGATGGATAGCTTTGCTCGGATCCTTCAACGGCTGCCCACCGGCGGCGCATCTGCATCCAGTAGCCACTCTGGAGTTGCGACTCCCTTTAAGGTACAAGTAAATTTTGACATTCCCATATTTGAGGGTAAAATAGACGCAGATGCCGTAGATAGATGGTTGAATCTATTAGAAGGATATTTCTCTGTTCATGACTTTTCAGACCGGGAGAAGATTATTTTTGCACTCCTCAAAGCTACCCCCCATGTTAAGGACTGGTGGGAAACCTACTGTGAGAACAAGGACCAGACAGAACCCTCTCTGTTCTCGGCCGTACCAAATTGGAATTCTTTCCGAGACGCCGTCAAGGAACAGTACTATCCCGTGGGGAGCTATGAGGACAAGTACATACAATGGACCACGCTGCGACAACAAAGGGATCAAGATGTGCATGAGCTGACGAATCTGTTCCATACCCTGCGCACAAAGTTGGGTATCAAAGAGTCAGAGAAACATCCGGTGCTAAAGTATCACAGTTGTCTGCACAAATACATTCAGGAGGAAATGGAGTTCCTTGACATCTCCTTGCTTGGTACGGCATACCGGTATGCTGCCAAGATTGAGCAGAAATTCAAGCAGAAGAAGCGAGACTTTGGATGCGAAAATAACGAGAAGGTGTAGCTGGCCATGAGAACAAGGGCCAGGGCCAAAGTGGCGCATGGCTAAGACAACTCGCTCATCTCCAGAAGAAAACAATACCAAAGCCGAAGGACACGGGAAAGTGGTGTGAGTTCCATAAGAGCTCCACTCACAACACAAGTGAGTGTGAGGACAACGGTGTCGTGGCGAATGGGGAAACAGGTCATCGTGCTCGACAAATCGAGGAACTTTGAAGGCGAGTGAAAAGGGAAACGAGATGATGCCGGGCCCAGCGGCTAACGCGCCGCTGCCGAAGATCCAAAAGGAGGAACCGGAAGATCCGGAGGAGGAGGAACGTCTCTTCCACTCCCAGATGTGGGTAAAGGGCTCCCCGGTACAGTTCATTGTCGACAATGGGAGCCAAAAGAACCTCATTTCAGCAGACGCCGTGAAGCGGTTGGGCTTGCCGACCACATCTCACCCACATCCATACACCATCGGGTGGCTTCACCAAGGACGAGATCTCCGCGTCAGCCAGCAGTGCCGCCTTCCCTATAGCATCAAGCCCTTCAAGGATGAGGTATTATGTGGCGTTGCTCCTATTGATGTTTCTGATGTATTATTAGGACAACCATACTTGTGGAAGCGTCATGCTGTGTATGAGTCTCGACCTCGTGCTGTTATTGTTACTTTGGAAAATAAGTTGTACAGGATACCAGAGGTACCACCTCCTGCGGCTATCTCTTTGGTTACTGCAAAACAATGCAGTAAGCTCATTTCCCAAACCAGGAAATTCGTTTTCCTGATGATCCGCCCCCAGGGCAAGAAGAAGACTGTGGCCACGACCTCCAGACAGGGCTCCTCTGCACAGCAACAACAAATGGATAAGGTTGTGGAGGAGTACGGGGACATATTCACCTCACCCACAGGGGTTCCTCTGCACTGTCAGGTCAAGCACCCGATTGATCTGACCCCCGGTGCGCCGCTACCTAATGGACCGATCTATCGGCGCTCTGTTCTAGAGAATGATGAAATTAAGAGGCAGATTCAGGAGCTGTTGCAGAAAGGTCACATCAAACCAAGTTCATCGCCCTGTGGGAGCCCGATCGTGTTGGTACAGAAGAAGGATGGGACGTGGAGACTCTGTATTGACTATCGAGCGCTGAACAAGATCACTGTCCGGAATAGGTATCCAATCCCACGGATTGATGACCTTCTGGACCAACTCAAAGGTGCAAAATATTTCAGCAAGATCGACCTGAAGTCTGGGTATCACTAGGTACCAATTGAACCCTCCGATGTGTGGAAGACTGCCTTCAAAGCCAAGGAAGGCCTTTTCGAATGGCTGGTCATGCCTTTCGGGTTGACGAATGCTCCCGCCACCTTCATGAGGATGATGGATGACATCTTGCGGCCATTCACCAACTCATTTGTAGTGGTGTACTTGGATGACATTTTGATCTTCAGCCGGACTTGGGAAGAGCACCTTCACCACATCCGACAAGTCCTCCAAACACTGCGGCAACACAAGTTGTGTGCCAATTTGGAGAAGTGCACTTTTGGCATGACCCAGGTTCAATATCTGGGATACATTATTGATGAAAGGGGGGTGCATGTGGATCCGGCCAAGATCCAAGTCATTCGGGATTGGCCAGCCCCAACCACTATAACAGAGCTTCGCAACTTTCTGGGTCTTGCTAATTTCTATCGGAGGTTCGTGTTGGGATTCTCTCATATCACTTGGCCCATGAGTCAAGTCACCAAGGGAGGAGCGAGAGAAAATTTTTTTTGGTCGGAACCTCAACAGAAGGCGTTCACAGAACTGAAAAACCGCCTCTGTTCTGCCCCAGTGCTCACTTTACCAGACTTGCAACGACCATTTTGAGATTCGAGAAAGATGCCTCGACTATGCTATTGGGGTAGTTCTTACTCCAACGAGGGGACATCTAGTGGCATTTCACGGTGAGACATTGTACGACATAGTTCGCAAAGTACCCCACATATGCGAGGGCATAGTTCTCCTGACGAGAAGTTGCAGAATGATCGCCATCAGAAGTGGTCTACATATCTGCAACAGTTTCATTTGAACATCAAGTATAAGAAAGGTAGCACCAATCATGTTGCAGACTGCCTCAGCCGACCACCGATCGTGGCGCTCACCACTGTTCTCAACTCTTGTGGGCACGAGACTTCTGATTGGCCGCTTCTCTATGAGAGTGACCCAGAATTCGGCCAAACTTACAAGGCACTCTTGGGGGGTACGCAAGTTCCAAATTTTCACCTCCAAGATGCACTTTTATGTTACATGGGACACCTTTGTGTTCCTTCAAGCGAGCGTGCCAAGATGATATGGGAAGCACACTACAGTCGAGTCGCTGGGCATTTCGGGGTCGAGAAAACAGTAGCAATACTACAGAATTATTTCTATTGGCCGAACCTTCGAAAGGATGTCGAGAAGCACATCAGATCCTGCATTGCTTGTGCCATTGCCAAACCGACCATCAAGAAGCAAGGCCTATATACTCCACTACCTACCCCTAGTCGACCTTGGGAATCCATCTCCATGGATTACATGTCAGGCCTGCCCTCTACTAAGAATGGAAATGACTGTGTTTTCGTGGTCGTTGACAGATTCTCGAAGATGGCCATTATGGCGGCTTGTAAGAAGAATATCACAGCAGAAGCCACTGCTAAACTCTTCTTTGAACGAGTGTGGGTGCACTTTGGGATCCCACAGTCTATCATATCAGATCGAGATAGCAGGTTCCTCAGCACATTTTGGTCCAGCCTCTGGTCGATGTTGGATACCAAGCTCACCAAGTCCACGGCTTTCCATCCCCAAACAGATGGCCAGACAGAGGTCGTCAACAGAATGATTGTACACATTCTGCGCATGTACAATTCAAAGCATCCACGCACATGGGACGAGAGCCTCCCTTATGTACAACATAGTTATAATCAGGCTCTCCACGGTTCAATCGGCCATAGCCCCTTTCAGGTGGGCTTGGGATTCCAGCCACTATGTCCCATTGACGTAGCCATGCCATTTGCAGCTGCTCAGGCCAATTCATCTCATGTCCAGTCTGAAGTTGACAAAGCAAGTAGCTTCATCGAGTGCATTCAACACATCCGCCAACAGGTTCATGATATATTGGACAGAGCCAATGCCAAGTACAAGCAACGCCATGATCAACACTGGGTGCCACACAACTTCCAGGTGGGTGACAAAGTATGGCTACATTTGCAGAAGGAGCGCCTCACTGGACCCCACCGCAAGCTTCGCCCGCTCCGATACGGGCCGTACACCATCACCAAGGCTGTAGGGAACAATGCATTCGAGCTCAGTATTCCACCATTCCTTGGTCTGCACCCAGTCTTCAATGTGGATCGCCTTCGTCCTTACTTCCCACCTCTACTAGACACCTCGGACATTGCAAAACAACTCACACCAACAGAGTTAAATCCAGACTGCATGGAACAGGCCACCACAGATTGTATCATGGACATGCAAATCAAGAACACTCGCCAACAGAAGATCCAACTATATCGGGTTGTCAAAGCTGGCCAACTCCTGCACCAAGGAAAGTGGTTCACCAGGGACCAAGTTCAGCAGAAATTTCCTCATCTCATGGAGGAACTTAACGCAATGGGGACCATTGCTTCCTAAGGGGGGAGGAATGATCCAGGTGGATATTGGTGGTCACCCGCCTATTCCACTTGGGGCTCCACCATTGTCTATTTCAGTTTTTTAGTTTCAGCACAATTTACTATTTTTAGCAGTTTTTCGGGTCCTAAACTTTCGGAGTCGTTTTGAGGCCCTAAACGACATTTTTTTTGGAAAACGAAGAGCAACATGGGTCCATGGACCGATGTTGCTCATGGGTCCATGGACTGATGTTGCTCATTCCAAATTTGTAGTCCTCGGATAGATCTTTCTAACGAGGTATGGTACACGTCAAACGGAGATCGTATGCCAAAGTTACGCCCCTGGGAAGTTGAAACACCAATTTACCCAAACGGGGCCCATAGTTTTGGCGCTTCATCTCCTAGGGTTAGGGTTTTGGTTGTTTAGGATTTCCCATTGTTTCTAAATAATAAATAGGCCCTCGAGCCTCATTGTAACTCGGTGCAAAGGCCTGTAGCCGCCACATCTCTTCTCAGAGATAGCTACCAGCGCCCTAGCTAGTTTTATTTCCATTCTGTCTGTAAGCAAATTTCAGTTCTTTGATATTAATGAAATGAAGTGTTATTTCCGCTGCACCTCTGTATTCATATTTATATGTTTATTCTGTTGCGTTCCTGCATAAATCCGGATCATTCACCTCTAGAATGGTTTCAGTTTTGTCCTACACTCCCAGTTCTTCCATCTCATATTTTTTTTTGGAATTCAAAAACTTGATGATATTATTAGTTGTATCAGGCATGTCTCCTAGATCTTTACTGATATCTAAAATGACTTTGTTAGCTTTTTCAATAAAATCCTTCTTCTCAAAAATGATCTAGATGGATGGCCAGATCTCATTCATAGATTCAGTGATGCTGATTCATATGATCTCCTTGACTCTACTGACCATGCTGCCAATCGAAGATTCTTGAAGAGACTTTTGTAATCCTTCCATCAACCTTTGATTTCTATATATTTCTGTCACATGGGCTGTCTCACTTCTTGTTATTTTATCTTGCAAAATTTTGATCTAAGCCTGTAGTCTTTTAATCTCCTCTGTTTGCAAATACATATTCTCCACTGATTTAGCAAGTTGGCATGTTGCCTCTCATATGGTACCTGTTTAAAATCTTGGTGTTGGAATGGCTGTAAGGGGTACAATCTCTAAAGGAACAATAGTTGTTTGTGTGGCCTTCTCTTTCTCTTTAATCACCTTTCCCATTTCTTCCTCCATATTTTTCAGTTGTTCAGTCTACTTCATGATTAGCTTCATCATATCAGATTTTTCTGTCTCTGTCTCTTCTATCTCCTTAGTAACATGATCCTCTATAGCTGACATCTTCAATTGTTTCTTCAATTTTTCTATATCTGCATTCTTCTTTTTAATAATATCCTCCATATCCTGCAAGTTTGATGGATCATATCCAATTTTCAGGACCAAGTCTTCCAAGGATTTTATCCATGTATCCGTGGACATTGAGGAGATCTTATCCATCTTGAGTTGAGATTGCACATTTACCAAGGAGACTTGTAACTTAGGTAAATTCATAGCAATATTTGTTAAGGTGGAAGAGATCATTTCACCTATTTGTTTATACATCTCCATATGATAGATGGAGCGGATTTCCTTGATGCTGAATTCAAAGGAAATTTTTTTTTCATCTGTCATCTTGGGCTTTATAATTTGGGCTTATAAAAATGCCATGTGCATATTCCCCTTCTCTAAATCAAATGCAGATAACAATATTTTTTGTGAACTGGAGATCCACTTCCAAAATTCAGTGTAAGTGTTATTTTTCAAGATCTCATTTTTTAGTTTGATCTCCCTGAAAGTATCAAATACAGTCTTTTCTTTATCTCCTGTAACATTACTAGAAGTGGATGTTTGGAGAGCCTGTTGTTGATCCAGGATAGTAATTGAATTATTTAGGGGAGTGATAGGATGTTTTCCTCCCACTAGAGATGATCCTGGAGTATCTAGGATGTTGATAATAGTTTCCTGCTCTGATTCTTTGTCTTGGTCAACAACCATGTGTATTTTGGCCCTTTTTATGTACTTCATCTTGAATTCTTTGTTAGAAATATCAGACACTGAAAGGTGAATTATATTCTCTTTTCCTTTTTCCTGTAGTTTCTTGTTTATCTTCTTTACTCTATTTTTGTTGTGGTATAGGTGTTTGCAAAACTGAAGTAGAAATGGCTTGCTCCTTTGCCTCCTACAAATTATTTTTTGTCCACTTTGTTTGGCTTCTAAACTACTCTAAGTCTCGTCTTTGTGTATGAAGGTAGGATGTAGATTTTTTCTCCACCCTCAATTTAGAAATGACCCCAAAGGGATGATACGACCAGCTGAAACTAGGAGAAAAATTCATCTGTTTCAATATCTTATCTTCTTCTTCTCCAGCTGCCCTACTGTTGCACACAAATGTTCCTATCTCTGACTTTATCCTGAACTGTGACTAATTTTTTGCTGAGACAAAATGTACCTCATCTGCATTCGACATCTTTCTTATGTATTCGAGGGAAAAAAATCCTCATTGGAAATAATTTTGGCCGCTTATAGGGAGGCAACTCACACCCATAGATGCTCAAATATGTATAATTTGGGTATAAATACCAATATGCTATTTTAGCTTGGTCTGAGAGCTGCATAATCCTTTTAATCTCTTCACTAATCCTGGGCTTAGTTGTACTCTTTAGAATACTCATTTTAGGGTGTAAAAACATCTCAACAAACTGTTTGTAACTAAATTCCTCTTGGTCCAAAAAATGATAGATTGTGGATGTCCATCTTCATCCAATTTTGTCATTGCAAACTGAAATTTCTCTGCTTGAAAATATAGAAACAAATAGATAATGATAGAAGTATATTTAATTACTCCTTCTGTATGAAACTTCACAAACTGATCATGAATGCTATCATCCAATAACTAGCTAAAATAAAAAATGATAGAGGTATAGAATCTGAGGAAAATTTAGTCAAAAAGACTATAATTTACTTATCAATCCATTGATCAAAGTAATATCCTAGGATGTATGAAAGGACTGTGGAAATTTGTTTGGTTCTCTCAGGGAATAAAGATGAGGGATATGACGATTTTTCTTAGGTAGACGGGTCTTCTCAGTTACGAATAGCTCAAGGGTTTAGGCTCTCTTATCGAAATATAATGAGGGCTTCTCAGGAAAAAGGAGTAGGATTTTCTACTGTAGGTGCTTGCATCATCTGATTAATAGATTGGGTAGTAACAATGAATAAAACCTCACTAGTGGGGAAATTACAGCTCTCTGGTTTGGTATGTGACAAGCACAACATCTCCTAATGAGCTCAAGGGCACTATGGGTCTTGGGGAAAATTTAAAAAGGCAGGTCGGTGTCCCACAGAGAAATATCATCGACCCCATCTACTAATTTTTCTTCCAACCTAAAATAGACATCAAATAAATTGAACTCAAAGGTTGTTTCATGGATCTTAAAGTCTTTATCAACCAAGATGACATGATCTAAATCGATTGGAGGATGAATCATGGGATTAAAGGGAGGTTCCTGACCTTTATTTTTAGGAGGCATGGTGAATTTTGATTAGAGAAAGGGTTGGATCGGATGATGATACTGTCAGCAGAACACACAAGAAGAATGGTAGTGTAAAAAATTGAAGAATCACTTTGATTCATTATGGGAGACCTGTAAGACTCAAAAAGCAGGTAACAGTACTGAAATGGTAAAGTTTGAATGAGGCAGGAAGGTTTCATTTTATGGGGTTTCCTGGTTTCTCGTTATGCATGGCGTGGGTTCATTGATTAACAGTTAAGCCATTAATTAACTTAACAGGTTGATTCTGGTGGGAGAGGAGGATATTGGACATGCAACGGATAAGTGAGGTGTCATTTTGTGAATGGATGAGGGATAACGGTCAGGAGAGAGGTTTACAGTATGGGGAAACAAATTTTCGGAGGGGGCAGCAAACAATGAGCGGGTTTGGTGAGTGGGGGTGTGAAAGCCTCTACGCCCGCCACGTAAGGGGTAGGGCCTGCTCAAAAACCATTGCCTTTGGATCCCCCCCCCCAGAAGATAACGTTCGGATGGTGCATGGGTTCGAAGTATCAAATTAACCGTCAAATCAAATAATGTGAGGTGGTGATGGAGTGGATGGTGACATGAGTTTAACAATGATGAGATGGGTGAGCGGATGGTGGGGTCAAGTAGATTAAATGAAATTTTGGGAGTGTAAATTTAGGGACTTTGGAATATGACATACAATATGTCAAGTAAATTAAAAATAAATTAATCCTCGAACCTTAGGATCTCCTTTTTTTTTTATTTTTTCTCCATACATGAAAATACATGAATTCTTTAGGATGAAGCCTTAGAATAAATTTCATGTTTCTCCATATTTATTTTCTTCTTTCATTCTACCTACCCTTTCACTAATCTAACATTTTTTAGCATTCTTTTGTAGGGTGAATTTAGGCTTGCAGACCCAAATCTCTTTTTTTATAATCCAATCTATTCTACTTTATCCATTATTCCTTCCATTGACTCATATTAAACTGTTGAGTCAATTTTATTTCTACCTATTTTCTGACTTACCAAGATTAAACTATTTGGTAAGTCTTTATTCTCTAACCCATGCAACAAAAATTTAAAATCATTCAATCATGCTTAAACTGTATGAATTGAGCAAACTAACTTAATCAGCGATGGCATTTTGACTTGCAGCACTTTCCGTATTATTTTTTTTCTTTGGGTTTTCTTTATTTTCTTTTTTCTTTATATATTTTTTCAGTATACCCTCTTTTCTTTTTCTTTTTTCATATTATTTTTGGAAATCATTTGAATAGTGAAAATCATGTACAATATGAAATTGCAACTATGAAATACTCAATCACCTTGAGATCCTATAATTTATAGGACCTAACAGGTGGCACACCCGCTGAACTAGGCTCGCATGCCAATATATTTTTATCAAATTTTACATCTCTTCTAATTATTACATTTTTGGATTTGGGTTGAAGAAGTATATATCCTTTGACATCTTCAGAATATCCAACAAAATTTAATTTTCACCCTTAGGTTCTAAGGCTTTATGTTTCTCATTGAGAATATGGGCCCAAGTTTCACTTCCAAAAACACGAAAGTGACTTACATATAGTTTGATTGAGCTCCAGGCTTGCTCTGGAGCGATATTCCTTAAAACCTTAGTGGTTTTGTGATTTACTATGTAATTGGCACAATTAATTGCTTCTTGCCAAAAATTAAGACTCAGTCCTTTAGATTGAAGCATAGAATTAGCAATTTCTTTTAGAGTGTGATTCTTCCTTTTAGCTACACCATTTTATTGTGGAGTATACGAAACAAGATGTTGCAATTTAATGCCATGCTCAGTGCAAAAGTTGATAATTTTTTTGCTAACATATTCTCCTCCATTGTCATATCTTAACTTAAGAATTGATGTCCAGATTGTTTCTCAACAAAGGCCTTAAAGGCCAAGAACATGTTAAAAAATCCACTCTTGAGTTTTAAGAATTATACCCAAGTACGTCTCCAAAAATCATCGTTGAAAGTTAGGAAGTACTTGTAGCCAAAGAAAGAAACAACTGGAAGTGGACCACATAAATCACTGTGCACAAGCTACAAAGGGGTTGAAGCGTGCCAAAAGGCACGTTTTTCAAAACTATATTGATGATTTTTTCCAAGTACACAACCAAAAAAACACCACCTCGAAAAGATACCATAGGAAGACCTCTCACCATATTTTCTTGACGTAGAGTTTGAAGAGAGCGATAGTTTAAGTGACCAAATCGTCCATGCCAAAGTTTTCTCACTTCATCATTATGAGGAATAAATACGGAGGGAAGACATGATGACCCAAAACTATCAAACTTATACAACCTTTTGGAATCATCAGCAATTACAGTAGCTAAAATATGTCTATGATCTCTTAGGTCCTTAACTACAACATCATGAGGTGAAAATTCTACGGTTTTCCCTTCACCTGAATGAGTAATCTGATAAATAGATAGAAGGTTGCAGGACAAGGTTGAAACACATAATACATCATTAAATTGACCATTATCTAGATGAATGATTCCAGACCCTACAACACGAAGAGATATATCATCACTAACATCAATATTTTTTGGTGTTACATTATTTAAAGAAGAAAACATGGCTTTATTTTTTGCCATGTGGTAAGAGGCTCCAAGATCAATGACCCACTCATGAGAATGAGAAGAAGAAGATACATTCAATGCATAACCAGATCTTGATGCTTGACAACCACATGTAGAAAGTACCTTCCCAAAGATGAAGTTGAAGAGTTACCCAAACGAATGTTGTGCTTCTCCATTTCTGCTTCTAAGGCGTCCATATTATTAAAACATTTTGACTCTATGTGGCCATCACGATTACAAAATTTTCAATGTATATATGTCTTCTTCCCTTTGTTTTTATTTTCCTTATCAGTTTTTTGAGTTGCCTTTTCAGTTTGCGGCTGAGATTGCTTAAGACCCTTGTTTGGTTTAGGACCATTATTTTTAGGATGTTGCTTCTTAGGATTTTTTTTGATTTTGTTGTTGTTGGGATGCTAAGGCTTTCTTAGAAGAGTTTCCAGTATTAATAATACCAAGGTTTAAGAGATTTTCTTGTTCTATTATCAAATAATCGCAAAAGGCATCAAAAGAGGGGGACTTGTAGGCTGCTCCCATAGAAATGAGGGCTTCTCTAGTGGAATGGAAGGTGGAAACAATACATAGTATGCAAGGCATAGTTTAGCAAGAATTGAATAGATAAGACGACCATCTTCCTTCTTCACCTTACAACCTTCTAAAATAAGTCTAAGGGTCTTGAATTTGGACAAAAAATCTTCAATAAAGGATAAATTATTGGGTTCCAAAGTAAGAAACTCATTTTCAAGTTGGTGGGCTCTGATTTCATTTTGAATGCCAAAAATAGTATTGATATTTTTCATAGCTTCATAAGGGGAGTCAATTTCTTGGATATGAAATGTAAGATCTTGAGAAATGGACATTCCTATCAACCCTCATGTTTGATCATGTTCATTCTCTCATTTAGCATGTTTATCTTCATAAGTAGGTTTAGATTCTAGTCCTGAGGCTATTTTATAAATCCCTTTACTTCTAAGTAAGCCTACCATGTAGGATAGCCATTGGAAATAATTTTTGTTATTAAGAATAACTGAGCATTCCCTTTCCATTTTTAAAAACTAAAGCTATAAAGGTTGAAATTAACTGCTCCAATGGAAAGATCTCGAAAAATGAAGCTGGTTTAAAAAAAAAGCTTTGAAAACAACTTATGAATGAAGAAGTTATGTATTTTTTAAGAAAAGTTGTAGTAGATGTCGAGTAGTCACGTGATAGGTTGAAAGTTGATGATGAAGTTGTACCTTTTTTTAATTTTTTTTAAATACTCCCCCTTTTCCAAACTTAATATAATAAGCTCACTCTTTTTTTTTATAAATACTCCTTTATGTGAAAACTTTTATAAATAAGTGGGAGTCACTTTTACAATGTTACTTTATGAACTAATAACCAAGTAGACTGGAACTTAAATAAAATATAAATTGACTTTAAATGGTAAGTGACTCACTTTTTATAATGGGTGAGTAACATTATTACATAAAGTAACTTTAAAGCATAAGTTACATGTGTTTTTAAAAAAACTTGACAAAAAATTTTTAAGAAAAAAGTAACTTGACAAAAGCATTTTTAGAGAAATTAACTTGATAAAAAGAATTTAACTGAAGACCTCTATTATCATAAAGTAACTTTAGACCAAGTGAGCTACCAAAAAATATTTCATAATTTTGGGAAAAGAGGAAGGTTTTTTTTTTTTCTTTTGGTGTGTTCTTTTTTCCTGCAAAAAACAACCACACAAACAATAAAAAAGAAAAATACAACCCTTTCGGCTTGCTGTTAGATTTCCGGTTAGTCCGCTCAATAATTATGTATTTTTCTCACTATTTCTCATTTACCGAGATCGCACAAAGTCTTCAGGAAAGAGCATATGTAGGAGAAAAATCTCGTCTTTCTGTTTCTGGTTTTCCAGATCGCACATAGCACAGAGCAAAGAGCATACACAGAGAAGAGGGTATATATCGGGTGATAAAAAAAGGCTATAAATTGAAATAAACAGAGGGATAATTAAATATAACTGCAAAAAAAAATACTTTATACCTCCAGATCTAAAATGGCATAGCTAGGGCACCCATAAACCTTTTCGCATGAAACGAAAGGGGTTCCTCACTGGAACATAGGCTACGGACACAACAGAGCAATTCTCTCGACCCATAAGCGGTCAGAAACAATAGATCTAGAAAATGGTAGTCACATGCAGTCAAAAATGGCTTCAGATTTGGATCAACAATGGATGCGACCCTCAAACAACTCTGATACCATGTAGGAATTTACAGGGTAAGTTCCTTAGGTCAAACACAGATCAGTAAACCAATATTTGACATGGTTAAAACCCTAAAAGAGGGAAATAGTCCACGACGTGAGACAAAGTAGCAACTTCAAGAAATTTATTAATATAAAGAAAGAAAATTTACATAAGCTTCTCTCATAAACGGCCACCAGAAAAATGACCCTCCGTGCTCTTTAAATAGAGATCATGGACCAATCGGGTGTTAAGCAACGGATCAAGTGTTGGTAATACTGAGGAGAGAATGAACCGTCGGATCACTACATATCGTGAGTGTCAGATTATAAGCTACAAAAGTACATAGTAAAGAAACACACATAGCCTAACTCTGTGCTACACCAAGTTATACTTAACTATTTCCTCTGTGTCAGAATATCCTAACAGAAAGATTGTGGTGCATTCTGAACAACTTGCAATAAAAACTTTTCTTTAAGATCAATCATAGTCAAGTTTGGTATGTGTGTGATCTCCCTCTTCATGGTGTCAGTTTTCCAAAGGTGGCTCATGGTTTTTGTAGAGAGTCACAATACAAGTAAGTCTTACAAAAAAATTTCATGTACTTGAATTTAATATAAGTCACAAGTTAAGTAATATGCACACACTTATTTGTCATTTAACTAGTATTAAGTCAGCGAAAAGCCTTGGCTTTTTTATTTTCTATGATTTGAGTTTATTTCTAGGTTTTTTTATCAATGTCTTCATACAATTCCTTTCTTATTTTAAGAATCTCTAGATACTTGGGTTGTAACCTAGGAGCAAGATACAGAGGAAAAGCCCCTCTATATCTGAAATGAAGAACCGTTGATTCAACTACATATTCACAAAGGCATTATTGCCAATCAAAAATAGATACAAATGAACATACATTATCAGAATTTTTTGCTATCAATGAAGCCAATTCCAATTATTTGAAGGGTATTGAAATAGTGGAGCTAACCACTGGTTGCTTTATATTTTAAAGGTTGCTTTTGAGAATTGTTGATTTTTGGAAATTATTTTTTCATTAAGATTTAAAAAGATCACTTTGTTGTTGGCTTAAAAATATTATTAGAGTTTTTTCTTTTTTCTATAAGATCAAATATTTAAGGTATTTAAAATCACTATCTAAGAACTTTCAATTTTGAAACCACCTTAGAATAACATTTAAAATAATTTGCTTATTTCTTAATATATTTTTTCCTATTGTCTAAATTAAGGACATACAATATGTTTTTAATCTCAGCTATTGTGTCTAGAGAGACAAATGAAATTTTCTCTTAACAGACAATAATAATGTGTGTGTTCTATAGTGTCTTTATTGAGACAATAATTTGAGATTGTCTCTTAAATATAATATTTAAGATAATGCACAAGTTTCTTTTTGTCTAGAGTTAAGGTAACTGACTCAAAAATTGTCTTCACTCCCCCATCCCCCCTCACACACACATGTATTAGTGAGGTCTAAATATTAGAATTAGATCTATACATGAAAATTAATAGTTTTAAGCAATATCATAGAAATGAGTAGCTATGTCACTAAAAAAGTAGAAATGACATATAAATCAATATAAAAATAAAAATTAACATAGAAATAGAAATTTATTTTAGTGTACATACAATGATAAAGTACTCTCAAGAAGAATAAGAGACATTTATGTATGCAAACCATCGAATGGACTCTAATTCATGACAAGGCAAATTCTAATGAAAAAGTGTTATTCTTATAAACATAATTTTCCAAAAAGATTCACTTTGCTACACATATTAACAACATTGTTATTGACAAAGAGAGAGATAAAACTAAGATAAATATCATTTGGATCACAATCCTATCAAAGCTCATGAATAATAGTTAATATATTAACTTTATAAATTATTATGTATGTCTCTTTCACAATAAAAATAAGTAGACATATAAATTAATTCATTGAGTATTTTTTATTCTAAGAAAAGTTTATTTTAGTGTACATGCATTGATTTCGCATGAAATGAAAGTGGTTCCTCACTAGAACAGAGGATCCAGACACAATAGAGCAGTTCTCCCTGCCCGAAAGTGGTCAGAAATAGTAGATCTGGAAAATGGTAGTCGAATGCAGTCAAAACCAGCTTTATATTTTGATCAACAACGGATGCGGACCTCAAACAACTCTTATGCCATGTAGGAATTTATAGGGTAAGTTACTTAGATCAAACATCAAAGGTTACCGCTCACAAACAAATCATAGATCAGTACGCCAATATTTGACGTGGTTAAAACCCTCAAAGAGGGTAAGTTACTTATATCAAACACCAAAGGTAAATTTAATTTTCCACCATTTACTGTTATTCAAGCTTTTGGATTTATATGTTAGAGAGTAAATATTGTTGTAGGATGGAGAAATCTTGAACATTTTGCTTTTGCTTCATTATATGTCATGAAATGAAGTTCCAATCAAGGATCTTGCATGTTCATATTTAATGACATGAATGTATTTTCAGCAAATATAATTTTGATGCTTTACATTTTCAAGGTTGCTTTTGAGAATTCTTAAGTTTTGGAAACTATTTTTTCATTAAGATTTAAAAATACTTTATTGTTAGTCTTTTTTCTATAAGATCAAATATTTAAGGTATTTAAAATCACTATCTGAGAACTTTCAATGTTGAAGCCACCTTAAAATAACTTTCAAAATAATTTGTTTATTTTTTAATATATTTTTTCATATCTCCTGAATTAAGGACATACAATATGTTTTTTAATCTCATTTATTGTGTCTAGAGAGACAAATGAAATTGTCTCTTAATAGAAAATATTAATGTTTGTGTCCTATACTGTCTTTATTGAGACAATAATTTGATACTCTCTCTTAAATACAATATTTAAGATAATGCACAAGTTTCTTTTTGTCTAGAGTTAAGGTGACTGACTCAAAAATTGTCTTCACTCCCCCATCCCCCCTCACACACACATGTATTAGTGAGGGTCTAAATATTAGAATTAGCTCTATACATGAAAATTAATAATTTTAAGCAATATCATAGAAATGAGTAGCCATGTCACTAAAAAAATAAAAATGACATACAAATCAATATAAAAATTAAAAATTAACATAGAAATTGATTTTAGTGTACATACAATGATAGAGTACTCTCAAGAAGAATAAGATACATTTATGTATGCAAACCATCGAATGGACTCTAATTCATGACAAGACAAATTAGAATGAGAAAGTGTCATTTTTATAAACATAATTTTCCAGAAAGATTCATTTTGCTACACATATTAACAACACTGTTATTGACAAAGAGAGAGAAAAAACTAAGATAAATACCATTTGCAATGACATCCCTATCAAATCTCATGAATAATAGTTAATATATTAACTTTAGAAATTATTATTTATGTCTCTTTCACAATAAAAATAAGTAGACATATAAATTAATTCGTTGAGTATTTTTAATTCTAAGAAAAGTTTATTTTAGTGTACATGCATTGATTTCAACTCATAATTTTCATCATTAATATAAATTGAAATTAACGTCTGCACTAAAATCAATATATTGATTTGAGTGTACATTTTTCATCATTAATATAAATTGAAATTAACATGTGCACTAGAATCAATACTTTGATTTGATTTGAGTGTACATTTTTCATCATTTGTATGTCAATGCATCTGGAAACTGATATGTGGACCAAAGTAAATGTGGTACAGTAAAAAAATAATTTGAACATGAAATTGAAATTAACATGTACATTGAAATCAATGTATTTATGTGTACATGCATTGATTTCGATGTAAATTTTTCATCATTCAACATTGTTACTTTATTTCTATTCAACAAATTCCTCATGTAAATATTGAAATTTACTTCTTAATAAAACTCTCTATATTATTAACAACAAGAGGAAAATAACGAAAATAGGTAAATTTAAATTAAACATATTCATGTTAGAGATAAAAAGTAATTTTTATTTTTACCAATTGTGCCTACACTGAAAACTAAAGAAAATAGATTGCGGTCAGTTTTTAGTATATTGAAAATCATCCATTATATTAATCATTTCATTTTTCTATTATTTAATGTCTTCCTCACTAAACATCATTACTTTTTTATTATTTGGATTCATAATGATGTAACTTTCAAATGATCACATTCATACATATATACATATATGCATTCCGGGTTGTTGTTCACAATTGAAACTAGTGTACATGCATCTTAGCTCTAGATTTGAGGAGGAATCAAATCTCTCTTTGTGCAAACATTTTCTCAAGTTCTGCACTCTAAAAGTAGGTTTTCTTCCTCTCACATCATAGATCTAAATTTACCTTCAGCCATTTAAAGTGATATGTTCATATAAAAGGAGATTTTCAATCCTGAATTATTAATTTGTTCCATTTAGCTTTAAAAAATTAACTTTATATTTAAAACTAATAAAAAATCAAATTATTAAATAGTGTTTTAAATTTAATTTAGAAAATAAAACTAAAATAGTTAACCTAATCACCCTTATAATATAATTTCCCTCATTCTCCAACCCAATATAATAGAGATGTTATAATGTTTAACATTTAGACTTGATAAATAATAATAACAATAATTACGAATAAAACATTTTAACTATGTCAAATTACATAATACTAAAACTAAAAATAAAATAAAACATAAAACATAAAATTTATAATTATGTGTAAGTCAATTTTAACTTAGGATCTACACTATGAAAGAGATGAAATCTCATCTCTTGAAATGTAAACACAGATTTGATACTTCAACGTTATGAGTAAATCCAGAAATAAGATAAATCCACACTAATTTAATATAGTTGAAATAATGAAAATTTAAAAATATAAATAATAAAAAATAAAAAGTATTCTTAAATTACTTATTCACTAATCACTCCCATAGCTCACAGACATACATAGTTTTTCCCAGGATTGAACCATAAGGCATACATAGTCTTTCCCATGATTGAACCACAAGAGCTCACATGCATACATAGTCTTGCCCAACATTGGACCACAAGACATGTGGAAACAAATTTTCCCACCTAACTTGAACAACTCACAAGCACACATAGCCTTGCCGACGATACCTGTGGAAATTATTTTTCCCACCTAACCATTGGACCACATCCTTGGGACTAGTACATAAAGTGAAAATACCTTTTTTTAAATATAAGTCCCACTATTGCATATTGCTCAATAGTACAAATCACCAATAACGTTTGAAATATGGGTATGAATTGTGTGATTAGGTGATGCTATTAAGGGAGTTAGTTGAGTTGCCATGGCCAAGAAACTCTATATATACGCAAGGGCTGTGGCAAGGCCTCTACCACATAATTTCCAGTTCACCATCTACCCACCATATGTCATTTACAATAGCAACATCAAAAAGAGGAATCTAGCGATGTGGATACATTCAGCAGTCGAAGTCCATTCATAGGTGAGAAAGAAATCACACAGGACAAAATTGAGGCAAGTCCGCTACCAAGGAGATCAGGACGAAAACCTCACTTATGGGCAAGGTAAAACTATTATGCTCTTATGACTAGTATTTTAAATTTCTTAGAACCAATGAATTATAATGAAGCAAATTGGTATGATGAATGAATTTCAACTATGAAAGAAGAGTATGAGTCTAAAATTAAAAAGAAAACCTTAGAATAAGTTGAACTGCCAAAAGGAAAAGAGCCCATAGGTTGTAAATTGTTATACAAACCTAAGTTAAAAGGATATGGTGGTGTAGACAAGTATAAAGCTAGGTTGGTGTCCAAAGGGTACTCACAAAAAGAAGGGATTGATCATGACGAAAACTTTTCTCATGTATCTAAGTTAAATACTATCAGGATGTTAATAGCTCTAGCTACAAAGTACCATTGGAGCTTACACCAGCTACATGTAAAATTTGATTTTCTAAATGGATAATTGAAGGAAAATTTGGGAACTTTCAATGTTGAAAGCTCCTCAAAATAAAATTTAATATATTTGTTTATTTTTTAATATATTTTTCATATCGTATCTAAGAATACAATTGTTGGAATTAAGGACATATATTCTCTATACATACAATATGTTTTTAATCTCAGCTATTTTCTCTAGAGAAACAAATGAAATTGTATTTTAATAGACAATAACAATATGTGTGTTATATATTGAGACAATAATTTGAGATACTCTCTTAAAGACAATATTTAAGATAATACACAAGTTTCTTTTTGTCTATAGTTAAGGTAACTAAAAAAGTGCCTTAACTCCCTCAACCCCCTCCCCCCTCCCACTTATGCACATGTATTAGTGAGGGTCAAAATATGAGAATGGGATATAAATATGAAAATTAATATTTTAAACACATCATAGGAATGGGTAGCCATGTCACTAGAAAATATAAAATTTACATATAAACAAGTATAAAAATAAAAATAAATATATAAATTGAAATTGATTTTAGTGTACATATAATGATAGAGTATTCTCAAGAAGCATAAGAGACATTTATATATGAAAACCATTGAATGGAATCTAATTAATGACAAGAAAAATTAGAATGAAAAAGTGTCATTCTTATAAACATAGTTTTCCAATAATATTCACTTGGATACACATATTAACAACACTTCTATTGACAAAGAGAAAAAAAAACGAACATAAATGCCAATTAGAATCACAATCCTATCAAATCTCATGAATAATAATAGTTAATATATGAACCTTAAATATTATTATTTATGTCTCTTTGACAACCAAAATAAGTAGAGATAGACATTAATTCATTGAGTATTTCAAATTCCAAGAAAATTTTATTTTAGTGTACATGCATTGATTTCAGCTCATAACTTTCATCATTATAATTTTTAGACATCATTATAATTTTTAGATCAATGCATATAGAAATTTATATTGAAATATAAATATAAATTGAAATTAACATGTACACTAGAATCAATATATTGATTTTTATGTACATTTTCATTTCTATGTCAATGCATCTAGCGCACCAAAATCAATGTGTTACAAAATCAACATACATTTACACTAAAATCAATATATTTGAAATTAACATGTACATTGAAATAAATCACTCCATGAAGTACATAGAGTGTAAATACTTTTTGAAATATGAGGCGTGCTATTGCGTATTATTTGCTGAATAGTACAAATCACTAATGACATTTGAAATATGAGTAGGAATTTCCCAATTAGGTGATGCTATTAAGGGAGTTAGTTGAGTTTTCATGGCCAAGAAACTCTATATATATGCAAGGGCCAGGGCAAGGCCTCTACCACATAATTTTTAGTTCATTATTTTGATTTCTCTCATAGGAGCAAGCAGGAATGGCTCGTGTTAATGTCATATCATTGGCTCACAAATTCAAGCTACCTAGATCATTGATCATCTCTTCTCATGAAATAAATCATCTCCGTAAAACAATCCCAATTCTTAGATTGTGTAGGTGGGGGAAATCTGTGACACTCATCTCTTCTCATGAAATAAAGCCTCTCCATAAAAAAATCCCAAACTCTTCAGGAACTCTGTTGAAATGAGGTTCCCTTGGCTCCCACTATCGACAATGAATTGTATCGGGGAACCCTTTCCCCACATATGGGAGTGGAAGAGACGCTCCTCCTCCTCTGGATCTTTCGGTTCCTCCTTTTGGATATTCATGGTGGAAACGATGGCGTTGAGCTCCTCAAAGATAATTTGCTTCCCTTTTCAATTCCCCTTGTCGAGTTATGATTCAGAGTTGGAGCATGCATCTGATTCAAAATCATTCATCTCAACCACTAGTGACTGCTTGGCTCGACACTCACTTTGTTGTGAGTGGAGCTCTTCTGTAACTCACACCACTTTTTCGTGTCCTTCTTCGGCTTCGTGGTGTTGTTATTTTATTGCGGCTTTGGCAAGTTGTCTTGGGCTGCCATGCCTTGGCTTTGTCCTTTTTTCTATGGTTTTGGGAGCGACTTTCCCTTTCTTTTGATTTGCAAATCCAAAGTATCGCTTCTTCTATTTGAATTTTTGCTCAATCTTGGAAGCATACTGGTATATCGTACCAAGGTAGGAGATTTCGAGGAACTTAATTTCCTCCTGAATGTATCTGTGCAGACAAATATGGTACTTCAGCACCAAATGTTTCTCTAAATATTTGATACCCAACTTTGTTTGTAGGGTATGGAACATATTCGCTAGCTCATGCACATCTTGATCCCTTTGCTTCCGCAATGTATTCCGTTGTATGTAATTGTCCTCATAGCTCTCCACAGGATAATATTGTTCCTTGATGGCCTCTCAGAAATAATTCCAAGTGGGTACAAACGAGAACATAGACGTTTCCCCCTCCTCCTTTTTCTGGAAATAGTTTTTCCACCAGTCCTTGACATGGGGGACGACATTGAGGAGTGTAAAAATAATCTTCTCCCGGTCGAAAAATTCATGAACCTGGAAATATCCTTATAATATATTCAACCATATATCTATGGCGCCTACATCTATTTGGCCCTCAAATATGGGAAGGTCAAATTTTTCTTGTACCTTAAAAGGAGTGGCACCTCCAGAGTGACTGTTAGATGTAGATGCGTCGTTGGTGGGCAGTCATTGAAGGATCTGGGAAATGATTTCCAACATCACCTTCCTTTGTTTCTTGAGGGCATCCTCGAGCAATATTTTGATAGGATCTCCTGCTCCCTCATATTTCTTTTCTTCCCCCATGGGCAGTCGTCAAGTTATGTAAGGCTAATCTTGCAAAGGTTAAACCAGATCGAGCCCTAAATCCTTATACCCCAACCTCCTTGTGGACATGCAAAGAACGATCGAGAAAGAGTGGACCACTATGATACCACTGATCCATATTTATGTAGGAACATAATGAAATATATGAGATGAAGCATCAAAACTATGGGCCTCGTTTGGGTAAATCGGTACATCAATCTTCTTGAGGACATAACTTTGGCATAAGATCTTTGTTTGACGTGCACGATACCCCGTTATAAAGATCAATCCGAGGAATAAAAATTTTTATGTGAGAAACATCAAAGGAACTTCCAAGTTGCTCCTGGTGTTTCCAAAAAAAGTCGTTTAGGGCCTCAAAACAGCTCCGGAAGTTGAGGACCTGAAAAAATGCTAAAAATAGTAAACTTTGTAACAACTAAGGAAACTAAAAAATGGAAAGAAACTTTGCTATTGAAAAAGAGAGAGAAAAAACTAAGATAAATACCATTGGAATCACAATCCTATGAAAGCTCATGAATAATAGTTAATATATTAACCTTAAATATTATTATTTATGTCTCTTTGACAATAAAAATAAGTAGAGATAGACATTAATTCATTGAGTATTTTAAATTCTAAGAAAACTTTATTTTAGTGTATATGCATTGATTTCATCTCGTAATTTTCATCATTATCATTTTTAGATTAATGCATATAGAAACTAATATTGAAATATAAATTGAAATTGAAATTAACATGTACACTAGAATCAATATATTGATTTTAGTGTACATTTTCATTTCTATGTCAATGCATCTAGTACACCAAAATCAATGTGTTACAAAATCAATATACAAGTACACTAAAATCAATATATTTTAAATTAACATGTACATTGAAATCAATCACTGAATCACTCCATGGAGTACATAGAGTGTAAATACTTATTGAAATATGATACCTACTATTGCTGTAATATTCTTAAATTAGCATGTAGCTAATAGGAATATTGATTTTTGCTTTTAGTACTTGGTAGATGAATAAATGGGGAAAGAGACCCATACTTATATTGAATAAGCATAAAATCCCTCTTGATGTGAAAAGGGATCATAATAATAACTGGAACTAGCACTTTCACATGTGAACAAGGCATTGTGGATGTGGACAAAGTCAAGTTTGACCAAGTCCACATCATTAATGTGGGAGGAGTGGATCATCAATAAAAACAACTCAATATGAATGAGGATCATTTTGGAAAACTATATAAGAGTTGGATTGAATACCCTTAGGTGTGAAAAGGGTTGGAGCAGGTTGAAGAAGTCAACCTTGACCAAATCAAACAAATTTGTTATGGAGGAGTGGCATTGATGAAGGAACAGAGCAGTTTTGGAGGGAGATTGATTGTGTGATTGTGGAAACCCTAATGAGTGGGACCCAAGGTGAGAAGGCTCACATTGTTTATAAGGAAGAGGATGGAAGCTGTTTTTCATAGCAGCCCCTACATTCAAAATTCCTGGCCACCAGCCCCATTTAATTCTGTTTAAATCTTTTCGTGGCCAAAAACACTCGTCTTCTATCTATCGTTACCCTTCCCGCTTATAAAAATACATTATTCAAAGGCTAAAAACCCGCCATTGAAATTATATCGGGCCCAGCCCTTGAGGTCTCAGCCCCTTTTGTTTTGATTCCCATGAGACCCGGGCGCAAGACCGTGTGCCAGACAGGCGGGAGCTTATCACCTTATGTTTTCGGGTGAAGCCATAGCCGTTCGATCCAATAAAAATCAACGGCCCGCGACCAAATCACACGTGGTGGCCCCCGCGCCCAAAAACCGGTGGTTAGTTTCGCACCACCTTCGCTCAGCGGGCGGTATTCTCCATGGAGCCAGCGATTCCATTCAATAGGAGCCGCGTGTCCCTTTGTACGTCCCAAAACCACTCCAATTTCGCGCATTAAAGATTGTTCGAAGGCCGAGCAGCGGAATGATTGTAAACCGTCAAATCTCGAGGCCTCCATCCAGCGGCTGTTAATCTCCGGAGTTGCACGCATTTTAATCCACGTCCATCGTGTCCCTGGCCCACTTTGGATTGCCCTTCGGCTCGTATTAGCCGTCGATTTCATTCCTGATCGCGTGGCCCAGAATCATTCACATGTCTTGTTGACGGCCCGAGCCTCTCACCACGTCATCTGTTCTGTTGGACTTTCATACGCCTAGGTGTCATCATCTCACGCGTCCATCGCATCTCTTCTCCCTTCATCCGTAACATATTTCATTTATAGCCATAATACTTTGTTCATACGATTAAGTTTTAAGGTTTCTACGTGGAAAAACCTCTATATCGCCTGTTTATCCCTATTCCACTGTATATTCCATTGTCACCCTGCATCCCCTCGTCATTTTTCCCAGTCTTCATCCTCAATTCCGTAGTCACGTCTCCCTCCACCACCCTTGCGTCTGGTTTTCCTCTAATATATTTGCGGGTTTTGCAGGTTTGTATTGAAAAGGAGTTGCCGTAATGCATCGCCTCCATTGCAGAGGCCAAGATCTCTTCTAAGGACAGTTCTTAACAGCGAAATTTAAGAGGGAAGCTGAGGGTAGTTGCTATGATATGACTTCATTAATGGAAATAGAAGTAAATCCATTGAACCCTACCGAGAAATTCAAAGGGGCAGATTCTGGTAGCTGAAAACATAAATGAGGTTACGAAGGATATCAGCAGAAAATCGAAGAGCTCAGTGTCCGGCATTGAGATATACAAATTTCAACTCAGGGCTCAAGGGGGCGAGAGTACCATGCACAATCACAAGCAATCTCAAGGTTTCATGGCAGCAGATTTTTCCCTTTTAGCAAAGGGCAAAACATTCATATATTTTATTATTTGTTTCTTGTTTATAAGGAGATTTTCATCCTCAGCATTTATATCTGGAGGTAGATTACAAAGTATAGTTAATTATATTTAGTCATTCACAGTGTGGGCGCGAATGTTCTCCGCCATTTTATTCAAATCAGATCATTAAATGTATGACCTACCTCATTCTCTAGATTTTTCTCCTTCTCCTATAAGAACTAGAAAGAAAGACATTGTAAAGGTTCCAGATTTCTATCAGCAAACTGTGCAGTGAAAGGCTTTTGTATACATCTTGTAAAGTTTCTGTATGAAGGCTCAAAGCTCGTAGGGTTTTAGTGAGGAGGAGTTATAACTGTAATGAGGATTCTGGTCTTTGGTATCCCACAGTATGTAATCTTTTCTTATGTGTTAATATAATATCTCATTTCATGTTATTTATCTTCTTGTATCATGTTCTCTAGTCTGGAAAATTGGCTCAACTTGGAGATTATTTAAAAAGGTAAAACTTCATCCTAGTTGGTGCCCATACTTAGATTAGTCAAGCGCTTTAAATAGGCCTAGTCATGATATATTGTTCCATGTTCATTTCATCCATATTTTCTGCTATATTAGTTACTTGAGGAGGGTGCTTTTAAAACGCCATTGTCATGTATGGATTCTTAGTTGGATAAGCCCATATGTGGTTTTGTTGTGTATCGGGGTATCAGCCTCATGCTAACTAGTATCTTCTTCATGTTGCTTCACTGCATCCACTTTCTGATATTTGATTTCTGTGGCATATTATTTGAACTGGCCCTCTTTGCAGTAAGCTGTCTCTTAACTGTCTGATGCTTTTGTATTGGAGTTTTGTATGATGTTCCTACATTATTCTTATCTTTGTATCAGCTTCTGAGAGAGCTTGGTTCCATTTAAACTAATTCCCTTGTTTTGCAAGAGATAGTAAGAGAGCTTTTGGATTGACAACCCAAGCTATATTATGAGCTCCTTGCTATGTTAAGCTGTCCTAGGCACTGGTCTATAGCAACTCTAGGATGTCTCTAGGGTAGAAAATAATTTTCGACAACATCTTTCTGGCGCCGTTGCCGGGGACGAATTTGAGAATATCAGTTTCCCTGGGCCTCAACAAATCATATTCACTCTCTAATCAGGTGAGCACAGAGAGTTGAAGAGTTGCGTATCTCTCACCTTGGCGACTCCACTGTTATTTATTTAATAAATCTATTGGTAGTCATGGCTCCTTGAAAGTCACATCTGAGGTCAGATACTGCTAAGTTAAAGACATCTTTTGTGCCTGACCCAGAAAAGATTATACATAGAATAAGTTCGAGAGAAAGACAATCAGCCCGTGTTGAAATCCCTGAGTTTTCTCAAGAATATTATCCATCCTCTTCTTCTCAAGAAATTCCAGTAGAAAATCCTGACTTTACTGAAGAAAATTCTGAATATTGCTCAGATAGCCCACCCAGGGGAAGTGCTAGAACCAAAGAAAACCTTCATCTCACCCCTGAGGCCGAAGAAGTTAAAGAAATCACAGAAGTAGCTGTTGTTAACCGTGAATTGTTTCCATCTACACCTTAGGCAGCTGTACAATATATTCCTATTGTTATTCAAACCCCACTTCCACCTCCTCCTCTTCCTCCATTTGTACATCAGATCGTTGCACAACCCCCACCTCCTCCAATGGCCAATGTTCCAGCTTTCCTACTGAATAAATATGCTCCACTGGCCTTACCACAAGTGCTCAATGATACGCCGCAAGATTATTTGAAGATTCTGCCCAGATTCAATGGAGAAAATGAGATTGATGCACAGAAACATCTTGAGGTCTTCTGCGCTTTTGCAGAAAACTTAAACGTTGAACATTTGGATGTAGTCTTAAGATTGTTTGTTCAATCTCTTGACGGTGAAGCCAAAAAATGGTTTAAAACATTGGCAGACCGCTCAGTCACCACTTGGGAAAGAATGGAAGAAGTTTTTCTCAGGAAATGGGGAGAAAAGAAAGATCATGGAATGTGCCTCACTAAATTCAATACTATAAAGAAGAAACATAATGAGGGAGTGGCAGAGTTTATCAAAAGATTTAATAAGTTGTATTTGAGCCTGCCTCCTGAGATGAAGCCTCACCAAACTGCTGCTAAGGTGGTTTTCATAGCAGCCTTTGATTCATATTTTGGCTTCTCTCTGAGGGAAAGAAAACCTGCTACCTTAGATGATGCTCAGATGGATTCTCTTGAGTTGGAAGCAAATTTTGCCTCCACTGGGAAATTAAAGGGAAAAGTTGAACAAGATACTAGAAGGAGAGGTAAAGAAGAGGTTTCCACCTCTAATCAAGATAAGGATGCAGATAAGATGATGAAATAATTAAGATGGTTAAGAAGATGGTCAAGCTTGAGTTGGAGGCTAAGAATGCAGCTCCCAAGAATTTCTATAATGCTCCAAACAGAGGATACAATCCTCAATATAGAAAGCCACCTCTGCAGATATTGCCAAGAGAAGCAAAAGAGCAACCAGATCAGGTACCACATCCATTGTACCTAGAAGTTCCAGCAGATGACTCCACTAAAGATGCTGCTTATGAACTAGAAGATTCAAATCTTGTTTTTTCAAATAATGATGATATAGAATGCCCATTGCAAGAAGAAGAAGAAGAAGCAGAGATTGATCATTATTGTAAACAATTTGTTGATTTCATGCAAGCACACTTCAATAGAAAATATGATCTCAGATCTTCAAGGAAGAGGACCCGAACTCAAGATCAAGAAGAAGAGCCCCCTCAAAAGGAAGCACCTGCTCAAAAGGAGTCAGCAGTGAAGAAGAGTACAGAAAAAGGTAAGAGCCCTCTAAACAAACCTCTGCAGTCTAATGACCAAATTCCTTCTTCTTCAAAAATAGTCACTCCTCCTAATGTTGAGTCAGTTTCAAAAGAAATTACATCTTCAGCTGAAAATAAATAGTCAAAAGAAGTTGTGATAGAAAATCCCCCTCCTGCTTTCAGTCTACACAAAGAGCTTGAAAAAATCAAAATTCCAGTCCCCTTGACCGAGCTGTTAAAACAGCCTGCATACCAATCTCAAGTCACTTCTTTTATGTTCCCTCCTGAAATACCAATTATTCCTGATAGTCTAAACCTTCAAGAAGAAAGACCCATGGTAGTCTTTGGCCCACATGTCGAGGAGATAGACCCTTCTACTCCTCATTTTTATGTGTCTTTAGTTATTCATGACCTACTGTTACACAATTGTATGTTAGATTTTGGGGCTTCCCATAATCTTATGCCTTTGTCCGTCATGGAACAACTAGGACTGCAAATCACACGCCCATACAAAGACCTATATTCATTTGATTCTAAAAGGGTTAAATGCTTGGGGATGATTAAAGATTTAGTGGTCAATTTGGCCCAAATTCCAGCAAAAAGTGTGGTCATGGACATTGTGGTGGCTAATATCCCAGCCCGCTTTGGCATGCTACTGTCAAGGTCCTGGGGTACAAAAATTGGTGGGTCAATCAAGTTAGACTTAACATATGCCACTATCCTAGTCTTCGGAGGCCAGGAGAGAAGGTTATATAGAGAAACTAAATTTGTCGAGGTGGTTACCAAGGCTGATAACTCTGAAAATTCACCAGTCTATAGTAAAGAAGGAGATTTTTCATGCTTTATGTTAGAAGAAGATCAAAATTATGTGCATGAACCTTCCTTCCAAATTAAGGACGAGCAGCCTTTAGAAAATTATGAAGCTGGAATCTGGACTTTACATTTTGATGGGGCAAATTCAAGAGAAGGCAATGGAGCTGGGGTGTTATTAATCTCCTACAGGAAAATGGGTCCCACTGTCCTTTAAATTGGAATATGAGGCTACCAGTAATGTAGCTGAATATGAAGTACTTTTGTTGGGATTACAGACAGCCAAGAATATGGGCATACAAAGTTTAAAATTCATGGGAGACTCTGAGCTGGTGGTAAGACAGGTCTGAAATCAATGTCAAACTAAGCATCCATGGTTGAGAGCCTACAGGAATGAAGTATGGGACATGGTGGAGAATTTCTTCTCGGCATTTAACATACAGTTCATGTCCCGGGAGCACAATAGAATGGCAGATTCTCTTGCTGTGGCTGCTAGCACATTTCGTCCTCCACAGAATCCTCTTTTGAGGTATGAAATTGAGGTACGTTACAGACCATCCATCCCAGATAATATTAAGCACTGGCAGGTATTTGAAGATGATGAACAAATGAAGAGATTCTTGGAGATAGTGGGGGAGTTTTCAAATATGGAGATTGATGATGATGAGGAAGAAGCTGAAAATGTTGCAGAAAACAAATGGGAAGAAAAATAGCAGGCAATAAAGTGCTGTAGCTAAAAGGAAATATCATACCTAGAGGGTTGGTACCTCTAGAAAGATTGTTTGACAAAAATGATGTTCCATTGCAGCATAATAAAATAGTAGAAGAAAATCAAGTAGAAGACTTGAATTTGGGCACTGATGCTGAGCCCAAAATTGTGAAATTATCCAAGAAGGTCCCAGAAGAATATAAAGAGAAATATCTGAAATTGTTTCAATCATATAAAGATGTATTTGCATGGTCCTATCAGGACCTAAAAACTTTTGATATTAATATAATGCAGCATAAAACTCCTCTGAGGGAAGATGCAAAACCATATAAGCAGAAGCTCAGACAGATAAATCCTCTGCTGCTTCCCTCTATTGAAAAAGAAATCAAGAAGCTGCTAAAGGCCAAAATAATTGTGCCATTGAGGTACTCTGAATGGGTGGCAAATCTTGTTCCTGTTCGAAAGAAAAATGGAGAAATAAGGTTGTGTGTAGATTTCAGAAACTTAAATAGAGCATCTTTAAAAGATAATTATCCATTGCCTAAGATGGACCACATTCTACAGAAAGTGGTCAGAGCCTCCAGAATGTCAATGATGGATGGGTTTTCCGGTTATAATCAGGTGGTTGTTTTCTCAGAGGATCAGAAGAAAACTGCATTTACAACACCATGGGGTACATTTATGTATGCCAGGATGCCATTTGGGCTAATTAATGCAGGAGCTACTTTTCAGAGGGCAATGGAAATAGCTTTTGTTGGAGAGCAGGACAAGTTTCTGGTGGTATATCTGGATGATATCACAGTATTTTCAAAGGATGATACTAAACACATTCAGCACTTGCAGAGAACCTTTGAGAAATGCAGAAGGTATGGTCTCTCCCTCAATCCTCAAAAGTCTTTATTTGCATTAGATGAGGGAAAACTCTTAGGGCACATTGTAACTAAAGATGGTGTGAAAATAGACCCTAAAAGAGTTGAAGTCATAAATGGTATTCCCTTTCCCAGGAATAAAAAAGAAGTGCAGGTGTTCCTAGGACGAATTAATTTTCTGAGAATATTTATTCCTAACTATGCTGATATAGTTAGGCATATAACTGATATGCTTAAAAAGAACAATGAAGTAAGATGGTCCCAGGAATCCAGAGATGCATTCACAAGGATAAAACAGGCATTTGCTGAAGCTCCCGTGCTAGCTGGGCCTGATTATACAAAGCCATTTATAATCTTTTCATTTGCTTCACCTCATACAGTAGCTGGAGTCTTGTTGCAGAAAAATGAAGATGGATATGAGCAGCCAATAGCCTTTTTCAGTCAAGTATTGCATGATGCAGAATTGAAGTATAACATACTAGAAAAGTAGGCATACACCCTGGTGAAGTCTCTCAAAGCCTTTATAACATATGTTTTACAATCCCACATTACTGCATATGTTCCTACAGCAGCTGTCAAATACATCCTTGTTCAAGGAGATAGTGAAGGCAAAAGAGGAAGATGGATTGCAAAAATACAGGAGTACGATCTGGACATAAGACCCACTAAGCTGGTTAAAGGACAAGGGCTAGCCAAGATTTTGTCTGAATCAAATCATCAGGCTCTAGGCATTAATTTATCCATGATAGCGAATGAGGAGTCTGAGAAAGGAGAAGAGCAGCATGGACTAGAGATGGCCACTCAAAAGATACACATAAAATATCTCACTAGTCCTTGGTACAAAGAAATAGTTGAATATCTCTTAAAACTCAACTGTCCTCCAAGTTGTGATACCGTAAAATACAGAGCTGTAAGAATGAAATCACAGAAATACATAGTTTCTAATGGGCAGCTATATTGGAGAGATCCTTCAGGAATATTACTATTGTGTCTTACAGAAAATGAAGTGGATAATATAATGACATAATTTCATGAAGGAATATGTGGAGGACATTATAGCTGGAGGGCTACAACCCATAAAATCCTGAAGGCTGGTTTCTACTGGCCGAAATTATTTGCAGATGTTTTTGTCTGGGTCAAAGCCTGTGATAAGTGCCAAAGATTTGCAGAAAGACAGAAATTAGCAGCTCTGCCCCTAATTCCAGTCCATGTAAATGAACCATTTCAGCAATGGGGATTAGACTTTATAGGTGAAATACATCCCCCATCAAGTGGCCAGCAGAAATGGATATTGACTGCAACAGATTACTTTACAAAATGGGTGGAAGCCATACCTGCAAGGAATGCTATAGATGCTGTAATAATCAAGTTCATGGAAGAAAACATCATATCCAGGTTTGGCTGTCCAGCTAGAATTGTAACTGATAATGCACAGGCCTTCAAGTCCAATAAATTTGTAAATTTCTGCCAACAGTATAATATTGCATTAAATCACTCCACAGCTTACTATCCACAGGGGAATGGCTTGGCAGAATCTTCCAACAAAACTCTGGTGAGGGCCTTGAAGAAGACAATTAATGAGAATCAAAAGAATTGGGATTCCCAATTGAAATTTTCTCTATGGACGAATAGAGTAACTAGCAAGAGAGCAACTGGGAAATCTCCTTATGAACTGGTATATGGGCGAGCAGCTGTGTTTCCTGTGCAATTGGCTTTGCCAGTGGCACGTTTCATGCAGGAAAGTCAGGAAGAACCAGATGACACGGTCAGAAGAATTAACCAACTGGTAGAATTGGAGGAAACACAGAGCCAAGTGAATCAGAGATTAGCGGAGTATCAGGAGAAAATGAAAAACATCTTTGATCGGCATGCAAAGGATAGAAAATTACAGAATGGCAACCTGGTTCTCAGATGGGATGTTCGAAGAGCAGAAAATGGCAAACATGCTAAATTTGATCCACTGTGGTTTGGTTCGTTTAAAATTGTAGAGCTAAAAGGTAATAACACGTTCATATTGGAAAACCTACAGGGTGATCTGCTTGAATCCCCTGTAAATGGACAATTCCTCAAACCATATTTTCAATTTTGATTCAGGCAAAACAAGCCTGATGTACCATACTGTATATAAGTTTTGCTTCAGTTTTGTTTTGATGGGAACGCCGACGAATTATGGAGTAAATTGCAGAAAGGCTAAGTAGCAGAGCCATCCAAAAGAGCATCTGAAGGTCTGCGGAGTTCTCGGCACGTCCATGGAGGAACGTACCATCTCCAGATGGAGCCGATGTTGTGCATAGCAGCCCCTACATTCGAAATTCCTGGCCACCAGCCCCATTTAATTCTGTTTAAATATTTTCATGGCCAAAAACACTCGTCTTCTATCTATCGTTACCCTTCCCGCTTATAAAAATACATTATTCAAAGGCTAAAAACCCACCATTGAAATTATATCAGGCCCAGCCCTTGAGGTCTCAGCCCCTTTTGTTTTGATTCCCATGAGACCCGGGCGCAAGACCGTGTTCCAGACAGGCGGGATCTTATCACCTTATGTTTTCGGGTGAAGCCATAGCCGTCCGATCCAATAAAAATCAATGGCCCACAACCAAATCCCCCGTGGTGGCCCCCGCGCCCGAAAACCGGTGGTTAGTTCCGCACCACCTTCGCTCAGTGGGCGGTATTCTCCATGGAGCCAGCGATTCCATCCAATAGGAGCCGCGTGTCCCTTTGTATGTCCCAAAACCACTACAATTTCGCGCATTAAAGATTGGTCGAAGGCCGAGCAGTGGAATGATTGTAAACCGTCAGATCTCGAGGCCTCCATCCAACGGCTGTTAATCTCCGGAGTTGCACGCGTTTTAATCCACGTCCATCGCGTCCCTGGCCCACTTTGGATTGCCCTTCGGCTCGTATTAGACGTCGATTTCATTCCTGATCGCGTGGCCCAGAATCATTCACATGTCTTGTTGACCTCCCGAGCCTCTCACCACGTCATCTGTTCCGTTGGACTTTCGTACGCCTAGGTGTCATCATCTCGCGCGTCCATCACATCTCTTCTCCCGCCATCCGTAACATATTTCATTTATAGCCATAATACTTTGTTCATACGATTAAGTTTTAAGGTTTCTACGTGTAAAAACCTCTATATCGCCTATTTATCCCTATTCCACTGTATATTCCATTGTCACCCTGCATCCCCTCGTCATTTTTCCCAGTCTTCATCCTCAATTCCGTAGTCACGTCTCCCTCCACCACCCTTGTGTCTGGTTTTCCTCTAATATATTTGCGGGTTTTGTAGGTTTTTATTGAAAAGGAGCTGTCGTAATGCATCGCCTCCATTGCAGAGGCCAAGATCTCTTCTAAGGACAATTCTTAACAGCGAAATTTAAGAGGGAAGTTGAGGGTAGTTGCTGTGATATGACTTCATTAATGGAAATAGAAGTAAATCCATTGAACCCTACCGAGCAATTCAAAGGGGCAGATTCTGGTAGCTGAAAACATAAATGAGGTTACGAAGGATATCAGTAGAAAATCGAAGAGCTCAGTGTCCGGCATTGAGAAATACAAATTTCAGCTCAGGTCTCAAGGGGGCGAGAGTACCATGCACAATCACAAGCAATCTCAAGGTTTCATGGCAGCAGATTTTTCCCTTTCAGCAAAGGGCAGAACATTCGTATATTTTATTATTTGTGTCTTGTTTATAAGGAGATTTTCATCCTCAGCATTTATATCTGTAGGTAGATTACAAAGTACAGTTAATTGTATTTAGTCATTCACAGTGTGGGTGCGAATGTTCTCTGCCATTTTATTCAAATCAGATCGTTAGATGTATGACCTACCTCATTCTATAGAGTTTTCTCCTTCTCCTATAAGAACTAGAAAGAAAGACATTGTAAAGGTTCCATATTTCTATCAGCAAACTGTGCAGTGAAAGGATTTTGTATACATCTTGTAAAGTTTCTGTATGAAGGCTCAGAGCCCGTAGGGTTTCAGTGAGGAGGAGTTATAACTGTAATGAGGATTCTGGTCTTTGGTATTCCACAATATGTAATCTTTTCTTATGTGTTAATATAATATCTCATTTCATGTTATTTATCTTCTTGAATCATGTTCTAGAATGCGAGTGGCTCACTTGTCTTAAGTAAGGATTCATCCTAGTTGGTGCCCATACTTGGATTAGTCAAGCGCTTTAAATAGGCATAGTCATGATATACTGTTCCATGTTCATTTCATCCATATTTTCTGCTATATTAGTTACTTGAGGAGGGTGCTTTTAAAACGCCATTGTCATGTATGGATTCTTAGTTGGATAAGCCCATATGTGGTTTTGTTGTGTATCTGGGTATCAGCCTCATGCTAACTAGTATCTTCTTCATGTTGCTTCACTGCATCCACTTTCTGATATTTGATTTCTGTGGCATATTATTTGAACTGGCCCTCTTTGCAGTAAGTTGTCTCTTAACTGTCTGATGCTTTTGTATTGGACTTTTGCATGATTTTCCTACATTATTCTTATCTTTGTATCAGATTCTAAGAGAGTTTGGTTCCATTTAAACTAATTCCCTTGTTTTGCAAGAGATAGTAAGAGAGCTTTTGGATTGACAACCCAAGCTATATTATGAGCTCCTTGCTATGTTAAGATGTCCTAGGCACTAGTCTATAGCAACTCTAGGCTGTCTCTAGGGTAGACAATAATTTTCAACAACAGAAGCCATATGGGGTTAGCTTATGAAATATATTTTGTTATGTCTGTTTAGACCTTTTCTCTCTTCAGTTGTTTAGCTAATATTGCTGGTGTAGTTTAGCACTAGGTATTCATGTTTAGGAATTACATCTCTTCCCTTTGAGTAGCTCTTGGGAGAGACTTGATCTATCATTCCACACATCTAGCATTGGGGCCAAGCTTCAGTCTTCAGCTACAACGCATTTTCTGCAGAATATTTTGTTGTGTTGCAGAGTGTTGCAGTGGAGGGTTGAGAAACCCACTTTCTGAGTTGGTTTTGCATAGGAAGAAGGATTCGTTCTTTTGGGAGATCAGTTCAGAGGGTTCTAGAGCTCATTTTTGATCTTTGGAAGCAGGCCAATATATTTCCATCACCTACAGCATAATTTCAGTCTGGAATTGCATTATTTTGGAGGGAAACTTCAGTAGGGGATCTTGTGGTTCTTTTGGAGAGTTTTCCTATGATTGAAGGGTTCATCCTTTCATGGGGAGAGACCTTTGAGAAGATCCGCATCATATCTACATTATCTCCTCTTTCTATACTCCTGTGCTTTAGTTTGCAGTGATTATTCAGTCTTAGGGTTGTAGATCACCATTTGTATTTGGGTGTATTCCTAGAAACCCTTCCCGGGTTCTCTTGGATTTGTATAAATGAGACTAGATCTCAGTTTTTGGGCCATATTGATTAATATAATATCAGATATATTTGTCTCTACCATTTCTATGTATAAACCCTCATTAGACTGCGATGTCTCTTTATGCAGTAATTTTATATTGCAGTATTTTTGAGGTTTCAGTGTTTTTGAGCTATACTAGGTGTGGGAGGTTTGTTTACCCCACCTAATATGATTTGTTTCTGATATCGTCTTGGATTTAGGTATTATATGGTCAGATCTAATGGATCCAAGGGTTGATTTTTATTTCTATAGCATATATTTCTGAAAATGCATTTTTCATGCATGTGTTGTTGAGTTTTCCCATTTGGGAATATTACAGTGGTATCAGAGTATGACCTTTGGCTCGGCCTGTTAATTTCAAGCCAATATGCTGTGAGAATGAGAAGAGATCTAGAATTGTGAAAGGAATGAGTTTGGTCTCATCATTTTTCAACTCTATGAAGAACCTCCCCAAGGAGGTTAAACAGAAAGAAGAGAAGATATGCAGTGAAACTTTTAGATAGTTTCAAGAACAGGAAAGGCCATGTACTTCCTATTCTCAAAAGGAAGAACCAATGTTGCAAAAAGCTCCAAAGAATTACACCTTTCCCTTTCCTTTTGAGGAAGAATACAAGAGGCATGGAGATGGAGGGCACCTGGAACATGAGATCCTAAGTGGATACCTTGCAGAATACAAGTCTCAACCTAGGGCTTTCAAGGAGACTCCACCTTTTCCTTAGTTTGTTCAGCTTGAAGAAGAAAGGAGGCCCTACAGCAATAGGATAATAAAGGGAAATATATTAATATTTTCTACTTTTAATGGATCATCCACATGTATAGAAAAGGCTTGGGTGATGAAGCTATATGCATTATTCCTGCTACATCCAGTGGTAGAAAGAGAGGTTGTTGAGATCTCAGCACTGCACCTTGAGGGTAAGGCAAGCACTTGGTGGTTCAGCCATTTGAGTCATGCAAGAGTGACTAATTTTGCAGATTTCACTCAAAGGGTGATCAAAATATTTGACAAGAATAAATCAAAAGGGGAGGAACCTTCACCACCACTTGATGAGAATTGTACCAACACTGGCACAACTATGGAGGAGTAGCCATCATCCTCAACAGTTGGGGAAGCCAACACATTGGAAGGAGGAACCCTTGTAGCCATACAAGATGTTCCCAAGCTTCACCAAGGTATGCATGAATTCCCACTTTTTGTTATTTCAACAAACGTTATGGAGGGTTGTGGAAATATGTCTTTGCATGACCAAGGATCAAAAAATATTGCTGATTTGGAGCAGCAGACTTGCACTGCGCTGTGAAACCTTGAGTTGATCAAGGAAGGGATAAACAATCATCCTAATGAGTCATTATTGAGCTGCACACAACACTTGGGGTTGGGGTGTGGAATTGTGGAGGATAGGATGAGATTTTTCCTAAACAATCCAATGCATAATGTTTTGTTCAGCATTGAGCTTAAGCATGAGACAAAAAATACACCTTTGAGGAGGAGGTTGATAGTGTTGTCATTAGGCAGCAATGAGGAGTTGGTGGCCCAACTATCATTAGAACATTCTGATGACCATTACACTTGTATGACACTGGATGACCAGATTATCAATGAGAGACATTTTGTCTTTCATCATTGTAATGGATCTATTGGGATGAGCATTGTGTAGGCCTATGAGGAAGATTTTCCTTCAGCATATTGTTGGGTGTAGGAATTACACTTAAGAAAACTCCTAAACACTTAATTTTTCAATTGAAGGGGATCCGTAAACTTAGAGACAAATCACAGGCAATGTCAGAGATGGTATGAATCTTCCTAATATAAATCCCTACTTTATTTAAAGGAAAGATTGCAGAATCAAATTAAAAAGAGAGAAAAAATCAACTTGAAGCATCAAAATAATCTAAGACTGGAACAAGAAATAATGCATTTGCAAGAGGGAATTAAAGATAAAAGGAAATCACTCCAGCTAATTATTGTTTAACTACTGAGTGTGTGTTTTTCTTTAGCAGAGATACTAGCAATCTCACCAGATGAGCCCTTAAACCTGCTCCTTTAGAGATTTCCTTCTTGCGCTAATATGTCCTGCACTATCGCAGTCTGCTTGCACTAGTGCAGGAACAGAGATTTATGCAGAAGGTATAAATGGTGTCTTTACTAAAGGATTTTTACTTTATGCAAGAGCTTGAAATTTTCCAGTTTTGAAGCACTCAGATCCCATGGCAGGAAACTAGTTCTTGCATCGGATCAGAGCTTCCTACACTTAGCATTTAATTCTTAAAATGAGTGCTTAATTATTGCAAGTGTTATTATACTGTTAATTCAGATTGCACACATAAAAGGTGAATGTTTCTGATCTTAACAGAGTGCAGGAATAAAGAAACAATCAATATACATTTATCATGTCATAAGAATTTAATGAAAGAAAGAAGACTGCGGGAAGTAGACTAAGAAGGTTTGCTGCATCACACCAACATGCACTGGTGCAGGTTCATTCCTCCTGCTTGGACCAGGTGGGGAAAATCAATCAAACAGAATTGCAGAAAAAGAGATATCACACCAACATGCACTGGTGTAGGGTTATTTCTCCTACTTGGACTGGGTGGGGAAAACCAATCTGAAATCAAGTGCAGGAAAGGAAATTGCAGGAAAATGAAATTTATCTACTTCACAAAACAGATCCATTTTCACTCAGACAGGAATGCATGTGCTTAAATTTAAATCACACTTGACAACGTAAACACAAATTACAGGAAAAAAGGAAATGGGGTAAATGTGTTGGTTTGGTTGGGCCCTAGCCAACCAGCACGTTTCCCTTTAAATAAAAATGTTGCTCAGTACCTTAATCAATTCATCTGCTCAAATACAGAAACGAAATTTGTGAAACATGAGTCAGAGCTCCCTTTTATTAATTCATTGAGGCAAGTACATACAGTAATACATCATCTAGCCTAGATTCAGGCGATAACAAAATACAACAACATGTTATCGCCTCTCTGGCTGTGTCTCTGTTCTCTTATACTATCAAAACTTAGCCTCCTTAGTCCTATTTACATTCTACATTATATAGATCTTTGGCCAAAGGCCAAAATAGATCATTCAACCAATTACATAACCAATGCATAATTTAGCTTTTCAACCTTCAAAATTAGATAGTTTAACAAAACTGGCCATCGCCAATCTCCAGCTTTCGTCCTTCACAGATTCGGTTTCGGCTGCCTTTGGATCAATCTTGTTGTCATGGCTGAAGATACTCAGAACGAGGCAGTGATCAAGGAGGTTAGGATCTGCTGCAAGGATTTTTTATGCTGGCAATGGTGCAAGATCTGATCCTACACTAGGATCAGCGGTCACAGTAAGTACTTTAACTACCAAATAAATATTGGAGATATCGATAAGTTACAAAGAGTGATTAAAAGTAAGAAATCATGTAATAAATAATTAATTAATGCTAATTTGAATTAAAATTATGAAAAATAAAGTTCATACAAAATATGTCACTGTGCTTAGACTGGTGCAAGATGAGGGTGCATAAAAGAGGTAAAACAGAGGTAAATGGTTATGATTTAGGAAGGGGAAAATGGAAAGAAGAGAGGAAATTAGGGGGCTAACATCCTCCCATCCCTAAGTTGTTGTGTGTCCTCACACAACTCTTTACCTTTGCAAAAAACCTTCAAAACTTTGAGCATTCTAGCTCAATCCTACTCTGACTTACTGACATCAGCCTGCAATGTTTCAAACTTCTTCTTTTTGATGTTCTTTAGTTTCTTTGTCACCTATTTAAGTTGCTTGAAACATTGCACAGCTCGGTACTTCCAAACTCTAACTTCTCCTTTCTTTTCTGGATCTCCACAGTTAATTCTTCTTTACTCTGTTCTTTATCCTCCTACGCTTTAGCTATGAGATGTTCTAAGTTCTGCACTTGAAGCTCTAGTTCAACTATCCGAGCATCAGGAGTTACCAAATCTCCTTCTTTTTATGTCTCAACAGGGGCTGTGTCTTCCTCGGTGACCTCAATATCCCTCATGGTTTCAGCAAACATTTCTTCCTCTTCTTATTCTTCTTCTTCTAGTTCTTCTTCTTTTTCTTTTTCTTCCTCTTCTTTTGGTTCTTCTTGTTCTTCTTCTTCTTCTTCTTCTTCTGGCACTGATTCTTCTTCTTCTTACTGCACTGGTGTAGGAGGGGATTCAACGTCGTGTGGGGTCTGTGTTTCTTTGCCTGCACTAGATCCTTCATTCTTTTTCCAGGCCTTTTTAATGAAATCGGCCAAAAGAGTGTCATCTTCAACCTCTACAGATTTTGCTGCGTCCGCAAGGACTGATAGGTTGTCTTCTTCGGGGGTCTGTTCCTGTACTAGTGTCGTAGAAGGAGTCTCTTCAACAGGTGCACTAGTTGTCTTCTTATTTGCAGATGGGGCCCTTTCTTCTGTTGATTTTTTAGGTCGTTTCCTTTTTGCACTGGTGCAAGAAGGACTCCCATTTACATTCTTACTCGGACCCTTGCTTGTGATGGCGGGGTCCTTTGTCTCCTTTCCAACAGCTGTCTTTTTATGTAGTTGTTTTAACAGTGCCTCCTAGGTCATACCTTTAACTTCTAATTGTTTCTGGACCAAAATCTTTATCAGGCCGTGGTGATATAACTTCTTCTCGGCCTGGTCTACCCGTCCGTCCTGCACACCCTTGGCCATTATTTCCAAGCTCTTAAGCAAAAAATGGGGGAAATCAATCCTACACCGGATGTGTTGGCTAGCTTCGAAATGCTGCAACATCCTAAAATGGTACACAAAAGTGAGGGAGTACCTTCGCTCACAGGTTACGAATTTTTGTAGGATGAAAAGGAGGTCCCACCACTGTCCCAGTAGGGCACTGCGCGGAATTTCTTTCTTCCAGTCTACCTTCATATTCTTGTCGACGACGAACCACTGCCATCGCTTCCTTTCTAGTTTCTGATTTTTAAACCACTACTCACCAGTATTTTCCAAGCCTGTCGCTGCTGCTATAAACTCTTTCGTAACCTCAAATTTTAGAGGCCCAATTTTTACTCGGCCATTTTTTAAACTTCTAGAAAACTGTAGGGACACTTCACAGTTGTGCCCATCAAAATTTTGCGAGAATTGAAGAAATTCTAAGTCTTGCAATAGTGTAAGACTATTGCGATACTCAGCAGGCTATTCTACCTTACTAAGAGACGAAGTTTTGCTTCGAACAGGCAGCATCGCTGCTTAACAGTTATGGACAGTCAAGAATTTACATGCAACACCGGGAAAATTGGTTCTTATAGTTAGGGATCCAACCATCCACCATCCCTTCCATATTATCACCCATTCATTCCACTGAAATATCTGTGGATGTGCGGCATCTTTAAGGTCGTGCCAGATTGGTACTTGCAGTGGCGTTTTAACAGCTAGGTGAGGTAATCATTACGAGTGAAGGACATCTAGGATTATGGCAGAAAGGGGAAATTATATCCAAGCAACGGTTAAACATTTCCACACTCCTTCATAATTCAAAAAAAGAACTTTAGCATTCATTAAAAAATGATCATGATTCTTAACTTAAAAACACCTTGTACTTTAAATAATTTTCTCCTAGTTAATATGATAGCACAAGTACTCATCGACTAAGTGAAAGGAATTCTTATAAACTTTCATGATGACCACTTTCCTATGACGTATGCTATGAAAATAAAAAATTGTACTATGTTTCTGACAGGGTGCATGCTTGCACCGGTCTACTTGCACCGCTTAAACTATGTTATTCTGTTGGTACCATTTTTCTTGCACTTATTATATAGAACGAAATGCTTGCACTAGTGCAAGCATAATATCTGAAAAAAAAGAACAAGGAATTTAAGTAAAATATAGGTTGGACTTCCAACATGACTTCCTCAACTTATACTGGAAATTTGCTTTGCCCTTTCTTGATGCTTCAGAGCATATCCTTTTGCTCTTTGTGCGCGAAATCTTGCAATTCATGAGGGAATAAAGAAGTGGGAAAAGAGAAATTTCAGAATGGGAAGGAATTCTGTTACGGGGATTCCAGGAATAGTACCATAAGAGGGGATAAATAGAAGTGGGATAGGGAAGAAATTCAAGGGTAAAGTGGGGGTTTTACGAAACGGACAGGGTAAAGTCAGAAGAATATGGGAAGGTTAATAATTCTGAGATTGAATAAGAAAACTGAGGGAATATTATGAAAGTGGATTATGAAGAAAGGAAGAAATTTTTTTGGAAGGTCTGCCTGCACTGGTGCAAGAAAAATAACTGCAGCGAGAATTAAGCGTTACTTGAATAAAAATATCCATGCTAATTACCCCAATTGTATAAAGGTTTGTTCTACTGAACCTGATTTTACTTGGTGGTTGCAAGCATATCTAAAGATCAAGCAACATTCTCTTTTTGTTAGAAATTTTTGATCTTCTTGCCAGCAAGCCGGATTTTAGGTTGATCCTTCTGTAATCATGTCAGCGAACTGATTTTCATAATTACAGGAAAATATTTTTTCTTTACTTTTTATTTTTTTTAATTTTTTTTTGTATTTAAAAAGAAAAAAATTAAGAAGAAGAAGAATTCATGTTTGCAAAAGGTTGGTATTACCATTCCCCACTACTGTCCCGAATTGCTATTGGACTTGCTGTGTAAAATCTTTCCTAGCAAGTGCCTGAAAATACTTCTTTAATCTGTGTCCATTTACCAAGAATACTGAATTTTTTCCATCAATAGTTTTAACTTCTACTGCTCCATTCTCGAATACTCGGATCACTTCATAAGGTCCCATCCAACGTGTATGGAATTTCCCTTTAAAAATTTTAAATCTAGAATCATAAAGGAGCACCCAATCACCTGGTTGGAATTGTTTTTTCTGAACAGACATGTCATGCCACCTTTTGCGTTGCTGCTGAACTAGTATGTTCTGCTGAACAGTATCCCTAAGAAATTCATCTAACTCATTTAATTGGAGAAGATGTTGTTTTTGTGCCTCAGAGAGATCTAGTTCTAACTGAACTGCAGTTCTAAAAGTTTTGATCTAGAATTCAATTGGCAATAGAACCTGTTTTCCATATACCAGCTCATATGGTGTATGTCCCATGCTATTTCTCCAAGTGGTTTTGTATGCCCACAAATCTTTTGGTAATCTTTTAGCCCAGTCTTTCTGATGCATATATATTGTCTTTGTAAGAATGGACTTGATCACTTTGTTTGTGGATTACACCCGGCCATTTGCTTGCGGGTGATACGGTGTGGATTTCCTGTGCCGGATCTTGTATTGCTCCATCACACCCTGTACCAGATTATAAATAAACTGCGGACCATTGTTAGAAACAATTTCTCTAGGCACACCAAATCTAGTAAAGATTTCAGTAAAAAGAAAATCAACAACTTTTTTTTCTGTAGCAAAATAAATAGCTTTAGCTTCTACCCATTTTGTAACAAAATCTGTACAAACCAAAATATGCTTTTTACTTAATGACGTTGGATTTATTGGCCCTATAAAATCAATAGCCCATTTTTCAAATGACTCAATCATAACTTGGGGGCATAAAGGAATTTCATTGGTTTGATTAGGCTGGCCCATTCGTTGATAGCTATCACATCGCTTGACATATTGTTTGGCATCCTTAAACAAGGAAGGCCAAAAGTAACTAGCACGCAATACTTTATATGCAGTCCACTTATCAGCAAAGTGGCCTCCACAAGGTTCACCATGAGCAGATTTCAGTATGTCAAACACTTCCTCCTCTCTTACACATCTACGGATAATCAGATCTGGACCAGTGTCAAAGAGATCTCCTTGAATCCAGGAGTATGCAGCACTTTTTCTGAATAATATTCCGCTTTTCATGAGCGGACAAGTGGGGTGGTGTTTTCCCAATAACCAAGTAATTAGCAATGTCAGCAAACCACAGAGAATTTGTTGACATAGCAAAAATATGTTCATCTGGAAAATCATCATTAATAGGAGTTGCTTCACCAGGATTATCTAATCTAGAAATAAAATCTGCTACAACATTAGATTTTCCTGGTCTATCAACAATAGTAACATTAAATTCCTGCAACAATAGCAACCACCTAGTCACTCTACCGCTAGTCAGTGGTTTATTCATCAAATATTTAATCGCAGAATGATCAGTATGTACAAATACTTCATATCCTGTAATATAGTGCCTGAACTTATTAATTGCAAAAATTACATCTAAAAACTCTTTCTCTATAACTGTATAATTCAATTTAGTGGAAGAAAAATTATTACTAATATAATAAATTGCATAGGATTGCTTATTTTCCTATTGTCCTAAAGCTGCGCCAATAGCCAAATCTGAAGCATCAAAGGAAATGTGAAAAGGCAGGGACTAGTTAAGACTTCTCAAAACTGGTGCCTGTAGCAACTTTTCCTTCAATGTTTCAAAAGACTGTTGGCAAGCTATGGACCAAGAAAATTCACTATCTTTATCTAGAAGTCGGAAAAGAGGGGCAACTGTCTTAGAAAAAATTTCAATGAATCTTCTATAGTAACCAGCATGTCCTAAAAAACCTCTTACTTCCCTTTGAGTTTTGGGTGCAGGAAGATGCAGAATGGTTTCAATCTTTGCTGGATCAACTCGGATACCTTTACTAGAAATCAAATGGCCAAGTTCCACTCTCGCTTTGCACATTAATCTACATTTCTTGTCACTCAAGGCAAGATGGGCTTCCTGACAATGGATAATTACTTTCTCCAAATTTTTGAGAGCTTCCTAAAAAGAATAACCAAACACAGAAAAGTCATCCATATAAATTTCTACAAATTCTAGATTAGCAAAAATGGCCAGGAATGCCCTTTGAAAGGTATCCAGAGCATTACATAAACCAAAGGGAAGCACTTTATAAGAAAATGTACCCCATGGACATGTAAAAGTAGTTTTATCCTGATCTTCGGGTGCAATCTGTATCTGGTTATAGCCACTGAAGCCATCCAAAAAGGAAAAATATTTCTTTCCTGCAAGGGTATCAAGCACCTGGTCAATGAAAGGGACAGGGAAGTAATCTTTGAGAGTGGCTTTGTTTAATTCTAGATAATCAATACAAATACGCCATCTTCCATATTTCTTAGGTACTAGCACTAATGGAGAGACCCACTGACTGTCGGAAATAGGATAGATAAAACCAGCATCCAAGAGTTTCTGTACTTCTTCCTTCACAATATCTCTTAGAGCTGGATTCATTCACCTTTGGGGTTGTCCAAGAGGTCGGGTTCCTTCCTGAATATAGATATGATGTGTACAAGTTTCAGGAGGAATACCCTTCATATCTTCATAACCCCAAGCAAAGGCACTAAGATGGTTTTGCAACAAATTCACAAGCTACTCCTGCTAAGATGAGTCCAAATCTGAACTAATATGCAAGGATTTACCAGGGCTAATCTCAACAAGAGTAGTCATTAGGGGAATTTTGAGGTCTAAAACGGGCCTCCTAAGAAAAATGTACAACAAAAATAAACTTTATAACAACCAATAGGATTCAAGATGATGATGTCAACCATGGGGGATGATTCACCATTTTTTAAATAAAAAGGTACAAATATTAAAAAATAATAAAATAATAAAACTACTTTTTTCAACTTGTATTTTCAACTTATCTCCCAAAATTTTTACTCAAATTTCGAGTGGGAGTACTCGTTGGATGCAAAATTTAATTCCTCATCCAAGGAGTACCCATGTTGCATACATTCGATGGGTCCTACTACAAGAAACATGAGAAATACATAAAAACGTGATTGTAATCACGTTTTTTTATGTATTTCTCATTTTTCGTGTAGTAGGACCCATCGAAAGTATGCAACATGGGTACTCCTTGGATGAGGAATTAAATTCCGCATCCAACAAGTACTCCCACTCGAAATTTGAGTAAAAACTTTGGGAGATAAGTTGAAAATATGAATTGAAAAAGTAGTTTTTTCATTTTTCCCTCTAAAATTTGATGATGTCATCAAATCTTATTTGATTTTTTCCACTATTATTTTATAATTTCCTTAGGAGGCCCATTTTAGACCTCAAAATTCCCCTAATGATCAGGCTCAGGATTACTCAAGGGAGTGGTCAGATGCAGTGGTACAGAAGAATGAGAATCATGATTATCTTGAAAATCTAGGCTGAAAATCTGGCTCAATGGCTCAAAATTAGGCATAGTGTCTAGATTATTCAGGAAATCTTGAATCTCATCTTCTTGTGAAGACCCAGTATAATGATGAATAAGGGAAATGGGCTAAGTATCCTCATCACTGCTTTGATCATACCATAAATTATCTCGAAGGTCCTAAATGGATCTGGCAGGGGGTATAAGGTAACTTTCTTCCTAGAATCTCCATGTGAAATATACATATCACCGGAACGACATCCAATATATACATCAGCCGTAGCAAGCCATGGTTGACCCAAGATCAAGGGATTTCCTCCTACTGGGTTCTTTGGCTGAAGCACAATGAAATCAGCAGGATATTCCCAAGAATCTAATGAGATGATCACATCATCCAATACTCCTTCTGGCTTAATTTTAGATATATCTGTTAATTCAAGCACAGTGGGAGTAGGGCGAAGATGAGATAATCGAATTTGATCCATGGTTTGCTTATTCATGACATTGATGGCTGCCCCCAGGTCTATAAGAACATTAGAGACAAGGACATTACCAATCTGAACTGAGACAACAGGGTTTCTGGGATCAATATATTTTTCCATAGACACACATCCCATCATCAACTTTGCTGCCCTACCAACAAATTGAATGGTTTGGGGTTCCAATATCTTCCTCCTGGGTTTCTTGAGACAGAGTTCCTTAATAATCTTGGTACAAATCGGGATCTCTTTAATGGCTTGAAGCAAAGGTATCTTAATGAAAAGATTTTGAAGCTCAGATGCCAAACTAGTCTCAGAAATAGGCTCACTTATTTCCATTACTAGCCTCTCTGGGAAGGGAGGCTGGTTGGAAGAAGATGGCAAGGATTCAGAGCGTAAGGGCTGCTTAGTGATAGATTTTGGAGAATGGCTAAGAGTTTCCTCTTCTTCTTTCTCTTCAACAATCACTATAGGTTGCTTTTTATTTTTTGATGTTACAGTCCTTCCTGATCTTAATTGAATATCATGAACCGCAACTGAAATAGACTGGTACTCGAATGGTAAAGGTGGGTTTGTTACATAGATGTAATATTCCTAAATTAGCTTGCAGCTAATAGGAATATTAATTTTTCTTTTGAAATCTAGATGGATGAATAATTGAGCAAGGAGGCTCATAATTTGCTCAAGTATGAATAAAAATCCCTCATGGTGTGAAAAGGGATCATAAAATAAATAGATCTAGCATCCACATGTGTGAACCATGTCTAGACTAAGTGGACAAGGTCAAGTTTGACCAAGTCAACATCATTTATTCTCAAAGAATGAATCCTAAATAAAGATAGCTCATTGTGAATGGAAATCAAGCTAATCAGTTAAAATGAAGACACTTTGAGTGTGGAAGAGGTTGATCACTTGACCAACTCAACCATGACCATATCAACAGTGCAATCTAGATGCATTGAACCTCTTGGAGGGACAGTGCAGTTATAGAAGGATGTTTTACATGTGAAAGAGGCTAAACTAATGAAGTGGTTTAGGGTTTTGACAAGACTCCAATCTTATAAAAGGAGGAGGAGAGCAACAAGAGAGGGTTGTTGAAGATTATTATTTCTGAAGGTATTGTCTGCTCAGACATCCCTTGTTGGGTCTTCTTGTTCAGGAATCCCACTTCCTTCCTTGAGCAGCTCTTGGAGGAGACTTGTGCTATCTTTCCACACCAGGTTTTTTAGGCCAAGCTTCACCTTACACCTACAACGCCGATCATGTTAAGGGTTGGGTTGTCCTTGTGAGTTGCAGCAGTGGAAGACACTAGATCTGCTCAAATCTAGCCTATACTAGTGGCTTTCTCAGTGAGTGTGTCTTTTAACCTCCTAGAAGAGTTCATTAGCTGATTTTACTTCACTTCTACATCTTGGAATCAGGCCAAATCATTCTCAGAGGCTACAGCACAGTTCCTCTCCCTGTACTTTGTTATTTGCAAAGGAGAAGTTGCAGGGTGTTTTGTCTGCATTTTGGAGGAGAGATCTCCGGTGTTAGGAATCTTCCTCTCACTGTGGTGATCCATGGATTGGCCATCCAATCCATGTTTGTTTCAGATCTTATCTGCTATCGTATTGTATGCTTCATACATTTCTGAATATTTTTGCAGATCTACAACTTTAGATCTCAAATCTACTCTCAGTGCTTCATGTTTTGCACAAAACCCTAAGGGGAATGTATAGATCAACACTTCTTGTACACAGATCTGTATCAGATCTAAATTTTTATGTATATATCTGCTCTAGATCTAAATATTAATAAACTGTTGCTTCAGCCACTAGAAATAACGCTGTCATGGTTATGCAGTCTTTTCTTATGGTTGTGGCACCTCATTTCTAAGGATTTTTCCTGTAATGTCTCATTCTTTCTCTTGTACAATGTATGGGCTATAATGTACATCTGATTTTCTGTTATATATATGATTTCTGAACCTCCATATCAGCCTCCTATTGTGCTTCAATGGATCTGTGTTATTTCTGAAGCAGTCCTTTGCATATAGTTGCAGCCCCTCTCTTTGGGTGATTTTCAGCTAGACTAGTTTGTGGGAGATTTGTTTAACCCACCTAGTCTGATTTGTTTTTGATCTCCTTTTGGATTTAGATATTAGATGAGCTGATCTAAGGGATCTAGGAGCTGCAAACTCATTTCTATCCACATAATTCTCAGAAGTATGTTATTTCAGCAGGCTTGCTGAGCTATTCCAGATTTGGAATATTGCAGTGGTATCAGAGCAAGATCTTTGGCTCAGCCTATGGGCTTCAAGAAAAAGTGATACAATTAAAGGAGCAAGGTCAGAATGATGAAGAAGATGAGTTTACTCTCATCACTTTTCAGATCTAGGAAGAACCTCTCCAAGGAGGTTGAACAAGAAGAAGAAAGAAGGAGCAGTGAAACTCCTAGAGGGTTTCAAGAGCAGGAAGATCTTCCGATCAGATCTACAAGATCTATACAGGAGGAAAATTCTAAATCCTCATCACATGGATATGTTCACTCAGCCATATCACCAAAGCTTCAACGTTCTGTTAGTAATTTCTTCATGAAGAGGAAGAAAGGAGGTGTACCCGAGAAGGAGACTCTTAGAGAGTATTTGCAGGAGTATGAAGCTCAATCTAAGGAGTTCAAAGATAACTTGAACTTCCAAGGGTTCTGCAAGGTCAAGGAGAGCAAAGGCACAAAGGAGGAGTAGTACGATATGGGTAGATTCTATCTATCTACCTTTGATGGATCACCTAAATGTCCAGTGAGGGTTTGGGTGGAGGAGCTAAACAGCTTTGTACAACAACATCAAGTTTCAGAGATTGAAGCCATCAAAGTGGCAGCACTGCACTTTGAAGGTAAAGCATATGCTTGGTGGTTGTTTGAATCTTTTTCCTTAAGGAATGCAAATACACCTACTTATGAAAGGTTTATTACAAGATTGATAGAGAGGTTTGATGAAGCTCCATGTGTAACATCTTCTGTTGACACTATCAAACCATATCAGAAAAATATTTTGCATGAGTTGGAAGGGTCTATGAATCCAACTCCATTTCTGAAGACCATGGAAGAAGGTGTAAGTTTTTCTGATGCCTTGCCAAGGGCAAGATCTCCTTTTGATGAAGGATTCTCTTCTCAAAAGGAAAGCATGAAGATTCCCCCTTCAATAGATGACCAAGATCTAAGGTCTCTTGTTGATGATGAGGCAATTTCAGTTATTGAAGAGGAGGAGAGGAAGGCGGGAGATAATGCATTCATGACAATGGCACCTCAAGCACCTCATGAAGAGGAGGATGGATCACTTGCTCCAAGGAAAGAAACTCTTGCACACTTGCAAGGAGTTCCACAAGGTCTCACACAAAGAGCTCTTGGCATAACACATGAGCAGCATGTAACATCATTGTCAAATGATGAGATCTTGAAGGTAGAAGGAGGAAAGGAGGAGGAATGACATCACAAGATGAAGAGCATGGATCCTTCTCTATTTCAAATCTTGGAAGCACGAAGAAGGAAAGAGGACCTGTGTAATAAAGGTAGGGGCAAATATATCTACCTACATCCACATTCTACTCTATGCCTTAACACCTCTTTGAAAGGAGCTAGTTTACCAAGAGCACCTCTTGATGGGAGAAAATCTAAAGTGTTATCTCAACTATGGGTAGCATATGCATACTTGGCTAAGGAGGGAACCTTGGGAGAAGCCAACACAATGCAGAGAATCTCTCATGAATTCAGAAGAGAGATGAGCAATTTCCTGAAAGGGGCATTGCTAACTCCCACTCAGCTATCTGCGCTGAGAGAGGAGAAATCAGTATTCTATGATGGCATGAGCATGAGGACACATGGAAAATCCATATTTTTGGGGTAGCCCATGATTACTTCATTCACAAATAATATTTCTGAACATGGCAAGGGGATGCTAACCCTCTTGTATGCATGGGCCAAAATGAGGAAGTATTGGAAGACAAGAACTTTCCGAGGGGAAGTTGATTTCCATATGCTTCAATCTTGTCTTGAGAAGGATCAGCTTCAAATGGGGCAGCAAAGGGGAGATTATGAAGCTCCAACACGTGATGTTGCCATCAAGAATGTCAAAGGAGGGAGCCATGATATGACAGAGGCAGCAGTTCAGACTTCTACAGCGTTGTCATTTTTGGGTAGCCTAGATCCTTATTGGGATTCCCAACTCATGATGGAATACTCCAAGGACCTTTTCACATGTGGGGTTCTTGAAGGGGAAGTAGTGGATGAGAGGTTCAAGGTAGTTGATGGAGTCATCTATTTCTATAATCTTATTCGTTTGGTTAGTGATCCCAAGCTCAAAGAATGACTACTAGATGCCACCTATGAGATCCTTCTTTCCAAACCCACTGGTTTCATTAGAACATATCATACTCTCTTGGGTGGATTCATATGGGAAGGTTTCAAGGAAGAGGTGCACTCTCATATGAAGATGTGCAGGGATTACTTGGTAGAGGAGGAGGAACATAGCTCTTGGGAAGAGCCACCATTCACACCTCCTTACTCATTGAGTGTGAGAGGGAACTCATCCATGAGTTACCTCACTGATGTGAAACAAGTATATAGAGAGACTTGTCTTCCTGAAAATTTTAATGTATCTCCTATATGATTATACTTCTCTAACACTCATTTGTAGAACATCACTCCAAAAGGGGGCACTATTTATGATGGGTTTCATGGGCTACTCAAGGCCATGAACTATGTCGATGCACGTCATTCCTCAGAGGATCTTGGAAAGCTATTCTATTCTTCATGGTGTGATTCTTTTACACCAACTATGATGCATTTTCTCCAAGCATTCAGAAGGGATGAGGCAGCAAAATTTTTTTGGGGAAGGCACTTGTCATATCCTATTCTATGGCAGTTAAGGATAAAACTGCGCTGGTTGCACATGAGGGAACATCTTCCTTCTCATTTATCATACATGGCAGCTAGCATGATTCTAATCATGATTCCATATGTTGAGAATGTTCTTACTCTTGGGAACATGGTTGGAAGAGAGGCTCATTGGTGGGATGTGTCCTTGGGGAGAGGAGTTCCCCACTCTTTTTTCACTACACGCTTCAATGGGAGCATGAGATATTGTATGGTCACTTTGATGAATCACTTGTCTCTTTGTAAAGTGAGCCATATGTTTTATGGGAACATACCTCTCATATGTGTTGGGGAGGAGCTTTTCTATGGGTTGCCAAGCTGGGAGGTGATCCTCTTCATTTGGATGATAGAATGGAGATGGGAGTCTTTCATGAATCATGAAAATCCCCATGATTGTCATCACTTCTATCTTGAGGAGGCCATGGATCAGCAAGAAGGTTTCCATAACAACCTTCCATTCTTTCATGATGAGAGCCATTGGGTTTATTCACCAAGGGCCCATTTTCACATCGAGGGAGGACCATTGGAAGATAGAACTATTGTAGAAAATTTAGAGCAATGGTGGAGACTATAGGATGAGGAGGCCACAAGAGCAGAAGGGGAGATTTTACAGCACCCTTGTAGTTGCTTGAGGACAAGCAACATTTGGGAGGGGGAGACTGTAATATTCCTAAATTAGCTTGCAGTTAATAGGAATATTTATTTTTCTTTTGAAATATAGATGGATGAATAATTGAGCAAGGAGGCTCATAATTTGCTCAAGTATGAATAAAAATCCCTCATAGTGTGAAAAGGGATCATGAAATAAATAGATCTAGCATCCACATGTGTGAACCATGTCTAGACTAAGTGGAGAAGGTCAACTTTGACCAAGTCAACATCATTTATTCTCAGAGAGTGGATCCTAAATAAAGACAGCTCAATGTGAATGGAAATCGAGCTAATCAATTGAAATGAAGACACTTTGAGTGTGGAAGAGGTTGATCACTTGACCAAGTCAACCATGACCATATCAACAGCGCAGTCTAGATGCATTGAACCTCTTGGAGGCATATCGCGGTTCCAGAAGGAGGTTTTACATGTGAAAAAGGCTAAACTAATGAAGTGGTTTAGGGTTTTGACAAGACTCCATTCTTATAAAAGGAGGAGGAGAACAACAAGAGAGGGTTGTTGAAGATTATTATTTCTGAAGGTATTGTCTGCTCAGACATCCCTTGTTGGGTCTTCCTGTTCAGGAATCCCACCTCCTTCCTTGCGCAACTCTTGGAGGGGACTTGTGTTATCTTTCCACATCGGGTTTTCAGGCCAAGCTTCACCTTACACCTACAGTGCTGATCTTGTTGAGGGTTGGGTTTTCCTTATGAGTTGCAGCAGTGAAAGACACTAGATCGACTCAGATCTAGCCTATACTAGTGGCTCTTCTCAGTGAGTGTGTCTTTTAACCTCCTGGAAGAGTTCATTAGCTAATTGTACTTCACTTCTACATCTTGGAATCAGGCCAAATCATTCTCAGAGGCTACAACACAGTTCCTCTCCCTGTACTTTTTTATTTGCAAAGGAGAAGTTGTAGGGTGTTTTTTCTGCATTTTGGAGGAGAGATCTCCGGTGTTAGGAATCTTCCTCTCACTATGGTGATCCATGGATTGGCCATCCAATACATGTTTGTTTTAGATCTGATCTACTGTCCTATTGTATGCTTCAGACATTTCTAAACATTTCTATAGATCTACAACTTTAGATCTCAGATCTACTCTCTGTGCTTCATGTTTTGCACAAAACCAGAAGGGGAATGTATAGATCAACATTTCTTGTACACATATATGTATTAGATCTAACGTTTTATGTACAGATCTTCTCTAGATCTGAAGTAAAATAAACTACCACTTCAGCCCCTAGAAATAACGTTGTCATGGTTATGCAGTCTTTTCTTATGGTTGTAGCACCTCATTTCTGAGGATTTTTCCTGTAATGTCTCATTCTTTCTCTTGTATAATGTATGGGCTGTAATGTACATCTGATTTTATGTTATACAACTGATTTCTGAACCTCCATATCAGCCTCCTATTTTTCTTTAGTGGATCTGCGTTATTTCTGAAGCAATCCTTTGCATATAGCTACAACCCCTCTCTTTGGGTGATTTTCAGCTAGACTAGTTTGTGGGTGATCTATTTAACCCACCTAGTCTGATTTGTTTTTCATCTCCTTTTGGATTTAGATCTTAAATGAGCTTATCTAAGGGATCCAAGAGCTACAAACTCGTTTATATGCACAGAATTCTTAGAAGTGCATTATTTGAGCGGGGTTGCTGAGTTGTTCCAGATTTGGAATATTACAATAGATCATTTGCACTACTTTATTATTGTTAATATTGGGCATAGATTGAGCAGGAAACTGAGGAGGACGAAAGGGTGGAGGTAAAGGTAACAGTGGAGTAGATTGACTCGGAAGTTGAGGCATTGAATAAGGTGTATGCGTAGATGGATATGACTGCATAGGTGGCTGGTGGGAGTATGGAGAATGATTTGGCCCTTTCCAACCTTGTTGCCATGGTTGAGAAGGTTTCCCATGCTGATATTGATTCCCATATTGCCACTGTCGATTATTGTTAGGATAAGAATATGCATGTGAATTGTAACCATAATAGTGTGGAGAAAATTTAGGAGCCATACCTGCACCTACCTGAGGCAAATTTCTTCTTGCTCCCATAGCATACAGGTATTCAGCTTCAGGTTGTCCCCCTGTAAATACAGCTTTAAGTCCTGGTATAGAGAGACATTTTTCTGTGACATGGTCTTCTTCACAAATAGCACACTTATTAGTTTATTTCAAATTAAGAGGACACTCTTTAGGAGGATGTGTGTCTCTACATTTAGGACAGAAAATACATAATGACTCTTGTTCCTTCATGAGTTTTTGCTAAAATTTTAAAGAATATAACTGTTTGGTAACAGTATTCATTATATCAATTTTCATGTTTTCCATTTTATTTTCTATTCCAATAATCATAGCATCAGTAGATTCAGTTTTTCTATTTCTATTTCGAGTTCCTCTACCAGATCTATACTGATTTCTTGAAAATTTCCTGCATAATTCACAAATTTGTTCAAAATTTTGCTGAGAAATATCACCTTGTCCTAACAAATTTAAATTATTTCTAGCAATATCAGTAAGTCCTCTCAAGAACAAGGTTTTAATAGTACTAGGATCAAACTTAAGTTTCAACCTTTGTAAAATATACAGAAATATTTCTAGCTTATCTTCAAGAGTTTCATCATCATCCTGCATGATTGTAAAAATCTCATCCTGCATGTCGCGAGTTTTGCAATATTCTTGATATTTAGACAAAAACACTTTCTTCATATGATCCCAAGAGTTTATAATGTTTCCTCCTAACCCCATAAACCAACGTAGAGCTAAGTCCTTGAGAGTAACAGGAAATAATCTTAACTTCTGAGCGTCAGTTGAATAATCATAACTTCTACACAAAATATCAAACTCAAATAGAAAAGAGTCAGGATCTTCATGAACTTTACCATGGAAATGAGGGAGAGCTGATGGTGGAATATTCTTCTTTTGCGCCATAGTATCAAGATCCACAATTGGAAACACAAAAGTGGATTGTTCTTTACTTACCTGGCTTTCACCAGTCCCTTCCAAATGATCTTCATGGTCCACCATTGTTTCCCTTTTACTTGTATCGCTCTGAACAGGTTGATCCACAGGTGAGTTGTTGTCACTAGAATCCAGGTGGATTGCTCCTGCATGATGGGTTTGAATTGGATTGGGCTTCCTACTTACAGAACGAGACCCAATATGAGAATTTTTTTCAAAATTATTTTGGCCCTTAGTGGGCTTCGAACCCTTACCTTTCCTAGGCATTCATTTCAAAAAAGAAATAAAAATAACGAAAAAATTCTAGTACAAAATGTTGTCAGAAATTATTTAACATGAGAAAAAGTCCTTCAAAGAAGCTTTTCCAAAAAATACTGCAAAAATAAAGAAAAAATTACCTCTATTTTATAATCAGAAAATTCTTATCAAATCAAATCGCCTCCCCGGCAATGGCGCCAAAATGTTGGGTGCAGGAATTACACTTAAGAAAACTCCTCAACACTTAATTTTTCAAACCAAGGGATCTGTAAACTTAGAGATGAAGCACAGGCAATGCCAGAGATGGTATGAATCTTCCTAATATAAATCCCTACTTTCTTTAAAGGAAAGATTGCAGAATCAAATTAAAAAGAGAGAAAAAAAGCAACTTGAACCATCAAAATAATCTAAGACTGGAACAAGAAAGAATGCATTTGCAAGAGGGAATTAAAGATAAAAGGAAATCACTCCAGCTAATTATTGTTTAACTATTGAGTGTGTGTTTTTCTTTAGCAGAGACACTAGCAGTCTCATCAGATGGGCCCTTAAACCTACTCCTTTAGAGATTTCCTTTTTGCGCTATTATGTCCTGCACTATCGCAATCTGCTTGCACTAGTGCAGGAACATAGATTTATGCAGAAGGTATAAATGGTGTCTTTACTAAAGGCTTTTTAATTCATGCAAGATCTTGAACTTTTCTAGGTTCGAAGCACTCAGATCCCGTGGCAGGAAACTAGTTCTTGCACTGGATCAGAGCTTCCTGCACTTAGTATTTAATTCTTAAAATGAGTGCTTAATTATTGCAAGCGCTATTATACTATTAATTCAAATTGCACACATAAAAAGTGAATGTTTCTAATCTTAACAAAGTGCAGGAATAAAGAAACAATCAATATACATTTATCCTATCATAAGCATTTAATGAAAGAAAGAAGAATGCGGGAAGTAGACTAAGAAGGTTTGTTGCATCACACCAACGTGCACTGTTGCAGGGTTATTTCTCCTACTTGGACCAGGCGGGGAAAACCAATCTGAAATCAAGTGCAGGAAATGAAATTGCAGGAAAAGGAAATTTATCTACTTCACACAACGGATCTGCTTTCACTCAGATAGGAATGCATGTGCTTAAATTCAAATCACACTTGACAACGTAAACGCAAATTACAAGAAAATAGGAAATGGGGTAAACGTGTTGGGTTGGTTGGGCCCTAGCCAACCAACACGTTTCCATTTAAATAAAAACATTGCTCAGTACCTTAATCAATTCATCAGCTCAAATACAGAAATGCAATTTGTGAAACATGAGGCGGAGCTCCCTTTTATTAATTCACTGAGGCAAGTACATACATTAATACATCGTCCAACCCATATTTTGGGGATAACAAAATACAGCAACCTGTTACCACTTCGCTGGTTGTGTCTATGTTCTCTTCTACTATCAAAACTTAGCCTCCTTAGTTCTATTTACATTCTACATTATATATATCTTTTGCCAAAGGCCAAAATAGATCATTCAACTGATCACATAAGCAATGCAGAATTTAGCTTTTCGTCTTTCAAAATTAGATAGTTTAAAAAAACTGGCTGTAGCCAATCTCCAACTTTTGTCCTTCACATATTCGGTCTCGGCTACCTTTGGATCGATCTTACTATCATGGCTGAAGCTGCTCAAAACGAGGCAGTGATCAAGGAGGTTTGGATCTGCTGCAAGGATTTGTTGTGCTGGCAACGGTGCAAGATCCAATCCTGCACTAGGATCAGCAGTCACGGTAAGTACTCTAACTACCAAATAAACTTTGGAGATATCGATAAGTTACAAAGAGTGATTAAAAGTAAGAAATCATGTAATAAATAATTAATTAATGCTAAGTTGAATTAAAAGTATGAAAAATAAAGTTCATACGAAATATGTCACTGTGCTTGGACTGGTGCAAGATGAGGGTGCATAAAAGAGGTAAAACAGAGGTAAATGGTTATGATTTAGGAAGGGGAAAATGGAAAAAATAGAGCAAATTAGGGGGCTAACACATACTTGGATCCTTATGGATTCAATATGATCATTGGTGTGGGATCTTCTCTAGGATATCTCCAAGAGGTTGCATTTCAACATCCCATGAAATGCAAAGGTAGAAATCTAATTTGGGAGGATGATAGTCTTCATTGGAGGAATATCAAGGTGGAGCATGGTAGGAGACATCCACAGGTGGATGAATGGGTGTGGATGGTGAGCAAGAGGTTGGTGATCCACTTGCATATTTATGACACCGGGCAGCAGGAGGAATGGCTGCGTTGGCTGCTCTTGAAAGAGTTTGGCCATCATGTGATATATCCTTCTCCAAAGGGTATGCTGGTGGAGGAAACTTGGCAGGACACTTGCATCATATGGTAGCAAAGAGTTTGGGTGAATTGTGTTGATATGATCTTCTTCATGTCAATCAGCATATTTTCACCTCATGATTTGTATGATGGAGGTGTGAGGGGGCAGCAAGAGTTATTGTTGCTGTGACTACCCTTGGGAGAGTATGGGCAGAATTTTTCCCATACTTAATGTTGTACATATTTACCCCTGCCTTTAAAATTTTGGTTTGCTGTCCCATCCAAATCCTTTTCAAAGCTCCACCGTGGCCTAAAACCTCATACTCCTGTCTGATATTACCTTTTCCGCTCGAAAATCCGCTCCACAAAGGTTAAAAACCTATCGTTTAAAATTTATCGGGCCCAGTCCTAAGACCTTAGCCCCCGTGCTTTGGCTACCATATGACCTGAGCGCGAAACCACAAGCTAAAACGAAAAGGGGCTTATTGTTTTATGTTCGGGCACGATAGTAACCGTCCGATCAAACCAAATCAACGGAGCGGAGACCTTTTTATATGGCGGCCCCCACGTATGTACCTCACTGCCGAAACCGGCGGTATTGCCCCGCACCGCTTCCACTGAGCCGGAAATTTCGACCAAGGGGGGAGCGATTCCATTAGAAATATGCCGCGTGTCTTTGGTACGGGCAGGAAACCACTTTTCTCCCGTGCATTAAAGCCTGTACAAAGGCTAGACAGCGGAATCAGTCCGCGCCGTAGGATCTGCCGATCTTCATCCAACGGCAGATATGCGCCAGAGCTGCTCGCTCGTTAACATGTGACCGCCATGATATGTGGCCCACCATTGTATTTCCCTCGTCGTCTCCTGACCGTCTATCTGCCTTCCAAGATCCGACGGCCAGAAATTGGTCTACCCGTCGATTGACCTCGCTGCCACGTTGTCGTTCCACCCGTTTCCCCCGTACACCCATGTGTCGTGCCCCCGTATATCTGTGGCGTCATTCCGTCATATATATATATGTGTGTGTGCATGTGTTTTCATTTATACCCTTTGTTCTTACTCATTCGTCTCACTCAAATTGTTTTATGAGGAAGAGTCACACTCCGTCTGTTTAATCAAGACCTCCATTGTTTTTCTTCCGCCACCCTGCGTGTTCCAGTTTCCTGTCCGTGTCTACGACGTCGTCTCCATCTCCACCTCCACGCCCCACACCTCTGAGTCTGGTTTTTCTAATATGTTCATGGATTTTGCAGGTTTCAAGGCAATAAGAAGGCGCTTTAATTTATGGTCTCTGTTGCAGAGGCTAAAAGCATGTTGAAGGATGACATTTTGCTGGTGAAATTTAAAGAAGAAGCCGAGGGTAGGTGTGTGAAATGACCATCATTAAAGAGAACGAAGATATGGACCTACAGAACCCTCCAGAGAAATTCGCCCTACATTAAAGATCCAGGATTCAAATCCAAAGTTAAGGGCTGATAGTACAGTACAGAATTACAGACTATCTCAGGGTTCTCACGGCAGCAGATCTTACTCTCAGCAGAAGGCAGAGCACTGTATATATTTTATTATTTGAGTCTTTGATATAAGGAGGTTTTCATCTCCAAGCATTTATTTCTATAGACGGATTGCAAAGTACAGTCATTTATAGTTAGTCATTCATAGAAGAGGGCACGAATGTTTTCCGCCATTTTATTCAAATTGAGTCATTAAATGTATTTCATCTACCTCCTCCTCTAGAATTCTCTATCTTTTCTATAAAGGCCCGAAAAGAAGCCATTGTAAGGGTTCCAGATTTCTATCAGCAAACTGTGCAGTGAAAAGGCTTTTGTATACATTTTGTAATACTTCTGTATGAAGGTTCAGAGCCCGTAGGGTCTCAGTGAGGAGGAGTTATAACTGTAATGAGGATTTTGGCCTTTGGTGTCTCACAGTATGTAATTTCTCTTATGTGTTAATACAATATCTCCTTTCATGCTATTTATCTTCTTGTATCATGTTCTAGAATGCGAGTGGCTCACTAGTTTGCAGTAAGGATTCATCCTTGTTGATGCCCTTTCTGGAATTAGTCAAGCGCTTTAAATAGGCCTAGTCATGATATACTGTTCCATGTTCACCTCATCCATGTTTTCTGCTATATTAGTTTCTTGAGAAAGGTGCTTTTAAAACGCCATTGTCATATAAGGATTCATAAATTAATATACCCTTATGTGGTTCTATTGTGTATCTGGGTATCAGTCTCATGTTAACTAATATCTTCTCTATGTTCCCTCACTGCACTTACTTCCTGATATTTGATTTCTGTGATATATTATTTGAACTGGCCCTCTTTACAGTAAGATGTCTCTTAACTGTCTGATGCCTTTGTATTGGAGTTTTACATGATGTCCCTACACTATTCTTATCTTTGTGTCAGCTTCTGAGAGAGTTTGGTCCCATTCAAAACTTATTTCCTTGTTCAAACAAGAGATAGTAAGTGAGCTCTTGGACTGACAATCCAAACTATATGAAGGACTCCTTGCTATATTAAGATGTCCTAGGCACTGGTCTATGGAAACTCTAGACTGTCTCTAGGAGGTGACAAAATTGTCTACAACATCTTTCGGGCACCGTTGCCGGGGATCGAATTCAAGAACATCATTTTCCCTAGGCCTCGACAAATTGTTTTCACTCTCTAATCAGGTGAGCACAGAGAGTTGAAGAAGTTGCGTATCTCTCACCCTGGCGACTCCACTGGTTTTTATTTGATAAATTTTATTAGTAGTCCTGGCTCCTCGTAAGCCACATTTGAGGTCAGATACATCCCAATCAAAGACACCTTACGTGTCTGACCCAGAGAAGATCATTCACAAAAGAGTCTGGAAGGAGAGGAAGTCAGCTCATGCTAAAAACCCTGAATATTCTATTGAAGATTATCCGCCCTCTCCTTCTCAAGAAGTTAGAATAGAAAATCCCAAGTTTTACTCGGAGACTCCACGTAGAGGAAGTGCCTGGATTGAAGAAGAATCTCATCCTGCTTTCGAGGCTGAAGAAATTAAAGAGGTCACAGAAGTAGTTGCTGTTAACCGTGAACTATTTCCATCCACACCTCAGGCCTCTGTGCAATATATTCCCATTGTTATTCATACTCCGCTTCCTCCTACTCCTCTCCCTTCATTTTTATCTCAGATTGTTGTGCAACCCCCACCTCCCCCAATGGCTAATGTTCCTGCTTTTCTATTGAACAAATATGCTCCTCTGGCCTTACCCCAAGTGCTAAATGATATGCCACAGGATTATTTGAAGATTCTGCCGAGATTTAATGGTGAAAATGGAGTTGATGCTCAGAAACATCTCGAGACCTTCCGCTCTTTTGCAGAAAACTTAAACGTTGAACATCTGGACGTGGTCTTGAGATTATTTGTGCAGTCACTAGAAGGTGAAGCCAGAAAATGGTTTAAGACATTGGGAAATAATTCTGTGACCACCTGGGACCAAATGGAAAATATTTTTCTCAGGAAGTGGGTAGAAAAGAAAGACCATGGTTAGTCTCTCACTGAGTTTAATACTATGAAGAAGAAACAGAATGAAGGAGTGTCAGAGTTCATTAAAAGATTCAACAAGTTATATTTGAGCCTGCCTCCTGAAATGAAGCCCCATGAAGCTGTTGCCAAGATAATTTTCATAACAGCTTTTGATTTTGACTTTGGATTCTCATTGAGAGAAAGAAAACCCGCCACTTTAGATGATGCACAATCGGATGCTCTGGAATTAGAAGCAAACTTTGCCTCCACTGGGAAACTGAAGGGAAAAATTGAACAAGATACTAGGAGGAGAGGCAAAGAAGAGATTTCTGCTTCTAATCAAGAAAAAGATTCAGAAAAAATGGATGAAATAAGTAAAATGATAAAGAAGATGGTCAAGCTTGAACTGGAAGCTAAAAATGCAGCTCCCAAGAACTATTACAACGCTCCAAATAGAGGGTATAATCCCCAGTACAGGAGACCCCCATTGCAGATATTACCAAGAGAAGTAAAAGAACAACAAGACCAGGTACCTCATCCCTTATACCTGGAAGGACCAGCAGATGACTCCACTGGAGATGCAGCTTGTGGATTAGAAGATTCAAATTTGGCATTTTCAAATAATGATGATATGGATTGCCCATTGCAAGACGAAGACGAAGAAGCAGAGATTGATCATTACTGTAAGCAATTTGCTGATTTCATTCAAGCACAATTCAATGTCAAATATGATCTTAGATCTTCAAGGAAGAGGACCAGAACTCAAGATCAAGAAGAGGAGCTACCTCAGAAAGAAGCATCTGCTCAGAAGGAATCAGCAACAAAGAGAAGCATAGAAAAAGGTAAGAATCTTCTAAATACTCCCTTGCAGCCTAATGATCAGATTCCTTCTTCTTCTAAAATAGTCAGTCCTCCTAATGCTGAGCCAGTGTCAAAAGAAGTCAAGTCTTCAGTTGAAAATAAGAAGTCAAAAGAAATTGTGATAGAAAAGCCTCCATCTGCTTTCAATTTGCAAAAAGAACTTGAGAAGATTAAGATTCCAGTCCCCTTAACAGAATTATTAAAACAGCCTGTATACCAGTCTCAAGTCACTTCCTTTATGCTTCCTCCTGAAATACCAATTGCACCTGATAGTCTAAATCTTCAAGAAGAAAGACCCATGGTAGTCTTTGGCCCACATGTCGAGGAGATAGATCCTTCTACTCCTCCCTTTTATGTGTCTCTAGTCATTCAGGACCTGCTGTTACACAACTGTATGTTAGATTCTGGGGCTTCCCATAATCTCATGCCTTTGTCTGTCATGGAACAACTAGTACTGCAAATTACAAGACCATATAAGGATTTATATTCATTTGATTCCAAAAGAGTTAAATGCTTGGGAATGATTAAAGATTTGGTGGTAAATTTGGCTCAAATCCGAGCAAAGAGTGTGGTCATAGACATTGTGGTCGATGATATCCCAGCCCGCTTTGGCATGCTGCTGTCAAGGTCCTGGGGTACAAAGATTGGGGGATCAATTAAATTGGATTTAACATATGCTATTGTCCCAGTATTTGGAGGACGGGAAAGGAGGTTGTACTGGGAGACAAGATTTGTTAAAATGGTAACTAAGGCTGACTGCTCAGAGAACTCTCCAGTTTATAAAAAAGAAGGAGACTTCTCATGTTTGATGTTAGAAGAAAATCAAAATTATGCTCATGAGCCCCTCTGTGGTCAAATTCAAGCTGAGCAACCTAAAGGAGATCAGGAATCAGAAATTTGGACTTTGCATTTTGATGGAGCAAATTCAAGGGAAGGCAATGGAGCTGGGGTATTATTAATCTCTCCTGCAGGGAAATGGGTGCCACTGTCCTTTAAACTGGAGTATGAGGCTACCAACAACGTAGCTAAATATGAAGCACTATTATTGGGATTACAAACAGCCAGAAACATGGGCATCCAATGTTTAAAATTCTTGGGAGACTCTGAGCTGGTGGTAAGACAGATCAAAAATCAATGCCAAACCAATCACCCTCGGCTCAGAGCATATAGAAACGAAGTATGGGACATGATAGAAAATTTCTTCTCAGCATTTAATATACAGTTCATGCCCCGGGAGCAAAACAGAATGGCAGATTCTCTTGCTGTAGCTGCCAGTACATTCCGTCCTCCTCAAAATCCACTTTTAAGATACGAAGTGGAGGTACGTTACAGACCATCCATTCCAGATAATATAAAGCACTAGCAGGTTTTCGAAGATGATGAACAGATGAAAAGATTCATGGAGACAGTGGGAGAATTCACAAATATGGAAATTGATGATAATGAGGAGGAAGAAGTTGAAAATGTTGTAGAAAATAGATGGGAAGAGAAAATAGCAGGTAATAGAGTGCTGCAGCTGAAAGGAAATGTTATACCTAGAGGTCTGGTGCCTCTAGAAAGATTATTTAATAAAGATGATATTCCATTGCAGCCTAGCAAAGTAACAGAAGAAGATCAAATGGGAGATTTATATCTGGGTACTTATGCTGATCCCAAAAATGTCAAATTATCTAAAAGAGTCCCAGAAGAATATAAAGAAAAGTATTTCAAGTTATTTCAATCTTATAAAGATGTTTTTGCATGGTCCTATCAGGACCTAAAAACTTTTGATGTTAATATAATGCAGCATAAGATTCCATTGAGGGAGGATGCAAAGCCTTATAAGCAGAAGCTCAGACAGATCAATCCTCTGCTGCTTCCCTCCATTGAAAAAGAAGTCAAGAAGCTATTGAAGGCCAAGATAATTGTGCCATTGAGATACTTGGAATGGATAGCGAACCTTGTTCCTGTTCGAAAAAAGAATGGAGAAATAAGGCTGTGTGTGGATTTCAGGAATTTAAATAGAGCATCATTAAAAGACAATTATCCACTGCCTAAGATGGACCACATCCTGCAGAAAGTGGTGGGAGCATCCAGAATGTCGATGATGGATGGTTTTTCTGGTTATAATCAGGTAGTTGTGTTCCCAGAAGACCAGAAGAAAACTGCATTTACTACACCATGGGGAACCTTTATGTATGCCAGGATGCCATTCAGATTAATTAATGCAGGAGCTACTTTTCAGAGGGCAATGGACATAGCCTTTGTGGGAGAACAGGACAAGTTTTTGGTGGTTTATCTTGATGATATCACTGTGTTTTCAAAGAATGATGATGAACATATTGAGCATTTAAGAAGAACCTTTGAAAAATGCAGAAGGTATGGCCTATCCCTCAATCCTCAAAAATCTTTATTTGCATTAGATGAGGGAAAACTCTTAGGGCACATTGTAACAAAAGATGGTGTGAAAATAGACCCTAAGAGAGTTGAAGTAATAAACAGCATTCCTTTGCCCAGGAATAAGAAGGAAGTATAGGTATTTTTAGGCCGAATTAATTTTCTAAGAAGGTTTATTCCTAACTATGCCGAGATAGTTAGGCATATAACCAATATGTTGAAAAAGGATAGTGAAGTAAAATGGTCCCAGGAGTCTAGAGATGCATTCACAAGGATAAAACAGGCATTTGTTGAAGCTCCTGTGTTAGCTGGACCAGATTACAGTAAGCCATTCATGATCATTTCATTTGCTTCACCTCATACAATTGCTGGGGTATTATTACAGAAAAATGAAGAGGGATATGAATAGCCTATAGCTTTCTTCAGTCAAGTGCTTTATGACGCTGAATTAAGATATAATATATTGGAGAAGCAGGCATATGCCCTGGTAAAGTCCCTTAAAGCCTTTAGAGTGTATGTTTTGCAATCTCATATTACTGCATATGTCCCCACAGCCGCTGTCAAAGACATTCTGGTTCAAGGAGACAGCGACGGTAGAAGAGGGAGATGGATTGCAAAAATCCAGGAGTATGATTTGGACATAAGGCCTACTAAGTTGATTAAAGGACAGGGACTTGCCAAGATGTTATCTGAGTCAAATAATCAAGCTTTGGGCATTAATCTATCCATGATAGCAAATGAAGAATCAGAAAAAGAAGAAGAGCAGCAAGGACTGGAGATGGCTACTCAAAAGATACATATGAAATATCTAACTAGTCCTTGGTATAAAGAATTAGTTGAATATCTTTTAACACTTAGCTGTCCTCCAAGTTGTGATAAAATAAAATACAGGGTTGTAAGGATGAAATCACAGAAATACATAATTGCTAATGGACAGCTCTATTGGAGAGACCCTCTAAGTATATTACTATTATGCCTCACAGAAAATGAAGTGCAGAAAGTAATGACAGAATTTCATGAGGGAATTTGTGGAGGTCATTACAGCTGGAGGGCTACAGCTCATAAAATACTAAAGGCTGGCTTTTACTGGCCAAAATTGTATACAGACACTTTTGTTTGGGTCAGAGCATGTGACAAGTGCCAAAGATTTGCAGAAAGACAGAAATTAGTAGCTTTGCCCTTGATTCCCATCCATGTAAATGAACCATTTCAGAAATGGGGATTAGATTTTATAGGAGAAATACATCCCCCGTCAAGTGGCCAATATAAATGGATACTAACAGCCACGGATTATTTTACGAAATGGGTGGAAGCAATACCTACAAGAAATGCTACAGATGCTGTGATCATGAGGTTTATAGAGGAAAATATCATATCTAGGTTTGGCTGTCCAGCCAGAATTGTAACTGACAACGCACAGGCTTTCAGGTCTGCCAGATTTGTGAATTTCTGCCGAAGGTATAACATCATCCTGACTCACTCCACAGCATACTATCCACAGGGGAATGGTTTAGCAGAGTCTTCTAACAAAACCCTAGTAAGGGCTCTGAAGAAAAAAATAAGTGAAAATCAGAAAAACTGGGACTCTCAATTGAAGTTTTCTCTATGGGCAAATAGGATAACCAGTAAGCGAGCAACAGGAAAATCTCCCTATGAGTTGGTATATGGAAGAGTTGTTGTGTTCCTGGTGCAATTGGCATTGCCAGTAGCACGTTTTATGCAGGAGAATCAGGAGGAGCCAGATGACATGATCAGAAGGATTAATCAGCTGGTAGAATTGGAGGAAACACAGAATCAGGTGAATCAAAGATTGATAGAATATCAAGAGAAGATGAAGAATGTGTTTGATCAGCATGCGAAGGATAGGGACTTCCAAATTGGTGACCTAGTTCTCAGATGGGATGTTCGCAGAGCAGAGAAGGGCAAGCATGCTAAATTCGATCTGTTATGGTTTGGCCCTTTCAAAATTGTGAGTCAAGGGTGAAATAATACTTTCATGTTAGAAAACCTACAGGGTGATTTGTTGGATGCCCCTGTGAATGGCCAATTTCTCAAACCATACTTCCAATTTTGATCCAGGTTGGGGTGCCTGATTGTATTATATTGTATGTAAGTTGTTTTAATTTTTATTTTTCATAAAGAAAAGGATGTTGGCATTTACCTGAGGCAGGAGCACAGGAGAATTGAGAAGAAAAGTGGAAAATTTAGTGGTCTGCGTGTTCTCGACATGCCCGAGGACGATCATGCCGTCCCCAGATGGAGCCGATGTTGTACATATTTACCCCTGCCTTTAAAATTTTGGTTTGCTGTCCCATCCAAATCCTTTTCAAAGCTCCACCGTGGCCTAAAACCTCATACTCCTGTCTAATATTACCTTTTTCGCTCGAAAATCTGCTCCACAAAGGTTAAAAACCTATCGTTTAAAATTTATCGGGCCCAGTCCTAAGACCTTAGCCCCCGTGCTTTGGCTACCATATGACCCGAGCGCGAAACCAAAAGCTAAAACGAAAAGGGGCTTATTGTTTTATGTTCGGGCACGATAGTAATCGTCCGATCAAACCAAATCAACGGAGCGGAGAACTTTTTATATGGCAGCCCCCACGTATGTACCTCACTGCCGAAACCGGCGGTATTGCCCCGCACCGCTTCCACTGAGCCGGTAGTTTCGACCAAGGGGGGAGCGATTCCATTAGAAATACGCTGCGTGTCTTTGGTACGGGCGGGAAACCACTTTTCTCCCGCGCATTAAACCCTGTACAAAGGCCAGACAGCGGAATCAGTACGCGCCGTAGGATTTGCCGATCTTCATCCAACGACAGATATGCGCCAGAGTTGCTCGCTTGTTAACATGTGACCGCCGCGATATGTGGCCCACCACTGTATTGCCCTCATCGTCTCCTGACCGTCTATCTGCCTTCCAAGATCCGACGGCCAGAAATTGGTCTACCCGTCGATTGACCTCGCTGCCACGTTGTCGTTCCACCTGTTTCCCCCGTACACCCATGTGTCGTGCCCCCGTATATCTGTGGCGTCATCCCGTCGTATATATATATATATATATGTGTGTGCATGTGTTTTCATTTATACCCTTTGTTCTTACTCATTCGTCTCACTCAAACTGTTTTACGAGGAAGAGTCACACTCCGTCTGTTTAATCAAGACCTCCATTGTTTTTCTTCCGCCACCCTGCATGTTCCAGTTTCCTATCCGTGTCTACGACGTCGTCTCCATCTCCACCTCCACGCACCACACCTCTGAGTCTGGTTTTTCTAATATGTTCATGGATTTTGCAGGTTTCAAGGCAATAAGAAGGCGCTTTAATTTATGGTCTCTGTTGCAGAGGCTAAAAGCATGTTGAAGGACAACATTTTGCTGGTGAAATTTAAAGAAGAAGCCGAGGGTAGGTGTGTGAAATGACCATCATTAAAGAGAACGAAGATATGGACCTACAGAACCCTCCAGAGAAATTCGCCCTACATTAAAGATCCAGGATTCAAATCCAAAGTTAAGGGCTGATAGTACAGTACAGAATTGCAGACTATCTCAGGGTTCTCACGGCAGCAGATCTTACTCTCAGCAGAAGGCAGAGCATTGTATATATTTTATTATTTGAGTCTTTTATATAAGGAGGTTTTCATCTCCAAGCATTTATTTCTATAGACGGATTGCAAAGTACAGTCATTTATAGTTAGTCATTCATAGAAGAGGGCGCGAATGTTTTCCGCCATTTTATTCAAATTGAGTCATTAAATGTATTTCATCTACCTCCTCCTCTAGAATTCTCTATCATTTCTATAAAGGCCCGAAAAGAAGCCATTGTAAGGGTTCCAGATTTCTATCAGCAAACTGTGCAGTGAAAAGGCTTTTGTATACATTTTGTAATACTTCTATATGAAGGTTCAAAGCCCGTAGGGTCTTAGTGAGGAGGAGTTATAAATGTAATGAGGATTCTGGCCTTTGGTATCTCACAGTATGTAATTTCTCTTATGTGTTAATACAATATCTCCTTTCATGCTATTTATCTTCTTGTATCATGTTCTAGAATGCGAGTGGCTCACTAGTTTGCAGTAAGCATTCATCCTTGTTGATGCCCTTTCTGGAATTAGTCAAGCGCTTTAAATAGGCCTAGTCATGATATACTGTTCCATGTTCACCTCATTTATGTTTTCTGCTATATTAGTTGCTTGAGAAAGGTGCTTTTAAAACGCCATTGTCATATAAGGATTCATAAATTAATATGCCCTTATGTGGTTCTGTTGTGTATCTGGGTATCAGTCTCATGTTAACTAATATATTCTCTATGTTCCCTCACTGCACTTACTTCCTGATATTTGATTTCTGTGATATATTATTTGAAATGGCCCTCTTTACAGTAAGCTGTCTCTTAACTGTCTGATGCCTTTGTATTGGAGTTTTACATGATGTCCCTACACTACTTTTATCTTTGGGTCAGCTTCTGAGAGAGTTTGGTCCCATTCAAAACCTGTTTCCTTGTTCAAGCAAGAGATAGTAAGTGAGCTCCTGGACTAACAATCCAAACTATACGAAGGACTCCTTGCTATATTAAGATGTCTTAGGCACTGGTCTATGGAAACTCTAGACTGTCTCTAGGGGGTGACAAAATTGTCTACAACATCTTTCTGGCGCCGTTGCCGGGGAACGAATTCAAGAATATTAGTTTCCCTGGGTCTCGAAAAATTGTTTTCACTCTCTAATCAGGTTAGCACAGAGAGTTGAAGAAGTTGCGTATCTCTTACCTTGGCGACTCCACTGGTTTTTATTTGATAAATTTTATTGGTAGTCCTAGCTCCTCGTAAGCCACATTTGAGGTCAGATACATCCAAATCAAAGACACCTTACGTGTCTGACCCAGAGAAGATCATTCACAAAAGAGTCTGGAAGGAGAGGAAGTCAGCTCGCGCTGAAAACCCTGAATATTCTGTTGAAGATTATCCTCCCTCTCCTTCTCAAGAAGTTAGAACAGAAAATCTCGAGTTTTACTCGGAGACTCCACGTAGAGGAAGTGCCTGGATTGAAGAAGAATCTCATCCTGCTTTCGAGGCTGAAGAAATTAAAGAGGTCACAGAAGTAGTTGCTGTTAACCGTGAACTATTTCCATCCACACCTCAGGCCTCTGTGCAATATATTCCCATTGTTATTCATACTCTGCTTCCTCCTACTCCTCTCCCTTCATTTGTATCTCAGATTGTTGTGCAACCCCCACCTCCCCCAATGGCTAATGTTCCTGATTTTCTATTGAACAAATATGCTCGTCTGGCCTTACCCCAAGTGCTAAATGATATGTCGCAGGATTTATTTGAAGATTCTGCTGAGATTCTACCGAGAAGTCTTTGGGTCAGCTTCTGAGAGAGTTTGGTCCCATTCAAAACCTGTTTCCTTGTTCAAGCAACAGATAGTAAGTGAGCTCCTGGACTAACAATCCAAACTATACGAAGGACTCCTTGCTATATTAAGATGTCCTAGGCACTGGTCTATGGCAACTCTAGACTGTCTCTAGGGGGTGACAAAATTGTCTACAACACTTAACATGATATTTCCAAAGAAAGGGATGGACATTCAAGGTGCAAAGAGGCTACCCTTCAGCATTGGAGGATAAGGAGGGGCTTACACATAGGAAGAAGATTCCCCCACATAGTAGCATGATGATGGATGACTTTGGCATGTGGAATTTCAAAGAAAGGAGTCATGGAGTGACAAGATCCTTATCACTAAGGCCAACAACGCTGTCACTTGGGAGTATGTTTCTATTTATGGAGTGTTCCAAGGGGAGTATGCATCCCTTCATTTTGTAGACTTTTATGAGGAGATTCTAATGGGAGGACCCATCCATGGACCTCACTTTTAGCCTACTCATTATGCATGGTAAGAAATGCACTATTGTACTTATTGTTCATTTCATTGAGTATTCACATTATCTCACCATCTATGTACAGTGCATTGCTCCACAAGAGGGCAAGATTATTTTTGGGCATGGTCATTCTAGGACCTACACTTATGATGATAACCCTTCTCTACATGACTTTGGGCAAGTGTGTTCTTATTTTTATTATGCTCAGCTGATATATATTGTTGCTTACTACCACACAGTAGATGAGAAAACATGCACAGCTAGTAACTTGTTGGAGGACAACTTGCCACATGATGTTCCAAAAAAGCAGTTGGAAAGACTATGCTATATCCACTTGAGAAACCATTGGTATCATCCAAAGTTTCACATAACCTTTAACATTTTTCTGATGTGGATTCCATATGGTGATGATGTGCCATTCATTTTGTATGGAATGGTTTGGGCCAGCATGATTCATGACATTAGAGAGAGGATCTTGGAAGATCTAATCTTCTTCTTGCCTCTTGAGGGAAACCTTATTGCAGCCCAAGATCAGCAGATACTCTACACTTATCATGAGTGGAGAGGAAGACAGTGTAGGGTAGGCCATTTTGTCTACCATGATCAGTTATTCAGCCCACCTACATTGCAGGAGCCAAAGGTGGAGGAGATTCATCATGAGTTACCATTCTAGAGGGTGGCTCATTTTGTATGGATGATAGCTTGGGGATGGGAGATTCACATGGGGATGATAAATCCCAATACATATCAGATCTCATGCCTCAAGGAGGCCTCTAGATAGCACAGTGTTGCCTCCATGGATATTTTACTTCTTCATGAGGATAGCTATTTGGGATGGTCACCAAAAGCTAACTTGCATACTTGGAAGCGGAAATTTGGAGATTTATTGATGAGACAGCATCTAGTTCCTTGGAGGAATTTATCATATGTGGGTGCTACATGAGGACAAGAGGAGGCTATTCAGTTCTATCCTTGCAGTTGCTTTAGGACAAGTAACAATTGGGAGGGGAGGACTATAATATTCCTAAATCAGCATGCAGCTAATAGGAATATTGATTTTTGCTTTTAGCACCTAGTAGATGAATAAATGGGGAAAGAGGCCCATACTTATCTTGAATAAGCATAAAAGCCCTCTTGATGTGAAAAGGGATCATAATAATAACTGGAACTAGCACTTTCATGTGTGAACAAGGCATAATGGATGTGGACAAAGTCAAGTTTGACCAAGTCCACACAATTAATGTGGGAGGAGTGGATCATCAATAAAAATAGCTCAATATGAATGAGGATCGGTTTGGACAACTATATAAGAACCAGATTGAATACCCTTAGGTGTGAAAAAGGTTGGAGCAGGTTGAAGAAGTAAACCTTGACCAAATGAAACAACGTTGTTATGGAGGAGTGGCATTGATGAAGGTATAACACAGTTTTGGAGGGAGATTGATTGTGTGATGGTGGAAACCCTAATGAGTGGGACCCAAGGTGAGAAGGCTCACATTTTTTATAAGGAAGAGGATGGCATCCATATGGGGTTAGCTTATGAATTATATTTTTTTATGTCTGTTTAGACCTTTTCTCTCTTTAGTTGTTTAGCTAAGATTGTTGGTGTTGTTTAGCACTAGGTATTCCTGTTTAGGAATTCCATCTCCTCCCTTTGAGTAGCTCTTGGGAGAGACCTGATCTATCATTCCACACATCTGGAATTGGGGCCAAGCTTTAGTATTTAGCTACAGCGCAGTTTCAGCAGAATATTGTGTTGTGTTGCAGGGTGTTGCAGTGGAGGGTTGAGAAACCCACTTTCTGAGTCGGTTTTTCATAGGAGGAAGGATTCCTTCTTTTGGGAGATCAGTTCGAAGAGTTCTAGAGCTCACTTTAGATCTTTGGCATCAGGCCAATATATTTCCATCACCTACAGCGTAATTTTAGTCTAGAATTGTGTTATTTTGATGGAAGCTTCAATAGGGGATCTTGTGGTTCTTTTGGAGAGTTTTCCTGTGATTGAAGGGCTCATCCTTTCATTGGGGGAGACCTTTGAGTAGATCTGCATCAGATCTACATTATTTCAGCCTTCTATGCTCCTGTGCTTCAGTTTGCAGTGATTATTCAGTCTTAGGGCAGTAGATCACCATTTGTATCTGGGTGTATTCCTAGAAACCCTTCCCGGTTTCTCTTGGATTTGTATAAAATCAACTAGATCTCAGTTGTTGGGCCATATTGATTAATATAATATTATAACTATTTGTCTCTACCATTTCTGTGTATAAACCCTCATTAGACTCTGCTATCTCTTTATGCAGTAATTTTATATTGCAGTATTTTTGGGGTTTCAGTGTTTTTGAGCTATACTGGGTGTGGGAGGCTTGTTTACCCCACCTAATATGATTTTTTTTCTGGTCTCCTCTTGGATTTAGGTGTCATATGGTTAGATATAATGGATCCAAGGGTTTATTTTGATTTCTATAGAATATATTTCTAAAAATGTGTTTTTCATGCATGTGTTGCTGAGTTTTCCCATTTGGGAATATTACAATTGCGTATTGTTGAATAGTACAAACCATTAATGATGTTTGAAATATGAGTAAGAATTACCCAATTAGGTGATGTGATTAATTGAGTTAGTTGAGCTTTCATGGCCAAGAAACTCTATATACACACAAGGGCAGAGGCAAGGCCTCTACCACATAATTTTTAGTTCGTTATTTTGAGGTATCTCATAGGAGCAAGTAGGAATGGCTCTTGTTAATGTCATATCATTGGCTCACAAATTCAGGTTGCCTCGATCGTTGATCATCTCTTCTCATGAAATAAATCCTCTCCATAAAACAATCCCAGCTCTTAGATTGTGTAGGCGGGGGGAATTCGTGATACTCATCTCTTCTCATGAAATATAGCCTCTCTGTAGAACAATCCCAACACTTAAATTGTGTAGGCAGGGGAAATCCACGACACTCGTCTCTTCTCATGAAATAAATAATTTCCGTAGAACAATCCCAACCACTTCATGACCTCTGCTGAAATGAGGTTCTTTTGACTCCCACTATCGACGATGAGTTGAACCCGTTCCCCACATCTGGTATTGGAAGAGACACTCCTCCTCATCTGTATCTTCTGGTTCCTCCTTCTAGATCTTCGTGGTGGCAATGATGGCGTTGGGCTATTCATCGATTATTTTCTTCCCTTTTTCATTCCCCTTATCAGGTTCTGATTCAGAGTCAGAGCATACATCTGATTCAAAAGCCTTCATCTCGACCACTAGTGACTACTTGGTCTGACACTCACTTGTGTTTTTAGTGGAGCTCTTATGGAACTCACACCACTTTCCCGTGTCCTTCGGTTTCACGGTGTTGTTATTTTATTTCAGCTTTGGCAGGTTTTCTTGGGCTGCCATACCTTGGCTTTGTCCTTTGTTCTGTGGTTTGGGGGCTACTTTCCCCTGCTTTTGATTCGTAAATCCGAAGTCTCGCTTTTTCTATGTGAATTTCTTCTCAATCTTGGCAGCATACCAGTATGTCGTACCAAGAGAGGGGATGTCAAGGAACTCCATTTCCTCATGAATGTATCTGTGCAGACAAATGTGGTACTTCAGCACCAAATGTTTCTCTGAATATTTTATACCCAACTTTGTTCGTAGAGTATGGAACATATTCACCAGCTCATGCACATCTTGATCCCTTTGTTGCCGCAACGTATTCCATTGTATGTAATTGTCCTCATAGTTCCCCATGGGATAATATTGTTACTTGATGGCGTCTTAGAAAATCTTCCAAGTGGGTATGGACGAGAACATAGAGGGTTCCCCCTCATCCTTTTTCTGGCAATAGGTTTCCCACCAGTCCTTGACATGGGGGACGACATTGAGGAGTGCAAAAATAATCTTCTCCCGGTCAAAAAATTCATGAACCCAGAAATATCCTTCTAATAGATTCAACCATCTATCTACGGTGTCTGCATCTATTTGGCCCTCAAATATGGAAATGTCAAAGTTTACTTGTACCTTAAAAGGAGTGGCACCTCTAGAGTGACTGTTGGATGTAGATGCATCATCGGTGGGCAGTCATTGAAGGATCTGGGAAAAGTTATTGATCCGGATTTATGCAGGAACGCAACAGAATATAGAAATAAACATAAGCATAGAAATATAGTGGAAATAAGGCTTCATTTCATTAATATCAAATCACATAAATATGCTTACAAACATGATGGAAATAAAATAGCTAGGGTGCTGGTCGTGAATCTCTGAGAAGAGATGTGGCGACTACAGACCTCTGAACTGTGTTACAATGAGGCTCGAGGGCCTATTTATTATGGAGAAACAATGGAGAACTCTAAACGTCTGAAAACCTAACCCTAGGAGATGAAGCACCAAAAATATGGGCCCCATTTGGGTAAATTGGTGTTTCAACTTCCCGGGGACGTAACCTCGGCATACTATCTCCATTTGGGGCTTCAAAACGGCTCTAGAAGTTTAGGACTTGAAAAACTGCTAAAAATAGTAAGTTGTGAAAAAAAAACTAAAAGAGACAATGGTGGGGCCCCAAGTGGAATAGGCGGGTGGCCACCAATATCCACCTAGATCATTCCTCCCCTCTTAAGAAGAAATGGTCCCCATTGCATTGAGTTCCTCCATGAGATGAGGAAACTTTTGTTGAACTTGGTCCCTGGTGAACCATTTTCCTTGGTGCCTGAGTTGGCCAGCTTTGACAACTCGATACAGTTGGATCTTCTATCGATGAGTGTTATTGATTTGCATGTCCATGATACAGTCTATGGTGGCCTGTTCCATGCAGTTTGGGTTTAACTCTTTTGGTGTGAGTTCTTCTGCAATGTCAGAGGTGTCCAATAGAGGTGGGAAGTAGGGACGAAGGTGGTCTACATTGAATACTAGGTGCAAACCAAGGAATGGTGGAATACTAAGCTCAAAGGCATTGTTCCCTATAGCCTTGGTGATGGTGTATAGCCCATATCAGAGTGGGCGAATCTTGCAGTGGGGTCTAATTAGGTGCTCCTTCTGCAAATGTAGCCACACTTTTTCACCCACCTAGAAGTTGTGTGGCACCCGATGTTGATCATGTCATTGATTGTACTTAGCATTGGCTCTGTCCAATATTTCATGAACCTATTAGCGAATGTGCTGAAGGCACTCAATGAAGTTGTTTGCTTTGTCAGCTTCAGACTGGACATGAGCCGAATCGACCTGAGTAGCTACAAATGGCATGGCTACGTCAATGGGACATAGTGGCTGGAATCCCAAGCCCACCTGAAAGGGGCTGTGGTCGGTTGAGCTGTGGAGAGCTCAGTTATAACTGTGTTGTACATAGGGAAGGCTCTCATCCCATGTGTGTGGATGCTTTGAATTGTACATGCGCAGAATGTGTACAATCATCCTGTTGACGACCTTTGTCTGGCCATCAGTTTGGGGATGGAAAGCTGTGGACTTGGTGAGCTTGGTGTCCAACATTGACTATCGGCTGGACCAAAATGTGCTGTGGAACCTGTTGTCATGATTTGATATGATAGACTGTGGGATCCCAAAGTGCACCCACACTCATTCAAAGAAGAGTTTAGCAGTGGCTTATGCTGTGATATTCTTCTTATAGCCTGCCATAATGACCATCTTTGAGAATCTGTCGACGACCACAAAAACACAGTCATTTCCATGCTTAGTAGACGGAATCCTTGACATGTAATCCATGGAGATGGATTCCCAAGGTCGACTCGGGGTAGGTAGCAGAGTATAGAGCCCTTGCTTCTTGATGGTCAGTTTGGAAATGGTGCAAGCAGTGCAGGATCTAATGTACTTCCCAAAATCCTATCAAAGGTTCGGCCAATAGAAATACTTCTACAGTACTACCACTGTTTTCTCGACCCCAAAATGCCCAGTGACTCGACTGTAGTGCACTTCCCATATCATCTTGGCACGCTCGCTTAAAGGAACACAAAGGTGTCCCAGGTGACATAATAGCGCATCTTGGAGGTGAAAATTTGGAACTTGCATACCCCCCAAAAGTGCCTTGTATGTGCAGCTGAAGTCTAGATCGCTCTTGTAGAGAAGCGGCCAATCATAAGTCTGATGCCCACAAGATTTGAGAATGGTGGTTATGGCCACAATCAGTGGTCGACTGAGGCAGTCTGCAACATTATTGGTGCTACCCTTCTTGTACTTGATGTTTAAATGAAATTGTTGTAGATATGTGGACCACTTCTGATGGAAATCGTTCTGCAACTTCCCTTGTGTTTTTATGAACTGTAGGGGTCGGTGGTCTGTGTGGATGATTGTCTCCTTCCCAAAATGTAATGCTTCCATTGTCGACAAGCCTACACAATGGAATACATTTCTTTGTCATAAGTGTGATACTTTTGAACTGTGTCGGATAATTTCTCACTGTGATATGCCACTGGATGCCCCTGTTGAGTAAGAACTGCCCCAATAGCATAGTCAGAGGCATCTATCTCGATCTCAAATGGTTTTTGCAAGTCTAGTAATGTAAGCATTGAGGAAAAACAGAGGTGTTGTTTCAATTCTATGAACGCCTTCTGTTGAGATTCCGACCAACAGAATTTTTCTTTCACTCCTCCCTTAGTGACTTGACTCAAGGGCCAAGTGATATGCGAGAATCCCAACATGAATCTGAAGTAGAAATTAGCAAGACCTAGAAAGATGTGAAGCTTTGTTAGGGTGGTTGGGGCTGGCCAATCCCAAATGACTTGGATCTTGGCTGGATCCACATGCACCCCCCTTTCATCAATAATGTATCCCATATATTGAACCTGGCTCATGCCAAAAGTACACTTCCCCAAATTGGAACACAACTTGTGTTGCCACAGTGTTTGGAGAACTTCTCAGATGTGGTGGAGGTGCTCTTCCCAAGTCTGGCTGAAGATCAGAATGTCATCCAAGTATACCACTACAAATGGGTTGGTGAATGGATGCAATATGTCATCCATCAACCTCATGAAGGTTGCGGGAGCATTTGTCAATCCGAAAGGCACGACGAGCCATTCGAAAATGCCTTCCTTGGCTTTGAACGCAGTCGTCCACACATCAGAGGGTTCAATTGGTACCTGGTGATACCCAGAATTCAAGTTGATCTTGCTGAAATATTTTTTCCCTTTGAGTTGGTCAAGAAGGTCATCAATCTGTGGGATCGGGTACCTATTCCAGACAATGATCTTGTTCAGTGCCCAATAATCAATACAGAGTCTCCAAGTCCCATCCTTCTTCTTTACCAACACGATTGGGCTCTCACAGGGTGATGAACTTGGCCGGATGTGACCTTTTTGCAGCAGCTCCTGAATCTGCCTCTTGATTTCATCATTCTCTGTAATAGAGTGCCTATAGATCGGTCCATTGGGTAGCAGCGCACCTGGGGTCAAGTCAATGGGGTGCTTGACCTGATAGTGTAGAGGCACCCCTATCGTTGAGGTGAAGATGTCCTCGTACTCCTCCACAACCTTGTCCATTTGTTGTTGTCGTGCAGAGGAGACATGTCTGGAGGTCATGGCCACAGTCTTCTTCTTACCCTGGGGGTGGATATCAGGAAAAAAAAATTTCCTGGTTTGGGAAATAAGCTTACTGCATTGTTTTCCAGTAACCAAAGAGATAGTGGGAGGCGGTGGTACCTCTGGTATCCTGTACAATTTATTTCCCAAAGTAACAATAACAGCACAAGGCCGGGACTCATACACATCATGTCGCTTCCACAAGTATGGATGGCCTAATAATACATCAGAAACATCAATAGAATAAATGTCACACAATACCTCATCCGTGAAGGGCTTGATGCTATAAGGAAGGCGGCACTGCTGGCTAATGTGGAGATCTCATCCTTGGTGAAGCCACCCGATGGTGTATGGTTGTGGGTGCGTTGTGGTCGGTAAGCCCAACCGCTTCATGACATCTGCTGAAATGAGGTTCTTTTGGTTCCCACTATCGACAATGAACCGCAGCGGGGAACCCTTTACCCACATCTGGGAGTGGAAGAGATGCTCTGCCTCCTCTGGATCTTCTGGTTCCTCCTTCTGGATCTTCGTAGTGGCAATAGTGGCGTTGGGCTCCACATCAATAATCTTCTTCCCTTTGTCATTCACCTTGTCAGGTTTTGATTCAAAGTTGGAGCATGCATCTAATTTAGAAGCCCTCATCTCGGCCACCAGCGACTGCTTGGCCCGACACTCACTTGTGTTGTGAGTGGAGCTCTTACAGAACTCATACCACTTTCCCGTGTCCTTCTTTGGCTTTGCGGTGTTGTTTTTTGCTTGTGTCTTTGGCAGGTTGTCTTGGGCTGCCATGCCTTGGCTTTGTCCTTTTTTCTGCGGTTTGGGGGCACCTTTCCCTTGCTTTTGATTCGCAAATCCAAAGTCTCGCTTCTTCTGTTTGAATTTACACTCAATCTTGGCAGCATACCGGTATTCCATACCAAGCGAGGAGATGTCGAGGAACTCCATTTCCTCCTGAATGTATCTGTGCAGACAACCGTGATACTTTAGCACCAAATGTTTCTCTGAATCTTTGATACCCAACTTTGTGCACACGGTATGGAACAGATTCATTAGCTCATGCACATCTTGATCCCTTTGTTGCCGCAGCGTGGTCCATTGTATATACTTGTCCTCATAGCTCCCCACAGGATATTATTGTTCCTTGATGGCATCTCAGAAAGAATTCAAAGTGGGTATGGCTGAGAACAGAGAGGGTTTTGTCTCATTGTTTTTCTCATAGTAGGTTTCCCACCAGTCCTTAACATGGGGGGTAGCTTCGAGGAGTGAAAAAATAATCTTCTCCCGGACAGAAAAGTCATGAACCAAGAAATATCCTTCTAATAGATTCAACCATCTATATACGACATCTGCATCTATTTGACCCTCAAATATGGGAATGTCAAAGTTTTCTTGTACCTTAAAGGGATTTATGCCTCTAGAGCGACTATTGGATGCAGATGCACCACCAGTGGGCAGTCGTTGAAGGATCTGGGAAAAGTTATCCATCATCGCGTTCCTTTGTTTTTCGAGGGCCTCCTCGAGAAATATTTTGATAGGATCTCCTGCTCTCTCATCTTTCTTTTCGTCCCCCATGGGCATCCATCAAGGTTTGTGAGGCTAATCTTGCAAAGGTTCCACCAGATCGAGCCCTAACTCCTTATACCCCGATCTCGTTGGGGACATGCAAAGAAGGATCGAGAAAAAGAAAACCGCTCTGATACCACTGATCCGGATTTATGCAGGAATGTAACAAAATACATAAATAACCATAAACATAGAAATACAATGAAAATAAGGCTTCATTTCATTAATATCAAATCACAGAAATATTCTTACAAACATGATGGAAATAAAATAGCTAGGGTGTTGGTAGTGAATCTCTGAGAAGATGTAATATTCCAAAATTTGCAAACAAGCAAATTGCAATATTAGATTTTGATGCTTTCACTTAGGAGAGGAATAAATGGGAAAGGAGGCCCATGAACAATAAAGATATGAATAAATTCCACCTTAGTAAGGAAGGAGATCACTCTAGGAGCTGGTTTTACACTTCCAAGTGTGAACAGGGGCAAAATAGATGGGGACATAGTCAAGTTTGACTAAGTCAACATGCATTCTTGAGGAGGAAGAAATCACCCAAGTAAAAAAGCTCAATGTGAACAAGGATCAGCCTAGACACACATATGAGAACCGGATTGAAGATCCCGTAGTGTTAAAAGAGGCATTTCAGGTGGATTATTCCCAGTTGACGAAGTCAACAGCGCTGCTACAAAGAGGAGGGAAGCTAGCTAGGGCAGCGCAGTTTTGAAGGAGGAAGCTTCACTAGGAAGTCACCTCAACATTGAGTGGGGTCCAGGATGAGGAGGCTCACCAAAGAAAAAAAGGAAGGCATAGCATCAAAGAGATGATTCAGAATTCAACTATCTTTGGTCTTTTGACTACTTGCATGCTTCATCTGTTTAGCCGAAGTTTCTGCACTGCTTAGTGCAAAGAATTCCCGTGCGGGAATTCCATCCTCTCTTTGGGTCAGCTTTCTTAAGGGATCAAGAGGGAAGGATTTGAGCTTCAATTCAGCATTTTTCTTGATTCCATTCATCCATATTCAGCTACAGCATATTTCCCTTCAGAAATTGCGTCCTCTCTACAGTTGTAGCAGTTGCAGGGTTAAACCCTGCTATTTTGTACTAGTTTTTGAGGAGGAGGTGCTTATTTCCCTCCGAGAGATCTAATAAGAAGGGCCTTGGACATTTTCTGTATTATTCAGCTTTTATATTTCATATTCAGCCATTATTAATGCAGATTTGCATTAGACTGCATTATTTTCTACAGTCCTGATTTTTGTACATGTATATTGTCGGAAACCCTTGTCGGGTGTCTTGTTTCTGTTGTATAAGAGGTTAAACCTCCATTTCTTTGCTATATGATTAATATAAACTTCTGATCAGTCTCATTTCATCATTTTCTATAGAAACCCTCATGGGAATCATTCTCTCATAGTCTTTAGAAATGTTGCAGTTGAAAGTCATGGGAATAGGGTGTTTTTGAGCTGTCTCTAGCTAGGGAGATCTGTTTAACTTAGCTAGAATGATTATTTTGGGCTCAAATTCGGTATGGAAGTTTTATAATGTATAAACCACGAGATACAAGTGCCATTTCCCATAGTTATTGCGTTATTTTGTGAAAATTATGTTTTTATGGTCCAGAAGGCTGCATTTCCTCATGCCGAGAGAGGATAGTAAATAAAATCTCTGATGTTGATCATTAATTTTCTGGTTAAATTTTTCTTGTACATATTCTGAACTGATATACATCATTATTCTCATGATTTTCTGAAGCTCCACATTGGTAATATCTTAAAATATTCCCAATAGTGTAGCTGTTCCCAATTTGGGATATTACAGTGGTATCAGAGCTGCCATCTTGGCTCAGCCTGTGGATTTTAGAACCAATCAGAAGATAATAAAAATAGGAGAAAAAAATTATGGATAGGATGAGCTTACTCTCATCCATTTTTAGATCTAAGAAGACAAATGAGAAATGTATTGAAACTCCAAAAGGGTTTCAAGGAGGAGAAAGCTGCAGTGAGGCCTCTAGAAGGTTTCAGGAGGTAGAAGAAGATGCATGCACTTCCTATTCTCATAGAAGAATTAGAGAGCATGGAGACCACCTAGAGCATGAAATCCTGAGTGGGTATTTGGCAGAATACAAGTGTCAACCTAGGGCTTTCAAAGAGACCCTAGATTTTCCTCAGTTTGTTCAACTGAGAGAACAAAGGAGACCCTACAACAAAGAAGAAATCAAAGGCAATAGATTCCTATTGTCTACATTTGATGGGTCAACTACAGCAAGATCTTGGGAAAGGAAGCTTGAGGCATTCTTCCTACTTCATCCAGTGGTAGAGAGGGAGGCAGTAGAAGTTACAGCGCTGCACCTGGAGGGTGAAGCCAATGTTTGGTGGTGCAGTCACTTAAACCACACAGGAGTGACTTATTTTTCTGAGTTCACTCAAGAGCTGATCAGAACCTTTGATGAAGAAAGATAAGAGGAGAGAGGTTCCACACCACCAAGGGAGGAGACATGTACCAGCGTTGTCACAGCCTTGGGAGAGAAGCCCTCTACATCAGCAGTTAGAATAGTCATTACATTGGAGGAAGGAGCCTTTGCAACACTACAAGAGGTTCCCACATCTCATCAAGGTATGGGAAGATTTCCACTTTTACTTATTGCAGCAAATCCTTCTAAAATTTGTGGAAATATGTATTCATATGGCCCAGGATCAAACATTATTGCTGAGTTAGGGTAGCAGGATTTCACTGCGCTGTGCAAGCTTGAATGGTTCAAGGAGCAGATGAACCATCATTCTCATGGACCCCTGTTGAGTTGCACAAAACCCTTGAGGTTGAAGTGTGATCTTTTGGAGGGAGTCATGAACCTTGAGATGGAGTATGAGGCAGCAACTATACCATGGGAGAAGCTATTAGCGTTGTCAAACAATAGCAATGAGGGGGCTTTTCCTTTATCACCTTTGGGTCTTGATGGATTCAAGATGGCCATGGAAATGAGATATTCTCTAAGATATCTCCAAGGAAATGCATTGCAGCATTTCATGGCATGCAGAGAAGAGGAACTGATTGTGGAGGATGATAGCCCACATGAGAAGAATGCCAAGGTAAATAATGACAGAAAGCATCCACATGTGTTTGAGTGGATGTGGGGGAAGAGCAAGAGGCTGGTGAGCCACTTGCAAATTTATGACACAGGGCAACAAGAGGCAAAGCTGCGTTGGTTACTCCTGAGAGAGTTTGGCCATCAAGGAACATATCCTTCTTCTAAGGGTATGAAGGAGGAGAGAACTTGGCAAGGCACATGCATCACAGGGCAGCAAGGAGCGTGGATGCATTATGATGATGTAATCATTATGTTTTCACCACATGAGTTGTATGATGGAGGTGTGATGGGGCAGCAAAGACATTTGTTGCTTTGGAGGATTGAGAGAGAGCAAGGCCAGAGTTGCTCTCACATTTTGCATGATGTTGCAATGGGAGGAGATGGCAACATTATGAGAGGATTCTTTGACATTGAACATGTCAGAGGATGGATTTATGAGTTGGCAGGAGCCTATTTGCATAGGCCAACAACGTTGTCACTTTGAAGCATGAGCTTGTTGATGGAGTGTTCCCAAGATCACTTCATATTTGATGCACTTGGTGGGCATAGAGGAGGTGAGTTTGGTAGAGTGGTGGATGGACTCATTGGTTATTGTGGTATGTTCTCCTTGACTTGGATTTCCCAGCATGAGAAGGAGGATTTTCATGCAGCATGTGGTTCATTCCTCTTCATATGGATATGTCATACCACTCTGGAGCATCTATCTGTGGATTTAGTCACCATCCCGCTTTCATTACATGGTAAGAATTCTTTTTTTCATTTATTGATTGTCCAACACAATATTTTCGTGCTCTTACCATTATTTTGCAGTGCATTGCTCCACAAAGGGGCAAGCTTATCTTTGGGCTCCATGGACCATTTTTGGCTAGCTATTATGATGGAGACAACCATCTATTGTATGATTTGGGGCAAGTGTTTGGTTACTTCTTGTATGCTCAATTGATACACTCAGCCATTTACTACTTGCTAGTAGATGTGTTGACTTACACAACTAGCCATCTATCAAGAAACAACTTGCCATGCTATTGTTTGAAGCGGCAGTGGGGAAGACTACGCTGTGACCATTTGGGGACTTTTGGTACCTTCTAGCACCATATGAAACCTTCATTATTTCTTTCATTATGATGCTGACCATGATCCTATTTGATGATGTTGTGCTTACCTTAATGGGGAGCATGGTTGGAGGAGGGACACCTTGGTTGGATGTGTTCTTTGGGGAGGAGGATCCCCACACTTTTTGCATTACATGTTCTAAGGGGAGCATGGGAAGGGACATGGCCTCTACAGCAAAATATTTGTTCCTTTATGAGGAGGGCCATGAGATGGATGGGATGCCATATGGTGGTGAGTTCTTGTCCATCATGTATGAGATGGTTTGGCCTAGCTTGATTCACAGCGCTGGGAGAGGGACCTTTGGAGGTCTAGCTTCCTTCTTTCCATTTGAGGGCAACACGATGGCAGCCCAAGACCAACAAATTCTCTACACTTATCTTAATTGGAGAGGAAGACAGTGTGGGTAGGCTCTCTTACCTACCATATTCAGATTTTCATCCCACCTATTCTGCATGAGCTCAAGGTGGAAGAGATCCTTCATGAGTTTCCGACTTGGAGGGTGACTCATTTTGTTTGGTTGATAGCTTGGGGAGGAGAGATTCAAAAGGAGATGATGAATCCCAATTTATATCAGCCCTCATGCCTCAAGAGGACCTATAAACAGCCCATTGTTGCCTCCATGGATGTTTCACTGTCACATAATGTCAGCTATTTGGAATGTTCCCCATTAGATGGTTTGCACACTTGGGAGGGGCAACTTGGAGATATATTGATGATGCAGCACCTTGATCTTTGGAGGATTTCATCTTATGAGGTTTCTACAGGGGAGAAGAGGATTCTCTTCAGTCCTATCCTTGTAGTTTCTTGAGGACAAGCAACATTTTGGAGGGGAGGACTGTAATATTCCAAAATTTGCAAACAAGAAAATTGGAATATTATATTTTGATGCTTTCACTTAGGAGAGGAATAAATGGGAAAGGAGGCCCATGAATAATAAATATATGAATAAATTCCACCTTAGTAAGGAAGGATATCACTCTAGGAGCTGGTTTTACACTTCCAAGTGTGAACAGGGGCAAAATAGATGGGGACATAGTCAAGTTTAACTAAGTCAACATGCATTCTGTTAGTCATCAATAATTTTGATCTTATCCAAAGATGACTAAATTGAAAATCTCAGATTTATAGAAACAATGTGTTGAGCCTCAAAATTGTGCTTTCCTTCACTTCATTTTACCTCATTTTCCCTTGTCCATTGCTATCTTAGACCCAATTGATCAATGAATATAGTTAAAATTACTTCTAGAATGATTTACATGACTGACTTGCTAAGTTTTGTGATTTTTGCCATTATAAAGCATTTTGACCGGAACTAGCTGCAGAATGCAGACATTCCGTAGCTAACCGGCGATTCTGCAGCTGCCTTCACGTTTGAGTATGTTCCAGGTGGCCTCTTGAGAAAAACCGCATATGGGCATGATCCATGTCATGTCTACATGGTTCGTTGCTCATCATGGAGGAAGAAACGAATTCTGGGTATGGTTTTGAACGTGGGAACACATTTAGGAAGGAAGACTTCTATTAGGACTGTCTCAGTCCAGATGTCTTTTCCTCTTCACGCAGCCACTTCAAAGAGTCCTAACGAGATTTCGATAAGGAAAGACAGCATTCCTGAATTGTTGCAAATATTGTTATGTGCATTTGCTTTATAAACACTCGGGAGACCGAGAGCTATGTTAGAGATTTTATGTTAGATTTGTTGCTAGATTTTGTTTAGACTCTGTGCTACATTTCTGAAGACGCAGAGTGTTATGTTCAAGTTCTTTCATCTTTAATGGAGCAGACCGTGTTGTTTTGAAGCGTGATTTAATTTGGAGTTGAATTCCGTCAGGTGGTAGAGGGCCCCTGCCTCTTGCACGGATTTATTTTGCGTAAATTAGATAAGTCTTCTAGCTGCCTTTACGTTTTGAATTTGAATTAATAGTTGTTTTAATTAGCTACTGTAGTTTTACTCATTCTAACTCTTCCACAAGAAGAAGCTCTTCCAAAAGACTATAATGATGAATGGGAAATGACTATAGTATTGTAGGATTAGGAGTTGAATTCATAGTTGTTTTTAATTAGCTACTGTAGTTATATTCATTCTAACTCTTCCACAAGAAGAAATTATTCCAAAAGATTATAATGATGAATGAAAATGGCTATAGTACTGTAGGATTTAGTTGTAATTTTTGTTGTTCACTATCACAGTTACACTTGTTCTAATCACTCTTCCACAAGAAGAAACTCTTCCAAGAAATTTTTAAGAAGTTCAAGACATGACCGTGATAATGAATGATTTAGTTGTGTGTTTGCACTAAGTATCATCTCTGTTCTTGCTCTTAAACGCTTGCCCAAGACATCATAATGACGAGTAGGATATGAATATGATATCTTAGTTTTTCATTTGCTTTCAGTCTATTTGCTTACAATTGCACTCAATTACACAGTCAGAATTGTTCTACCTCTTCCAAAAGAAGGAACTCTTCCAAAATATCACTAATGATGAACAAACAGATTGTGTAACTTCATAGAATAATGCATGTTAGCATAGTTAGAATGCTCCGTAGTTTCATTGCATTTAACTCGTGTTCAATTACTTTGTTTCGAGTTTGATGATGACTTATAGTTCAGCATTGTTCTAGATTAGTGGCATCTTAGGTTCATTCTTAGATTAACTCATTGCACTTGCACTTCATATTCAAATTGTCATCCATTGCACAATAGATTACTTCAGTTGTTAGGATTAACAAGACAGCCTTCATTATTCACAAACCTCTTCTTGTTCTAAAATCTACAAATGATCCATAACCACATGAACAGAAGACAACATCACTATAAGGCCTGAAGTATCTCTGCAATTTCCTTATCATTTCATAAACAGAGTCCTCCCTCAAAAGCCTAATTTGAAAAGAAATCAATAACTCTTGAGTAAAGGTTTTGTGACATTCAATTAAATTGCAGAATAGAGATAGGAGCTAGTTCCAGAATAGGAGATCTTATGATGATAACATTGTTTTTCCTCTAATTATGTTTCAAATCTCTAATCAAGGACAAAAGTATTGCATCATTGTAAGTTAGTTATTTCACTGTTCATCTAAAGGATTTGCATACTTAGTGATCATTTCTCAAGTTTAGTTTGTGTTTTGAATCATTTGTTTGAAAGTCATTATCAAGCTTTGCTTTTATTTAGTCATAGTTTAGATTTAATTTTGCTTCAGTGTTTCCAATTGCATTTGCCATTTGTCATTCCATCAATTAGGCTTAACTCTGTTTTTAATCACCAGCTCCTTTCCATTAGCTTTCTAGGCATTTTTCCTACAAACATAAAATCACCAAAAGACCAAAACATCATAAATCATCACAAAAGACCAAAAACATCACAAAACACTACACACAACGCATTAGGAAACAAGCACCTAGGTACATACAGTACACTTCACTTCAGCAGTTTACAAATCCTGGTTGACAATTAAATGAGCTCAGTTTAGGAGACTAGATTGAGACCAAACATTTTGGCGCCGTTTCCGGGGAAGTAAAAACTAGGTAACCTTTGTTTCTTAACATCCAAAAACAATTTTATGCGTAGGGAGAGAGATTCAAGAGGAAGATTTATAAGCAGCAGAGGCAAAAGTTTGATTTCTAGAACATCACTTGTTTCATCTAGATCCAGAGCTAGTACACCTTCAAATCAAACCAATCTTCCATCCTTTACTGATCCTGGACTTCTAGAAAATCTAAGGTCACCTATTCCATTAGAGAAACCTTCTACTTCATCCACTGAACCTTCCATAGAAGAAAATCTAAAAACTCCTGTTAAGAACACAAACCTTTCTATTTCCACAGGAGAGTCAACCATGGCAGAAGAAGGAGGGGGAGGAGTTTTTAATGGAGAACACACATTATTTGGAGGTGGAGGTAGAGGTAGAGGTAGAGGAGAAAGAGGAAGAGGAGAAGGAGGTAGAGGTGCAGATGGAGGGAGAGGTAGAATAGGAAGCTCTTTTGGGTTCCCTATACTTGATGAAGAAACCAATACAACCATGAAAAACATTTCACCCTCTGTCCTTCCAAACTTCTATGGACTTAAAACTGAAGATCCGGAAACTTTCTTATTCGAATTTGAAGTGCTGTGTAGGACTTATGACTACTTACAAGATGCTCAAAATCTGAAATTATTTCCTTCAACTTTGAAGGGAGCAGCATTGAAGTGGTTTATGAGTCTAATCAGTAGCTCTATTAGAACATGGGAAGACATGAAACAAGCATTTCTAGAGAGATACTTGGATTATTGTATGCCGGTTAATCATAAGGAAGAAGTGTTCAAGATATTACAAAAAGAAGATGAAAAATTAGAAGATTTGTTGGAAAGATTTAATTACAACATCAAAAGGGCAAAAATGGAAAATCTAGATCAAGACACCTTAAAAGCTCTTTTGTTGAAAAAAATTAGAGATGAATGGTTGGATATCCTAAACATGATGGGAAAAGGGGATATATCACAACTCACATTACCTGAAATATCTGAGTTATGTATCAACCTTTCAAGAGGGAAATCTAAAACTGCCAAAGGTCCAAGAGATCCTGCTCTTGCAAGGGCAAGTAAATCTGCTTCTGGGACAGTAAGTAGATCAGAAATAGGACACATGCTTGATGATTTTAAGTCTGATATCTTAGGGATTCTTAGTGAACAAATAGACACCCTTAAGATACAAAACAAGCAAAAGGTTGAATCTGATGCTTTGGCAATCTTTGTCCCAAATGTAGAAAGAAACATGCCTTAAGAGAGTGTCCTTTGGATGTAAAAGTTATAGAAACCTGTGTCATTTTTTCTGAGAAACATGAGACCAAGAATTGTCCTTCTCTTCCTGGTCTCAAGGCTGTTTTTCAGGAAGAAACTCCTACATATTCCACAGAGTCTCTTAATTTTGTATCTAGAAGACCTTGGCAGGGACCTCAGACACAAGGATTCCATGATCAAATGTATAATCAACCTCCACCTTGGAATTCTTGGCAGCAACCTTGGCCCCAATTTCAAAATCAATCTCGATCTTGGGCACAAGGAACACAAAGTCCCTATGGAAGATACTCTCCATATTATCAGTATCCACCATCCTATCCACCATATCCACATTTTTATCCTCAAAATCCTCAACAAAATTTTCCTCAAAATCTTCCACAAAATTTTCAACAAAATCCTCAACAACATCATCAGAACCAACCACATCAAAATCAACCACTTCCATTACCATTCCCTCAAAATCCAATCAATTGCCAGCTCAGCCCATACCAAACCCCAATAATAAGAACCCTCAGAATACATACATGATAGAAGGACAACAATTTCCAACTTATTTAATTACTCCTCTAGACCTTAGTGATGTTCAACTTAGGTCTGGAAGGATAATTGAGAAGAGGAAACCTTCTGTGATCATATAAGAACAAGATAATTCTGAGGAAGACTCCCTACGGGTTAATAAAATTCTTGAGGAAGATACATCCTTTCAAGATCAAAACATTGAAAAACTGAAACAAAAAGATCCAATAAATCCAACTCCAGTATTAGAGCAACCATCCACATCTACTTCTATACCTCCCTTTCCGGAAAGACTACAAATTGATAAAGGTGTAGAAAAAAAAATCATGGTGCCTAATCATGATTTCTTAGATGAATTGAGAAATATTTGCATTAAAATTCCATTATTGCAAGCCATCAAGGAAATCCCAATTTTAGCCAAAACAATAAAGGAGTTGAGTATGAAGACAACAAGAAAAAGAATAAGAGAAACCAAGAAAATTCAACTGGTAGGACAAATAGCAGACATTATGATGGGAAAGATTGCTATTCCAAAGTACCTTGACCCAGGAAATCTAGTTGTCAAAATTCACATCAACGGAATTGAAATTCAAAACACACTCATTGACTTAGGAGCAGCAATAAATATCATGAGTAGACAAATCATGGACAAACTGAAACTTCCTAATCTTCTCTTTACACCCACACTGTTACAATTAGCAGATAGATATGTGATCAAACCAGATGGGGTAATAGAAGACATTCCAGTGTCCCTAGATTCTTGGGAATACCCTGTGGATTTCATGATCCTAACTCCCAAGAATAATCTAGGAGGCCATCCTGTTATATTAGGAAGACCTTGGTTGGCCACAGCTGATGCTTTTATTAGTTGTAGGTCCGGTGATATGTATATTTCTGATGGTATTTCAACAAAGAAATTCACTTTATATCCTCCAGCTAGGACAATTACAGATCTAGATGACACTCAATGGATAGAGGATGAAGAATATTTACAACCACTCTTCACAATTTCAAAAATTAGTGAAGATAATCAAATTCTGAATACTCTAGAAAACTTTGAATCCTCTCTAGAATACAAACATGAATCATTTCAGGAGGGATCCAATATTGAATTTTTGTCATCTAGGCAGATGTCTCTTCATTCTATGGACAAATTTGGCAGCTCTACAAGTGAAATTTTTTTAGGCAAAACTTTGAATATAAACAAGAACCTAGAAAAATCTCAACAAGAAGAGTTAATCAAAGTATTACAGAGACATTCTTCTGCATATGCATGGGAATACACTGACATGAAAGGGATAAGTCCCAAGACTTGTACTCATCATATCTATATAGAGGCAAATTGCAAACCAATCAGACAGCCTCAAAGACGGATGAATCCAAATCTTAGGGAAATTGTCAAGGAAGAATTGCAAAAATTGTTAAATGTTAATTTCATCTATCCTATTTCAGATAGTCAGTGGGTTTCTCCTTTGGTAATTGTGCCAAAGAAAATGGAAAATGGAGGGTGTGTGTTGACTACCGAGAACTGAATAAAGCTACTCTTAAAGACCATTTTCCCTTACCTTTCATAGATCAAGTATTAGATACATTAGCCGGCAAAAAGTACTTTTCATTCCTAGATGGGTTTAGTGGTTACAATCAAATCCAAGTAGCACTTGAAGACCAAGATAAAACCACATTTACTTGTCCTTGGGGTACCTATGCCTACCGAGTATTTCCATTTGGATTATGCAATGCACCCGCAACATTCCAAAGGGCAGTATTAGGATTTTTTTCTGATCTAATACATGACTGTGTAGAGGTGTACATGGATGATTTTACAGTTTATGGGGACACATTTGAAGAGGCTTTAGAAAACTTGGAAAAAGTCTTAAAAAGATGTCAAGAAGCAAACCTTTCACTTAGTCATGAAAAATGTTTTATGATGTTTACCGAAGGTATTGTTTTAGGACACCACATTTCAGGGGATGGGATTAGAGTTGATGAGGCAAAAGTTGAAGTCATTTCTAACCTATCCATTCCAAGTTGTCAAAGAGATGTTAGAAGTTTTCTAGGATTTACAGGGTACTATCGAAGATTTATAGAAAATTTCACCAAAATAGCATCTCCACTCTTCAAATTACTCACCAAAGATTGTGAATTTAAGTGGACTTCTGATTGCCAGTTAGCTTTTGAAACCCTGAAAACCAAAATTTCTGAAGCACCTATATTAAGGGGACCTAACTGAAAGTTACCTTTTCATATCTCGACAGATGCTTCCGATACAGCTCTAGGAGCAGTATTGGGACAGAAAGATTTGATTCCCTATGCCATCTATTATATCAGTAAAAATTTGACTCCTGCAGAGTTAAACTATACTGTAACTGAAAAAGATTTTTTAGCTGTTGTTCATGCCATAAACAAGTTTAGACACTATATAACAGGCTATGAAACTTTTGTTCACACTGATCATTCTGCCATTAGATACTTAATGAACAAATCAATCACTAATGGCAGAGTTATAAGATGGTTGTTACTATTGCAAGAATTCAACATTACTATTCTAGATAGGCCTGGAAAACAAAACACTGTGGCTGATTTCCTGTCTAGAATCCAAAATATCAAAGATGACACTCCTGTTGAAGATCAATTTCCTGATGAATATCTTTTTGCAATCTCTACTCAAACTCCATGGTTTGCTGATATTGCTAATTATTTAGTTTCAGGAAAATTTCCTTCAATTATGAATGCAAGGGATAAAAGAAAATTCATTAATGATAGTGCAAGATATTCATGGGTCGCTAATGAGTTGTACAAGACAGGTTCAGATTTGATCATTAGAAGGTGTGTTCGTGAAGATGAGATGCCCGAAATTCTCAAGGCATGTCATGATGAACCTTGTGGCGGACACTTTGCAGATAAGAGGACAGCCTATAAGATCCTTAATTTAGGATATTATTGGCCATCTTTGTTTAAAGATGCAAGGGAGTATGTAAAAAGGTGTGACAGTTGCCAAAGGGTAGGGAAACCTTCTCCTTCAAGTGAGATGCCATTACAACCTCAGGTACACATTGAACCTTTTGAAAAATGGGCTTTGGATTTTGTAGGACCTATTAGTCCTTCATCAAGACAAAAGAAATATATATTAGTTTGCACTGATTATGTTACTAAATGGGTAGAAGCTAAACCATTACTTGTTGCTAATGAAGCATCTGTAGTTACTTTTCTTTTTGAGGATATTTTTACTCGTTTTGGTGTCCCAAGGAAATTGTTACAGATCAAGGAGCTCAATTTACATCAAGGCTAGTGGAGAAAATGATGGAGAAGTACAAAATCAGACATAGAAAATCTACTCCTTATCATCCACAAGCAAATGGTCAAGTGGAATCTACCAATAAGGTCATTGAAGGAATCCTAACAAAGACTGTTCATTTACATAGAAGAGATTGGGTAGATAGGCTTCCTGAAGCCTTGTGGGCCTATAGAACTACATGGAGAAACACAACAGGCCATACTCCTTATGAGCTTGTCTATGGAAAGCAAGTTTTGTTTCCCATAGAGTTCCAAATTCAAACATTCAAGATGGCAGTTCAGCTAGGACTTGATCTAACGGAGGCACAAAAGCATAGACTGGAGCAAATTAATGAATTGGATGAGATCAGACAAGATGCAGTTCATAAAACAAGTCTAGTCCAACAGCAAAGGGCTAGATGGCATGACAAGTACATCAAGGAGAAGAAATTTAAAGAGGGTGACTGGGCTCTCTTGTTTGATTCAAAATTCAAGGATTTTCAAGGTAAATTTCAGACACATTGGCTTGGGCCATATGAAATTGTTGAAATTTTTTATAATGGGGCAGTCAAAATCAGAACTATAGATGAAGAAAAGGTCACTTTTCTTGTGAATGGTCATAGACTGAAGCTTTACCACAAGCCACTCTCAAGGGAAGAGTTTGTCAAGAAGTTCCAAGGAAGTAATGATGTGAAGTTAATGAAGAAGAGTCCCTCTTCTTCATCAACTTGATTAAATTTTCTAAAGCAGTTCTTTTTGAAAAAAAATAAAAAATAAAAAAATATAAAAATATAAAAAATATAAAAAATAAAAAAAAAATAAAGGTATAAACATGAAAACCAATCATTGATTGGCATGTTTATACAGAAAAGATAGGGTGAAAATCAGAGTCTCTCTGACACTCTAACTTTTCCCATTTTTGTTTTTATAAGCAGCTATTATAAAAATCATAAGTTCAGTTCCATAGTGCTTATGATTCATCTCATCACTCCATTCACTTATACTCCATTTCATTCATTCACCATTCATGTTTCACTCCATTCCACATTTCATTCATCTCATTTCATCCTCCATCCATCTCATTTTCACGACAAAATACAAAATTTGATGTCTTACTGTAAGTGAATAAAACATGTCATGAATTGCAGTACAGTTCTTATGTTCTTTCACTCCATTTCATGAACTGAATCCATTTCATTTCATCATCCACTTCATACATACCATAATCCATCATCCATTTTCATTCATACCACATAACATCTCACCCATATTCCAAAAACACTCCATTTTCATGATTAAAGTGCTCTACAGGAACATTCTGCAGCTCAGTAGACATTCTGCAGCTGATCAGCCTTTCTGCAGCCAGACAGTCTTTTCGCAGCTACAAATCCTGAAGGCATCAACCAGCAGACATCAGAATTGCAACAAAGTGACCCAGTGTATCCATGAATCAAAAGCATCAAGAAAATTATGAAGACTCCTCCAAAGGTGAACAAGAAGACAAAGGCTATAAAAAAAAAATCAAATGAAAGGCAGAGGTAACAAGTTTAAATTATAATGGCATTTCATAAAAGTTTAGCATAGTTTAGTTATTGATTGTTCGAAAAGGTTGTTTTAATTGTTTTTATTGATCAACACCAACAAACCCTCTATAGACTTTGTATTAAAATCTTCCATTTCAAATTTCATATCCGATATCATTTAAGCGGTTAAAAAATGGCAGAGGTATTTCAATTCTCCACGTCTCTTAACCAAATCATTCAATTATGATTTCCTCTGCCGTCTCTTCAATCATTAGTACATTCCCTCCACCTCACTCCACTACTTCATTCCGTGACCACTGCCATAACTTCATTCTGTAGCCGTCATTCCATTCCGAAGACAGAGATATTATTATCACTGAGAGCAGAGCCAAAGGATATCAGTTTGAATAACGTTGAGCATTGTAAACTCAGAGCAGAGCAAAAGGGTAAATTTGGAAGCATAACAGCGTGAGAATTTGAAGCCATTTGATTTCGTGGGTATACAAAGTATCACTGTGGGCAGAGTTTGAGCATTCTTACTATAAACACAGAAGTGTAGCAGCGTGGAGTTTGAAGTCTTTTGCTACCAGAGACAGAGGTATTGCAGTGTTGAAATTGAAACCATTTGCTACCAGAGACAGAGGTGTTGCAGTGTTGAATTCGAAACCATTTTCTACCAAGAGCCAAAGATATTGAAGTGAAAAAGTTGAAGCCAGTTGTCACTGTCAAACAGAGACGTATCAATCCAAAGTTCAATTGTCAACAGAGGCATATCAGCCCGAGGTTTTGAAGCTGTTGCCACTATAAATCAGAGTTATGTTATTCCAAAATTGAAACCATTTCCATTCAGAACTTAAAGCCATTTCAATCCGAAAGTGAAAGTCATTGTTTTTGTGGGTAGAAGAGTGTTAATTTGAACATTGAAGAAAAAAAATCATGGGTTTCATCGTAAGGACTGAACCAGTGGGTTCAAAATATTTAGAAGGCTACCCACAATGCAAAGAAATGTTACAACAAATAGGATGGCTTCAATTTTTGGAAAAATTTAATGGCTTCCACAAGGAAGTCACTAAAACATTTGCAAGATCATTTCAAGGAACCAAAGTTGAAGTAGGTGATGTAAAATTTACTGTCACTGAAGTTTTCATTACAGAGGCTACAGGATTACTCAGAACTGGAGAGAGATGGTTTAAAAATAGAGAATTCCACAATGACTCCTGGAAGCAAATTTTAAAATCACCAAATATGGATGTCAGTGTATTCAAGAAAGGAATTCCCAGTTCTGCATTGAAAAACAAATGGAGAAACATACTACTTCTTTTGCAAAAATTTGTTACATGTGAGGGTAGATATGGGACATTTTATGTCTACCACATTAGACTAATGATGCATTTCCTGGGGGAAGACTTAAACCTACCATATTTCTTGCTTCAAAGTCTGAAGAAGATGGCTTCCTGTGTCCAAAGAAGAGTTCAATTTTTAGAGACAACCCTATATCATCATGGTTTGGTCAAAATTTTGATTGAACATCATCTAACTAAAACAAATGATACATGGGACGATTTCTTAATAAGAAATCATTTTGAAGAAGGCAAAGAACCATCACCTAAACCACAGCCTACAAAGAGAAGTAGGAAATGGAGGGCCTCAAAAGTTGAAATTGACAAACCAGTCCAAGAGAGCAGTGAAGAAATCATTTTAGAGAAGTTGACCCAAATCAAGAGGCAACTTAAGGAAGGAAAGGTAATCAAGAAATCTGCCATGGAAAAAGGAGAAGGATCTTCTTAGCCTAGGAGAAGCCACAGATTAAAGGGAAAACTAAAGAAAACTCAAATCAAACAAACAGGGGTGATCGATATAGAAGATGAGGAAACATCCATGGAAGAAGATGTTGAAGAGGAATTTTATGAAGGAACCCCTGAAATTGACCCTGCTCAACAGGAAATTTATGACTATGTGGAAACTTTAGAGAGGAGAGCTTCAGAAAGCAGAGAGAGAACCCCCAGTCCTCCACTGTCTAAAATAGATATATTAAGAAGGGATAGGTATGAGTTGGAATTACTGAATAGACACATCAAAAATGAGAATGAAATTCTCAAAGATCAAGTCAAGCTCAAAACTGAAATGAACTCAACCTTATCCCTGCATATAGACAAAGTGGAGAGGACCAATGAGAAGTTGAAGACAAGGAACAAAAAGCTAATCAAGGCACTCACCAACCTAAGGTTCAAACTTGTTATCAGAAAACCCAGAAGATCTCTAGCTTCCAGACAAAGGACAAGGAGAGGACTAGATGTCCTTGCAGAAGCCTCTGAATTCATAGGATAATTTGCATGAGGACATGCAAAGAGACAACAGTGGGGGTATGTTGAGCCTCAAAATTGTGCTTTCCTTCACCTCATTTTACCTCATTTTCCCTTGTCCATTGCTATCTTAGACCCAATTGATCAATGAATATAGTTAAAATTACTTCTAGAATGATTTACATGACTGACTTGCTAAGTTTTGTGATTTTTTCCATTATAAAGCTTTTTGACCGGAACTAGTTGCAGAATGCAGACATTCCGTAGCTAACCGGCGATTCTGCAGCTGCCTTCACGTTTGAGTATGTTCCAGGTGGCCTCTTTAGAAAAACCGCATATGGGCATGATCCACGTCATGTCTACATGGTTCGTTGCTCATCATGGAGGAAGAAACGAATTCTGGGTATGGTTTTGAACGTGGGAACACATTTAGGAAGGAAGACTTCTATTAGGACTGTCTCAGTCCAGATGTCATTTCCTCTTCACGCAGCCACTTCAAAGAGTCCTAACGTGATTCCGATAAGGAAAGACAGTGTTCCTGAATTATTGCAATTATTGTTATGTGCATTTGCTTTATAAACTCTTGGGAGACCGAGAGCTATGTTAGAGATTTTATGTTAGATTTGATGCTAGATTTTGTTTAGACTCTGTGTTACATTTCTGAAGACGCAGAGTGTTATGTTCAAACTATTTCATCTTTAATGGAGCAGACAAAGTTATTTTGAAGGCGTGATTTAATTTGGAGTTGAATGCCGTCAAGTGGTAGAGGGCCCCTGCCTCTTTCACGGATTTAGTTTGCATAAATTAGATAAGTTTCCTAGCTGCCTTTACGTTTCGCATTTGAATTAATAGTTGTTTTTGTTAGCTACTGTAGTCATGCTCGTTCTAACTCTTCCACAAGAAGATGCTCTTCCAAAAGACTATAATGATGAATGTTGAATGACTATAGTATTGTAGGATTAGGAGTTGAATTTATAGTTGTTTGAACTAGCTACTGTAGTTATATTCATTCTAACTCTTCCACAAGAAGACACTCTTCCAAAAGATTATAATGATGAATGATGAATAGCTATAGTACTGGAGGATTTAGTTGTAGTTTTTGCTGTTCACTATCACAGTTACACTTGTTCTAATCACTCTTCCACAAGAAGAAACTCTTCCAAGAAATTCTTAAGAAGTTCAAGACATGACCGTGATAACGAATGATTTAGTTGTGTGTTTGTACTAAGTATCATCTCTGTTCTTGCTCTTAAACGCTTGCCCAAGACATCATAATGACGAGTGGGGTATGGATATGATATCTTAGTTTTTCATTCGCTTCCAGTCTATTTGCTTACAATTGCACTCAATTACACAGTCAGAATTGTTCTACCTCTTCCAAAAGAAGGAACTCTTCCAAAATATCACTAATGATGAACAAACAGATTGTGTAACTTCATAGAATAATGCATGTTAGCATAGTTAGAATGCTTCGGAGTTTCATTGCATTTAACTCATGTTCAATTACTTTGTTTCGAGTTTGATGATGACTTATAGTTCAACATTGTTCTAGATTAGTGGCATCTTAGGTTCATTCTTAGATTAACTCATTGCACTTGCACTTCATATTCAAATTGTCATCCATTGCACAATAGATTACTTCAGTTGTTAGGATTAACAAGACAGCCTTCATTATTCACAAACCTCTTCTTATTCTAAAATCTACAAATGATCCATAACCACATGAACAGAAGACAACATCACTATAAGGCCTGAAGTATCTCTGCAATTTCCTTATCATTTCATAAACAAAATCCTCCCTCAAAAGCCTACTTTGAAAAGAAATCAATAACTCTTGAGTAAAGGTTTTGTGACATTCAATTAAATTGCAGAATAGAGATAGGAGCTAGTTCTAGAATAGGAGATCTTATGATGATAATAATGTTTTTCCTCTAATTATGTTTCAAATCTCTAATCAAGGACAAAAGTATTGCATCATTGTAAGTTAGTTATTTCACTGTTCATCTAAAGGATTTGCATACTTAGTGATCATTTCTCAAGTTTAGTTTTTGTTTTGAATCATTTGTTTGAAAGTCATTATCAAGCTTTGCTTTTATTTAGTCATAGTCTAGATTCAGCTTCAGTGTTTCCAATTGCATTTGCCATTTGTCATTCCATCAATTAGGCTTAACTCTGTTTTTAATCACCAGCTTCTTTCCACTAGCTTTCTAGGCATTTTCCTGCAAACATAAAACCACCAAAAGACCAAAAACATCATAAATCATCACAAAAGACCAAAAACATCATAAACACTACACACAACGCATTAAGAAACAAGCACCTAGGTACATACAGTACACTTCACTTCAGCAGTTTACAAATCCTGGTTGACAATTAAATGAGCTCAGTTTAGGAGACTAGATTGAGACCAAACACAATGGTTGCAGAAACATTGTGAGTTCTAGAAATCTCACTGCCTTCATCATCCTAAGTCTATCAATTCACCAAAATCTTCATCTATGAATTCTAAAGGATCACCCTTCTGTCTCAAATGGAAGCCTGTTTCAGACTATCACCACAATTGTTTTACCTATATTTCATCCCCTCATCTTATCACTCCTATTCCTATTCTTTATCAGTCATTTTCCCTCTAAAAAGCCAATATTCCCTTCATTGATCCTTCATTTCCTCTAAAAACCCTTTTAAACAATTAAAACCCCTTTATGATGGTTTAAACCTCCTTTTTATACTTATCGGAACACCAAAAAAGGCTAAAAACCCACTTTTTGGCCTATTTTCCGACTTTTCATAAAAATAGGACTTAAGCTTTTATAGGCTTAAGCCCCCCAGCCCCTTTCATATGTGACCCAACACCTGTAACCAGGTGCTAAGCCCCTACCCCTTTTTACCCTAGCTCTCGGTCCTCCTTTTCCTCACGGGACCATCTCCCCGCACTCTACCACAAGCCCCCTTCGCTCCTTATTTTCTCTCGCGCCATTTGTTTTTCCTCCAAATCAATCATAGTCGTTGATTATATAGATCCAACGGTGATCGTGCGCCCACACATCATCAGCTCGCCCAACCTTTCCCTCATCCACTTTTTTCCGAAGTAATCTCAACCGTAGATCTTATAGATCTAACGACGATCATTTCCCCTCTCCTACCCTTGCTCTCGATCATTTTTTCATCCATACATCCCCGCAAATAAATCTAGAACATAGATCCCCTAGATCTAGTGGCCCACGTTAATCCTGAGGTTTCATGCTCCGCCCCTAGCCATTCTGCTACCCGACATAACTGTACATGTCATCGTCGGACCCACCTTCCACCCACAAAAACATCGCCCAATCCTTACCCGCCACCTGTCTTCCACTACCAACCTGCACCCCCCATCAGACTCCTCCCACACCGTCAATCTCACTCCATGAGATCTGACAGTGGAAAGCGCAAATTGCATTCATTTCACTGTCGTGGTTTAACAAGCCTTTTTCACGTGAAAAAAGCTATTTTTCTTGGGACGCGTGGTGCTATCTGAGTGGAATCGTGTTCATTCGGGCTAAAACTGCTTACTGCCCATATGCAGCACGAAAACCATCCCTAGTTTTCACAAAACCACCTTCCTCCTCTGCGCGACCAATTTTAAAATTCCTCCGTCTCTTCGCCTGGTTCCGCCTTTGGAACCCTCCACTTCTTCTTCCTCTGACAAACTCAAACCCATTCCGGACCTCTGAAAAGTAGTTTAGACCAAAAACGCAGGTTTTTATTAATTTTTTTTTTATTTGTGCAGGTTTAAAGGCGCCCTGAGCCTGAAGGGCCATCCCACAGTCAAGATAGTGATTGAGGCCTCAGGATGACGATGTGAGGGCCTAAAACAAAAAACAAAAAATGGGATAGGGTTTTGATTCCAAAGGGTTTAATTGATGATTCATGGTCATCAATTCGATCACAGGAACCCTCCAGCGCACCAAAAGGAAACCCTTGCACACAGCAAAACATAAACATAAGATCAGTAAATAAGACAATGAAGACAAAAGACTAAAGGGCTTAATCACAGATTAAGTTTGTCAAAACAAAGATTAGCCCCTTTTAAGATCAATGGCTAAAGATAAAAGGTCGAAGGATAAAGATTAAGGAATAAAAAAATATGTTTTAAATAGAAACAAAAAGGACAGTGAGGCAAATTAATTAAAAAGGAAATTCAAGGCTAAAAGGCCTAAAAGAGCAGTTTTATGATTAAATTCAGAAGACTTAGGCTAAATCAGCCTCGAACACATCAAAGGGAAGCAATTATTCGCTCAGAAAAATTAACTGACACCTTTGGCCTACTTTCTACCTTCAAAGAATAATTAAACAGTTATTACACAAAACAATATATTTTTTTCTATCAAGGAAGTTATTGTAATATTTAATAATAGGCCTAAAAGTCAAATTTTTCACCTGTTTTCTATCAGAAGTTAAGACAGAGTTAATAAAATAGAGAAGTAGTTGCACCTATTTCTGCCTTATGCCTTGCATGGTTTTCAAGGCTAGAAATGCAATTACTCTGTAATTAATAACACTAGATCAGTTCCACCTCCTCATTTACAGCATAAATACTGCATTCGAACTCATTGTATGGGGGCATTTGGTGACTCTTTGAAGTAGTACATAGTTCTGCTGAAGTTGAAAGAAAATTGATGTTCTGGAACCTGTGGATGTTTTGACCTGTTTGTAGATGGAGAAAGCTCTATCATTGGATCCCTGAGCATGGCTATTGGTGATGTATTCTAATCTGTTAATGTTTTTCCTGTTTTCCATTCTGTTTCATCATTTATTATTACAATAGAGTAAAAAGTTTAGACTAAGAAATGTCTTTTGAAAGCACCTTAGTTCTATTTACTCTTCACTGTCTTTATGTTTTCTTTTGCTGAGGCATTCTAGAGAATTCTTAATTGCTCTCTTGAATCCTTATGCTTGTTTATTTCAGAAATAGTTCAAACAGTTGGTCTCAAGAATGATTTATGGTTTTCCCTGCTTACTTGCTGCCACTTGAAAACTGTTTCTGAAGTCTCCCTTTAAAGTACCATTGTTTACAGTCTACCAAAGAGGTTTGTTTTGATCATACCCTTTGTTCTTACTTAGATAATTGTTTTGAACATCTTTATAATTGTAATCAAATATGTCTAGGAGTTCCCTCTTCTATGAATATAGTTATTTGTGAATCTTTTCTGTTTTCTAAATTCCTTGAAGGTGAAATCTTTGGATGAAATAGAGCATTCCTCGATTCCTAGATTTCAATTGAAAAGTTTGTCTTGGAATTATCATTTGTTGAAGTGTGGTTTCTAGAATTTATGGTTAGCCCTGTCTATTGAATGCCTCTTCATGTTCAAATGATGTTTTAAGTCCCTTTGTTGAGAAGTACATATAATTAAGGATTCTTAATTGCCCTTAGTTCTACTTTTCATTCTAAACCTTTGATGTCCATTTCATTTCACCTAAAATACTTTGTAGATCCATTGGCCAAGTTATATTTTCCCTTTGATACCCCTGACCCCTTTACAAACTTGTTACAACTTCCACTTGACTCCATTGCCCAATGACTTAGAGATTTCCCTTTTCTATCTATGTTTCCTAGATCATCATGTCCCACCAAACAATCAAACAAACTCATGCTTAATAACTAGCCTAAAATCAACCTTTTATAAGCAAACAATTCATATCTTTGCAAAAAATTGAAAGATCCCTCTCTGAGACTAGGAAGGCTAGGTCCTAGAGCTCTAAAGACTAGTTTTGATGTTGCCTTGTCACTTGGTATGCCAATCTGCCAAATCACAGGACCCCAATATTCTAGCGATCACGATGGGACCTCTGAGTACATAAATGCATGAATACCTCTTAAAAACTCTTTAGACACTCAATATTCATTCAAGTGAACTATAGCTTTCTTCAAGCACTACCAGCATAATGGTGATCATGATAGGACCTGTCTGAATCAGTGGCAATCTAAGTAACCCTTAGGATTCTAAGAGACCCTTATCAAACCTTGAAGAAATCAGCTAGTAAGCCATAGAGTAAACTCTGTTTGTTTCACCACCTTAGCTAAGTGTTGAATCAGGTATATCATACTCTGAAAACCATAGAACTACCAAAAAAAAAAAAAACTCAAAAAACCCAAAACATTTCAGATTGGTTTTCAAATAAATCATTGGTGGTGGACCATAAAAAATTTTACCTTCAAAAAGCTAAAAATGTCCACCTGGCGACTCCACTAGCCCCAGTAGGCCTATTAATTCACTAGTCCTTGTAAACTCCCTTGAAAATGCATTGAGAAATCCCAATAATGCTGATGGTGGACAGCAAATTTCAAAATCTTCCACCTGGCAACTCCACAACCTCCAAAAGACCTAATGACTCCACTAGTAGAAGACTCTGAACTGGTTGAAAAGATACAGTGACCTTATTGATTGAAAAAAAATGGATCCAAGTATAGACAGAGAAGCTAAACTAAACAAATTATTGGACCTAATTGGCAAAATAATGTTCATACTTGATAAGAAACAGGAAAGGTACAAAGTTGAGACTGATGTTGATTATCCAGAACAACCTATACCTTTTCCTAGTAAAAAACAAGCTCAACCACTACAAGACAAAAGCAACAAGCAAAATATGCATGATGAGCAAGATTTCGAAGAAGAGAATGAAGAATATTTTCAAAAGAGTACTAGTTACCTACCTATACATTGTGTTCCACAGATGAGAGAACATTACAAACAAGCTGAAAATAATGCTTTGAGGAAACAATTAGCCATCCTAAGATCACAAAACCTGTAATAGGAGAAGAGGTAACACATCTAGAGTCTTTGCCTTTATGTTATAACTCACTTCAGTTGATAAGAGGAGAATGGCATCTTGATGATCTATCATAAACAACTCATGAATCTTATGAACAAATTGACCATCACAAAAATCATGAAAATTTGTTTGAGAGTGAAATTAATTAGGACATAGAAGAAAATCCTCAAGATCCCCCTGAAAGCATAAGTAATGATCCACCATCTCTTCTAGGGGAGGTTCAAGAACACATCCAGCCTCAAAATTAGCCTACACAGGAGAAAGAGAACTGTTGTACTTTTGTTCCAAGAAAGAGAAAAATGCTTCCTCTTTTAACAGAAGAAGAAATCAATAAAATATTAAACAGGCAGTCAGCCTCTAAAAATTCAGAAGAACCAAAACCTTCTATTCTTTCCCTTGCTAATCCTTGTTTCCATAAGTCAAAAAGTGAACTCATAGATCAATTTAAAGAAAAACAAACTGATAATCCAATATGTTTAATTGGTGAGATTGTTTATACTAATGATTCTCTAAATACTGATAAATCTAATGATGATGATGAGCTCCAAATAGAAACTAATCATGCAGGACAACCAGTAGTGGATTGGTGTCATGAATTTCATTATCATTGTCTTGAAAGCAGTAATAAAACAATGCAGCCCATCAAAAATAGCTTTCACATAATTGGGAATCATCAATCTATCAGTTATAATGTTGAGGTTGAAAAGAATGAGGAACTTCTTGAGCAAGTTGAAGATAAAGAGTCTTATCCTAAAAAGGTTGAGGTGATCAGGAATACCCTTGCTCAAGAACATGGTGACCTCTTCACAAAGTTCAGTCCACTGAGTCAGAACATACCAGGACTACAAGAAGACAACACTGTAATATATGATGAGTCCTCCAGTTCAGATAATAATGAAGACGAGGAAGAGTTTCTTTCTCAAAAGAATCTTAATATTGATCCAGTGGAGGAAAAGGTAATCCTGGTTGAAACCGATCTTACAAATACCCATAACCAGGTATTATTTCAAGATCCCTTTGCTAAATTCTTGAAGACATTTAAAGAGGGAGTACAAGTTGTTAGGAGTAGTTTATTGCCAAGTGCAAGAAAAAATTTTAGCACTGTTGCTAAGAAACAAGTGAGATGGGAGTGGCCCTTTTGTTTATCCAGTATGCTCAAGGAGATGAGCAAAGACCAATCATGGAATCATATGGTTGATTGGATGTATTGGAAAAGAGAATTTACTAGCTAAATATGTAATTTTCAAAATAGATTAGGTTTGATAGGAATGTCAATAAATCTTAGCCTGTGAGCATTTAGTTGGTTTTTTGTTTTTTGTTTTGAAAGAAAAATTGAAAAAATACAAAAACAATAAAAGAAAAGAAAAGGAAAAGAGGGAAGATTCAAAAGAGGTACAGCCCCATACCCAAAAAATAGAATTTTCTGAAAGTGAGCAAATCTAAATACCACTGCTAATTCCAAAAGATATCTTGTTCAGTCATCTAGCCTAATCATGGCTAAACATGCTTTAAATTTATGTTGATAAGTTAGTAGAAGCACTAATTGATAAGATTATTTCAGACTTGACTTATCAGTAGAATAAATTAGGATAGAAAAGAAATGGTTCTAACAAGCTCAAAACCTGAACCAAAGAAAGAAAGAAGGATGTTCATTTCAGATCTTAAGTCTTCACAGTTTTGTTTTAATTTTCTGCAAATAAAGTCTATGTGCAGATTGTACAAAAATCCATAGGCACCATAGCAAATTAGACTATTTAATCCTGATTTGACTATGTTTTAAATTTCTGTTTTAGAATATAGAGAATGCAGATCTGTCAAAATAGCTTAATATTGACAGATAGTAGTATAGGTAGAAATAAAAAGAGTTCAACATCTTAATCTGAATCTTGGAAGCAATAAGGATAAGATTGATAGTTTATTCTTAGTTTTCAAAAATAAAATGTCAAGGAGTTTGCTAGTTCAAATGCACTAAAAGAGGAAGAAAAAATGTTAGGACACGTAAGATTGGGTAGGTAGAGATGATGTTTTAAAGAGATTACATGCTGCAGGTTTTTTAAAAATTATCAAATCCAAAAGAAAATCAGCAAAAGAGAAAAGAAGAAATCTTCCCAATGGATAAGGCACTAGTCTGCTGAAACTCAAAGATTTGTTTTCTGAGGTTACGGACACCTTGAAAGGAAAGTTTCCCTCCCCAAGTGGAGCCACTGTTAGTCATCAATAATTTTTATCTTATCCAAAGATGACTAAATTGAAACTCTTAGATTTCTAGAAACAATGTTTGCAGAAACATTGTGAGTTCTAGAAATCTCACTGCCTTCATCATCCTAAGTCTATCAGTTCACCAAGATCTTCATCTATGACTTCTAAAGGATCACCCTTCTGTCTCAAAGGGAAACCTGTTTGAGACTATCCCCACAATTTTTTAACCTATATTTCATCCCCTCATCTTATCACTCCTATTCCTATTCTTTATCAGTCCTTTTCCCTCTAAAAAGCCCACATTCCCTTCATTGATCCTTCATTTCCTCTAAAAACCCTTTTAAACCATTAAAACCCCTTTATAATGGTTTAAACCTCCTTTTTATACTTATCGGAATACCAAAAAAGGCTAAAAACCCACTTTTTGGCCTATTTTCCGACTTTTCATAAAAATAGGCCTTAAGCCCCTGCAGGCTTAAGCCCCCCAGCCCCTTTCTCATGTGACGCAACACCCGTAACCAGGCGCTAAGCCCCTAGCCCTTTTTACCCTAGCTCCCAGTCCTCCTTTTCCCCACGAGACCATCTCCCCGCACTCTACCTCAAGCCCCCTTCACTCCTTATTTTATCCCGCACCATTTGTTTTTCCTCCAAAACAATCACAGCCGTTGATCATATAGATCAAACGGTGATTGCGCACCCACACATCATTGGCTCGCCCAACCTTTTCCTCATCCACTTTTTTCTGAAGTAATCTCAACCGTAGATCTTATAGATCTAACGGCGATTGCTTCCCCTCTGCTACCCTTACTCCCGATCATTTTTTCATCCATACATCCCCGCAAATAAATCTGGACCGTAGATCCTCCAAATCTAATGGCCCACGTTAATCCCAAGGTTTCACGCCCTGCCCCCAGCCTTTCCGCTACCCAACAGAACTGTACACTTCATCATCAGACCCACCTTCCACCCACAAAAACATCGCCCAATCCTTACCTGCCACCTGTCTTCCATTACCAACCTACACCCCCCATCGGACTCCTCCCACACTGTCGATCTCACTCCATGAGATCTGACGGTGGAAATCGAAAATCACGTTCATTTTGCTGCCGTGGTTTAACAAGCCCTTTTCACACGAAAAAGCGGTTTTGCTCGGGACACGTGGTGATCTCTGAGTGGAATCACGTTCATTCGGGCTAAAACCGCTTACTACCCATATGCAGCATGAAAACCATCCCCAATTTTCACAAAATTGCCTCCCTCCTTTGCGCAACCAATTTCAAAATTCCTCCATCTCTCTGCCTGGTTCCACCTTCAGAACCCTCCCCTACTTCTTCCTCACCTCTATAATGCTCCTTCGACAAACTCAAACCCATTTCGGACCTCTAAAAAGTAGTTTAGACCAAAAACGTAGGTTTTTATTAATGTTTTGTTTATTTGTGCAGGTTTAATGGTGCCCTGAGCCTGAAGGGCCATCCCAAATTCAAGATAGTGATTGAGGCCTCACGATGACGATCCAAGGGCCTGAAACAAAAAAAAAAGGGATAGGGTTTTGATTCCAAAGGGTTTAATTGATGATTCATGGTCATCAATTCGATCACAGGAACCCTCCAGCGCACCAAAACAAAACCCCTACACACAGCAAAACAGAAACATAAGATCAATAAAGAAGATGATGAAGGCAAAAGACTAAAGGGCTTAATCACAGATTAAGTTTGTCAAAACAAAGATTAGCCCCTTTTAAGATCAATGGCTAAAGATAAAAGGTCGAAGGATAAAGATTAAGGAATAAACAAATCCGTTCTAAATAGAAACAAAAAGGACAATGAGGCAAATTAATTAAAAAGGCAAGTCAACGCTAAAAGGCCTAAAAGAGCAGTTTTATGATTAAATCAAGAAGACTTAGGCTAAAGCAGCCTCGAAAATATCAAAGGGAAGCAGTTATTCACTCAGAAAAATCAACTGACACCTTTGGCCTACTTTCTACCTGCAAAGACTAATTAAGCAGTTATTACACAAAAGAATATATTTTTGTCTGTCAAGGCAGTTATTGTAATATTTAAGAATAGGCCTAAAAGTCAAAATTTTCACCTATTTTCTCTCAGAAGTTAAGACAGAGTTAATAAAACAGATAATTAGTTGCACCTATTTCTGCCTTATGCCTTGCACGGTTTTCAAGGCTAGAAATGCATTTACTCTGTAATTAATAACACTTGAACCCTAGATCAGTTCCACCTTCTCATTTGCAGCATAAATATTGCATTCGAACTCATTGTATGGGGGCATTTGTTGACTCTTTGAAGTAATACATAGTTCTGCTGAAGTTGAAATAAAATTGATGTTTTGGAACTTGTGGATGTTTTGACCTGTTTGTAGATGGAGAAAGCTCTGTCATTGGATCCCTGAGCATGGCTATTAGTGATGTATTCTAATTTGTTAATGTTTTTCCTGTTTTCCATTCTATTTCATCATTTCTTATTACAGTAGAGTAAAAATTTTAGACTAAGAAATGTCTTTTGAAAGCACCTTAGTTCTGTTTACTCTTCACTGTCTTTATGTTTTCTTCTGCTGAGGCATTCTAGAGAATTCTTAATTGCTCTCTTGAACCCTTATGCTTGTTTATTTCATAAATAGTTCAAACATTTGGTCTCAAGAAAGATTTATGGTTTTCCCTACTTACTTGTGCAACTTGAAAACTGTTTTTGAAGTCTCCCTTTAAAGTACCATTGTTTACAGTCTGCCAAAGAGGTTTTTTTTATCATACCCTTTGTTTTTGCTTAGATAATTGTTTTGAAGGTCTTTATACTTGTAATCAAAGATGTCTATGAGTTCCCTCTTCTATGAATACAGTTATTTGTGAATCTTTTATGTTTTCTAAATTCCTTGAAGGTGAAATCTTTGGATGAAATAGAGCGTTCCTCGACTCCTAGATTTCATTTGAAAAGTTTGTCTCGGAATTATTATTTGCGGAAGTGTGGTTTCTAGAATTTATGGTTAGCCCTGTCTATGGAATGCATCTTCATGTTCAAATGATGTTTTAAGTCCCTTTGTTGAGAAGTACATATAATTAAGGATTCTTAATTGCCCTTAGTTCTACTTTTCATTCTAAACCTTTGATGTCCATTTCATTTCACCTGAAAGACTTTGTAGATCCACTGGCCAAGTTAGATTTTCCCTTTGATACCCCTGACCCCTTTACAAACTTGTTACAACTTCCACTTGACTCCATTGCCCAATGACTTAGAGATTTCAATTTTCTATCTATGCTGCCTAGATCATCATGTCCCACCAAAAAATCAAACAAACTCATGCTTAATAACTAGCCTAAAATCAACCTTTTACAAGCAAACAAGTCATATCTTTGCAAAAAATTGAGAGATCCCTATCTGAGACTAGGAAGGCTAGGTCCTAGAGCTCTAAATACTGGTTTTGATGTTGCCTTGTCACTTGGTATGCTAATATGCCAAATCATAGAACCCCAACACATTCTTGAGGAGGAAGAAATCACCCAAGTAAACTAGCTCAATGTGAACAAGGATCAGCCTAGACACACATATGAGAACCGGATTGAAGATACCTTAGTGTGAAAAGAGGCATTGCAGGTGGATTAGTCCCAGTTGACCAAGTCAACAACGCTGCTACAAAGAGGAAGGAAGCTAGCTAGGGCAGCGCAGTTTTGAAGGAGGAAGCTTCACTAAGAAGTCACCTCAACATTGAGTGGGGTCCAGGATGAGGAGGCTCACCAAAGATAAAAAGGAAGGCATAGCATCAAAGAGATGATTCAGAGTTCAACTATCTTTGATCTTTTGACTACTTGCATGCTTCAGTTGTTTAGCCGGAGTTTCTGCACTGCTTAGTGCAAATAATTCCCGTGCGGGAATTCCATCCTCTCTTTGGATCAGCTTGCTTAAGGGATCAAGAGGGAAGGATTTGAACTTCAATTCAGAATTTTTCTTGGGGCCATTCATCCATATTTAATACAATGCAGTTCCCTTTAGAAACTGCATCCTCTCTGCAGTTGCAGCAGTTGCAGGGTTAAACCCCGCTATTTTGTACTAGTCTTTGAGGAGGATGTGCTTATTTCCCTCCGAGAGATCTAATAATATGGGCCTTGGCCATTTTCTGTATTTTTCAGCTTTTATATGTCATATTCAGCCATGCTTAATACAGAGTTTTAGTACACTGCGTTATTTTCTGCAGTCCTGCTTTTTGTACATGTATATTGTCGGGAACCCTTGCCGAGTGTCTCGTTTCTGCTGTATAAGAGGTTAAACCTCCATTTCTTTGCTATCTGATTAATATAAAATTATGATCAGTCTTATTTCATAATTTTATTTAGAAAACCTATTGGAATTACGGTCTCATAGTCTTCAGAAATGCTGCAGTTGAAAGTCATGGGAATAGGGTGTTTTTGAGTTGTCTCTAGCTAGGGAGATCTGTTTAACTTAGCTAGAATGATTATTTTGGGCTCAAATTCGGTATGGAAGTTTTATAATGTATAAACCACAGGATCCAAGTGCCATTTCCCATATTTATTGCAATATTTTTTTAAAATGATGTTTTTATGGTTCAGAATGCTGCATTTCCTCATACCGGGAGAGGATAGTAAAGAAAATATCTGTTTTTGATCATTCATTTGTTGGTTAAATGCTTCTTGTACATATTATGAACTAATATACATCGTTATTCTCATGATTTGTTGAAGCTCCACATTGGTAATATCTTAAAATATTCCCAATAGTGTAGTTGTTCCCAATTTGGGATATTACAGAAGAGATGTGGCGACTACAGACCTCTGAACTGTGTTACAATGAGGCTTGAGGGCCTATTTATTATGGAGAAACAATGGAGAACTCTAAACATCCAAAAACCTAACCCTAGGAGATGAAGCGCCAAAACTATGGGCCTCGTTTGGGTAAATTGGTGTTTCAACTTCCCGGGACGTAACTTTGGCATACTATCTCCGTTTGGGGCTTCAAAATGGCTCTGGAAGTTCAAGACCCAAAAAAATGCTAAAAATAGCATGTTGTGAAAAAAAAATTGAAAGAGACAATGGTGGGGCCCCAAGTGGAATAGGCGAGTGGCTACCAATATCCACCTGGATTAGTTATCCATCATCGCGTTCCTTTGTTTCTCGAGGGCCTCCTCAAGAAACATTTTGATAGGATCTCTTGTTCCCTCATATTTATTTTCTTCCCCCATGGGTGGCCGTCAGGGTTTGTGAGGCTGATCTTGCAAAGGTAAAACCAGATCGAGCCCTAACTCCTTATACCCTGACCTCATTGGGGACATGCAAAGAAAAATCGAGAAAGAGTGGACCATTATGATACCACTGATCCGAATTTATGTAGGAACACAATGAAATACAGGAGATGAAGTGCGAAAACTATGGGCCCCATTTGCGTAAATTGGTATATCAGTCTTCCCAAGGACATAAATTTGGCATACTATCTTCATTTGACGTGCACCATAACTCGTTAGTAAGATCTATCCGAGGAATATAACTTTTGATGTGAGAAATATCATAGGAGCTTCCAAGTTGCTCCCGGTTTTTCCAAAAAATGTAGTTTAGGGCCTCAAAACGGCTCTTGAAGTTGGGGACCCGAAAAACTGCTAAAAATAGTAAACTTTGTTACAATTAAGGAAACTGAAAAATAGAAAGAAACTTTTGTATTGAAAAAGAGAGAGAAAAACTAAGATAAATAGCATTTGGAATCACAATCCAATGAAAGCTCGTGAATAATAGTTAATATATTAACCTTAAATATTATTATTTATGTCTCTTTGACAATAAAAATAAGTAGGGATAGACATTAATTCATTAAGTATTTTAAATTCTAAGAAAATTTTATTTTTGGGTACATGCATTGATTTCAGATCATAATTTTCATCATTATCATTTTTAGATCAATACATATAGAAATTGATACTGAAATATAAATATAAATTGAAATTAACATGTACACTGAATCAATATATTGATTTCAATGTACATTTTCATTTCTATATCAATACATAGAGTACACCAAAATCAATGTGTTACAAAAATCAATGTACATGTACACTAAAATCAATATATTTGAAATTAACACGTACATTGAAATCAATCACTCAATCACTCCATTGAGTACATAGAGTGTAAATAATTTTGGAAGAGTCTTTCGTTCGACGAATCGGGAGCTGATGTGACAGCTCCCAATCCGCCCCTCTGGCGACCCCTCTCTTCTCCGGCCCGATGGTGGACCCCGCCTCTCCAGCTTCCGATGGCGAGCGCCTCCTCCACCACCCCTCCCCTGGCACCGCTCCTCCTCCCACCCGCCACCCCCACGACTCCGGCCACCAACCTCCATCAATGCTCCTCCCTGGAAAATAATGTTTTCCCGGTGATAAGACGTCGACTGAGTGTGCAATCAATGCCACTCCGCACCCAATTTCAAACACAAAAATCGCATGGTGGAAGTAATTAGCTGAAATTTTAAAATTTGAAATGAGGCAGATTTCCCGCTCAGGTGAGCTGTGGACATTTGAATCTTGCTATGGATTCAACACAAATTTATTTCGAAGAGGAGGTTCCTTCATATTTCAGGTGCCCCATATCAATGGCGCTAAAGAGAGACCCGATCACTGTTTCCACAAGCGTGACCTATGATTATAAAAGTATAGAGCACTGGATATTTTCATGCCAGAAGAAAGCATGCCTTGCTACCTTGTAATTGCTGGAGAATTTCGACTTAATCCTCAACCACACGCTGTGTCGGCTCATCAAGGGATGGTGCATTGCCAACATCTACAAGGGTGTAGAACAAATCTATGCTTCGAGGCCACCCATGGACTTTGATAAAGTCGTTCAAGCTACTTAACGCAAAGGGTTTCCATTTGATTACTTCCAGAGGTCGAGAAGCCAAAATTTTATTATTTTTTAAAGTTATTTTTTAATATGTGGGATTACACCAGAGCCCTTCCCTGCCTAATTGAACATCGCTTACTATGCACCTGTTACTACCTAATTGTGCATGAATTTAGTCATTCATTTGACACTTTTCATTGTGTCAACCGCATAATGATGCTCTCCAAACCACCTGCGTTGTGGCATGTGTCAAAATGCGAAAAATGTTAGATGTGCTATACATGCTAGTGGTCTACGTAGAAGGAAGGGCTGCCATGGCTGATCACGCAATGGGTATTGCTATAGTCTCCAAGAAGATTATTTGGGTTTCAGAAATTTTCATGAAGTAAAGCAGTGTGAATCCTTTAGCTACTATGAAAATTTATTTCAAACATGTGGATTCTAGGAGAGATACTTCAGTATGGAGCTATTTCTAAATCTTGTATGTCTGAACAACTCGGTTCCCATGATAAAACAAAGTAAAAATCCATGGGAGTATTGAAATTACATGTAAATTTTTTTCAAACACGCAGAATCTAGGAGAGATACTTCAGTGTGGAGCTATGTCTAAATATTGTATGACTGAACAACTCGGTTACCATGATAAAACAAAGTAAAAATCCATGGGAGTATTGAAATCGCATGCAAATACTTTTAATGTATCAATTTGGGTCCCAAATCTAGTGACACGTTATGAGATTTGAAACATTAATGTTCAAATTCTTTTTAGTTTTTTTCAAATATATTAAATGTGTTTAAATTTGTAAAAGCAATAAGATTTTTGAACCCATGAAAAAAATTATAATAAAAAAAACATTTACTTTTAATAATAAATGATTTAATATTAAATTTTATTGTATAGTAACATTATTTTTTTTCTTAAGTTTCAGTAGATATTTTTATTTTTTTTATTGATTGTAGGGTTTCCACAATCTCTGTGACTTTCTTTAGTGTTTTACATGACATCACACTGAGCACCTTTTTTGCTACATAGTCTTTTAGTTTCTCTCCTCCCTCATGCTTATGATGCTTGCCTAGAGAATGCACTGATTGATAATTCCTAACCTTAAACTTAGAAATTTCCACATGTTAATTCATACAACTGTGTGCAACTTTTTGTAAAATAGGTTTACAATCTTAGAAAAATGTAGGCTCATGGTCACACATAGAAAGTATGTTTTTTTATCTTTATGCTTTCTTCTCTTCTCTTCCTTTTCCTCAAACTAACATCAAACTAACAACATTACAATGTATTGTTATAGACCAATCAACCTCTTGTTGTTTTTAGGTGTCGACATATGTAATTTTTACATAGAAGATGCAATGAGCAGGGTCATTCAATGAATCCCTCGTCTCATGCATTGGATCTATCAAGAATAACCATAATAGATAAAAATTGGGCGATCCTCAAAGTGTTGCAAAGTGTTATCACTACCCTTCAATGTCTTATCTTGCCTCTGAAAAAGTAAACAAAATCTAAAATATATAATCAGACATAACATCAATGCATTTGATAAATAGATATACAAATCGAGTTAGATGTCAAGGAGGTTGGCATCAATTATAATCAGGAAACAAGGGGATATTAAACCCATAATTCCATTGTAAATGATAAGCATCAAACCAATGTGTAATCTTATTGGAATACTAGCACTTGATACAATCCACATGACATAAAGAATCAACACATACCTTGACACACCAAAAAAGGAGAATCACACATCCTTCTGGCAAGGCGATTTAAACATGCATTCATAATAGAACTATGAATAAAATCAATATCATAATCTGTATAATAATACTAGCATGGTAAACTAATACACACAATATGTAAATAATGAAGAACAAAGAACTACATTATAGAGTTTATGGAACAAAGGCGCAACGTGGTTGAGTTGGTGGGCCCTTGCCAACCAACAAACGTTACTTAAGGAAACTAGATCACATGTAAATCAAACCAAAGACATGCGATTTGGAAAACAATAGCAAATGTTTTCATAATTGATGGTATTTGTAATAACTAGTGTTACCCTTATCAATTACATTAAGTCATTGAATGGATTGAAAATCCTCTCTGCAAAGCTTTGGTTTAGGATGTTTGGATTGATTAATAATCATACCACACATGCCTAAAGCCCTCAACATTGTATGCGGGTAGATGATCCATGATGGATTCAATGGAATATATAATGTCCTTAATAGAAATATGATGGAGGACAATGAAATAGTTGAATCCATTTTGAAGAAGTTGGATGGTAGGTGGGTCAAGCTCAATTAAGGATAAGTTTATCATAGTCGAATGATAGGAATTGGATGAGGGTGAGGGGGGTTTAAGAGAGGGAGGTAGAATATTAATATAATCTATAAGGGAAGCATATTGGTATAATAATGTGAAACATTCAATTGTTATTGGATGTTTTAGGGTTAGTATGGGAGTTAAAAATTAGAGTTAATAATTGGATTTAATGATAAAATTGAGTTACCAAAGGTAAAATTAAAGTATAGTGCTAATGAATATATATTCTTTCTAGAATATAATGGGGATAAATTGAGTTAAGGAGAATTTGAGTGGTTATTTAGTGGTTTAAGTGTTGGGGATAAATTGAATTGAAGAGGAAATTAGTGGTTATTTAGCGATTCTAGTGTTGGGGATAAATTGAATTGAGGAGAAGCTATGTGGTTATTCAATAGCTCAACACTTCAACTAAAAATGAGTTCAAGAGTTGTTAGGTGGTAATTGTTGATATATGGTTGTCATTAATGTCAACCCAAGTAGCACCAGAAGATGCCCCACCTTTTTTCAACTAATATGACATGGCCATTCATGATTTTTTGTGTGAGGCTAATCCTTGATAGATTATCCTCATTGAGTTGATTCCAGTGGTATTTGGCATGCCACGAAAAGCCTCACGGTTTGTGAGTTATGTTAGTTTAAAGTCCAAGGATCAAATTTGTGGGAAAAACCCCCAAAGGGTGGTGATGTGGAAACTTCTCCTTGGTCGAGACAAATTTTCAAGCAATTTGGCTCTTCTCGTAATAAATAGAATAATTGCAAAAAATATTCTTGGGGTTTTTACAAAAATATTTTAAAACAAAAATAAAATGAAGGGGTTTTGGAGGTATTTTAAATTTCAAATCAAAAACCATCAAAGGGTTCTTCCCTCCATAAATCAATTGTCCAATTCAAATGTTATCCTCCATAATAACAACTCATTGCCTCTCATGGAGTCCCTCCTAATTCTATAAAAGAAACCACATTCACCTCCAAAGGTATGCAAGTTCAATGATTATCTTGTGTTTAAAAACTGAATTACTTCGACCCTTGAGGAGACAACGTAAGATCAAAAGAGAGGGTTCTTGTTATTGGTTGGTTTTGGGATTTTCTTTTATCTTATTGTAGGTGTGTATCTCTAATGATTCGGTCCTATTTAGGCTCCATTCCTTGGAATCACAGAACATTGAAGGTTGCAGGAAAATTTTATACAAATAAGAGTCTATGTCATAAGCGGTTGACAAGTGACCTACCTGACAATGAGTCCAGGCCTTACACATTATTTCTCTATGGATCATCTGTCATGAAAGGACGAGCACTAGATTGTTATCTAGGGCATCAAATTTGAGACCTAATTTGAAGTTGCAAGATCACCAATATATGTAGTGTATCTTCTTGGAACAAGGATTAAAGAATCAATGATTTTTTCTTTTCTTTTATAGGACCATTAGGTCTCTCGGCCTAGGTTCTGAAGTAGACCAAGGGCTGGTCAATCATCATTACAAATCCTAGTTGAGCTGCGGTGTTGTTTCTAGGTCTATTATTCAAAATTGGAATAAAACGACACAAGACCTATGGCATCTAAAAGTTCAACAAGCCCTTAAAAAATGACGTATTGTGGCGTTAATTTGTTCTGGAACATCATTTAAGGAATCACTCACTTCTAGGACAATGAAGGGTTACAAATTGTTGAAAAGGTTGTTTCTGAAAAGTACTCAATCCATCCATTAAAGAATACCTTCTGCGTGGACTCTGTGGTTATGAAAAATATATTTTGGGATTCGTTTTTCTTATTGCAGTTCATGTGATTTATCTATTTGTTACGAGATCATTTGAGGCATGCTTTGACCTAGTTCTCTCAAGCACTCAAATTCAAGAATAATCCTAGCAGTGGTTAAAAGTATGGAAATAAGAAGTTGTTCTCTGAATAGTATCACTGAGCATAAAGACTTGAATTTGTAAGTTGACATACAATCAATCATCATTGAACTTGTGAATTTAAAGCAACATCTTCTCAACCTATGTCTCCTTGATAAGTGGAATGATTTGAAAATCAACGTGTGGCATTAAAGTTGTAGCAGGAGCTTCAAATATCAGTCTATATTCAAAGATGCTCCTTACAACCTTGTTAACGTTGGCATACCCTTGATATTTTATTGTAGCATTCAATAGTGGTAAAGGTGTGGTTGATTGCAGTTGAATGCCCATGTTTAGAAATAGTTTCAGGGGTGGTTCTTGTGACAAGATGTTTCAAGTATCTCCATAGCAACATTTTATAGTTGCCTCAATTTCAGACATTAGGGGAATTTTGAGGTCTAAAATGGGCCTCATAAGAAAAATGTACAACAAAAATAAACTTTATAACAACCAATAGGATTCAAGATGATGATGTCAACCATGGGGGATGATTTACCATTTTTTAAATAAAAGGGTAAAAATATTAAAAAATAATCAAATAATAAAACTACTTTTTCAACTCGTATTTTCAACTTATCTCCCAAATTTTTTACTCAAATTTCGAGTGGGAATACTCGTTGGATGAAAAATTTAATTCCTCATCCAATGAGTACCCATGTTGCATACTTTCGATGAACCCTGCTACATGAAAAATGAGAAATACATAAAAAAAAACGTGATTACAATCACGTTTTTTTATGTATTTCTCATTTTACGTGTAGTAGGACCCATCGAAACTATGCAACATGGGTACTCCTTGGATGAGGAATTAAATTTCACATCCAATGAGTACTCCCGCTCGAAATTTGAGTAAAAACTTAGGGAGATAAGTTGAAAATGTAGTTTTTTCATTTTTCCCTCTAAAATTTGATGATGTCATCAAATCTTATTTGATTCTTTTCACTATTATTTTATAATTTCCTTAGGAGGCCCATTTTAGACCTCAAAATTCCCCTAATGAGTGCTTAGTATCATTACAACAATAAAGGTTCATTCAAGTCAAGCTTTGTATCATCTTCATTATCTTAAAAATATATCATCATTCTAAAGGTTGTTGTAGATAAAGGTACACTTGCTAATTGGCATAATTACTATGTTACAATGATCTAGCATAAAGGGTAGTTTGACCGATTTCTTGTAGTAAGGGTTGTGCAATAGGGTTTATAGTATAAATTTCTTGAAGGTTGTAATTTCAAGTGGGCCATTTTCCCTGGCATGAGAGCCCATTATAGTTGCAACAATTAATATATTGTAAAGTGGGTTATTGTCCCTAGTATGGGAGCCCACAAAAGTTTTTCAAAATTCATTTTCAAGGTGGTTGGGTGGTGCTAGGTAGGTCGTTGGAGCCACCTTCAGGTTGGATCCTAAAAACACTTCAGGGTGGTAGGGTGGTTCTAGGGCGAGTTGGAGCCTACAAGGGTGTTGGAGCATCCTTTCAGTTAACTGATGATAAAAATAGGGCATTTGAGCGTCATTGCAGTTGGAGCTATAAAATTGAACGCTTTCCTAGAGTACTGGGGAGTTCAGTTTTCCCTTTTAGTTGGAGTTGAAGCTTTTTGATGTACTCACAATTTTTTTAGAAAAGTGTTCGATGGTTTTTATCTCAAAGGGGGTTTCCAGCTAAAATTATTGTGTCTATTCTATACTCCTCATTTATGTTTTTAGATGATGCTTAAGATTATTTAATGCTCTAAAAAAGAATAATAAGTTACTAATTGCTAAGAAATATTGATTCAACCCCCTCTCAGTATTTCCAATAATTGGTATCAGAGTAGGTCCCTATACAATTAGTCTAACCATTAAAGGGAGATCATGGAGTGCACCAAGAATGGAGTTCCTCTATTTAATGGGAAAACCTGTGCACTATGGAGTGGAAGGATGTAGGTATATATACTTGCACAAGGATATGATGCAAAAGCCTCTCCTCCAACAAATGAAAAATGTAAGAATGGTTGTTGAATATGATGCCGAAGCCAAGAACGCCATTATGAGTGGAGTCACTAAATCTATCTATGTTAAGGTGGTGGGCTATAAAACAACTAAGGAAATTTGGGGAAAGCTTTAAAAAATATGAATGGGCTCAAAGGTCAAAGAAGAAAATCTTCAAATTTGTAGAGCTCAATTTGAACAAATGAAGATGAAAGTAGATGAAAAAATTGCAGCTTACTTTCAATGATTGGATGAATTAAAAAATGCCTTAGAAGTACTGGGAGAACCAATAGATAAAAAGGTTATTGTGTCAAAGTCCTAAGATCTCTTCCAACAAGATTTAATCCTAAAGTTTATGTCTCGAAGATAGATCACACTTAAACAACCTTAACATGGACGAGCTACATGGGATTCTTACAACTTATGAAATGAGGATTGAATAGGAAGATGGTCCATATAAATGAGAAGCAACATTCACAACATCCAAGATGACCGGAAATGATAAACATGAATCAAGGCTGAGATCCAGTTGCTGCCAAGAAGAAGAATACTTAAATGAAGAAATTGATAACTTTCTGAGATAGATGAAAAGAGGAGCATGTAAGTTCAAAGGTAAAATTCCATTAATATGTTTCAATTGTGGTGAGATTGGTAAATTTTCAACTAAATTTCCTCAGAAGAACTCTGTAAATGAAGATGAAGCACCCAGGAAAGGGAAGAAGGGTCAAATTAGATTCAACAAGAAAGGTAAGAAGAAAGGCTTTAAGAAATTTTTTTCTCCAAAGAAGAAAACTCATCATCTGAGGAAGAAAGTGACAATGATGAAGAAAAAAACATAGGAAGAGTACACAACTTATCCTTAATTGAGCTTAACCCACCTACCATCCAACTTCTTGAAAATGGATTCAACTATTTCATTGTCCTCCATCATATTTCTATTAAGGACATTATATATTCCATTGAATCCATCATGGATCATCTACCCGCACACAATGTTGAGGACTTTAGGCATGTGTGGTATGATTATTAATCAATCCAAACATCCTAAACCAAAGCTTTGCAGAGAGGATTTTCAATCCATTCAATGACTTAATGTAATTGATAAGGGTAACACTAGTTATTACAAATACCATCAATTATGAAAACATTTGCTATTGTTTTCCATATCACATGTCTTTGGTTTGATTTACGTGTGATCCAGCTTCCTTAAGTGACGTTTGTTGGTTGGCAAGGGCCCACCAACTTAACCATGTTGCGCCTTTGTTCCATAAACTCTATAATGTAGTTCTTTGTTCTTCATTATTTACATATTGTGTGTATTAGTTTACCATGCTAGTATTATTATATAGATTATGATATTGATTTTATTCATAGTTCTATTATGAATGCATGTTTAAATCGCCTTGCCAGAAGGATGTGCGATTCTCCTTTTCTGGTGTGTCAAGGTATGTGTTGATTCTTTATGTCATGTGGATTGTATCGAGTGCTAGTATTCCAATAAGATTACACATTGGTTTGATGCTTATCATTTACAATGGAACTATGGGTTTAATATCCCCTTGTTTCCTGATTATAATTGATGCCAACCTCCTGGACATCTATCTCGATTTGTATATCTATTTATCAAATGCATTGATGTTATGTCTGATTATATATTTTAGATTTTGTTTACTTTTTCAGAGGCAAGATAAGACATTGAAGGGTAGTGATAACACTTTGCAACACTTTGAGGATCGCCCAATTTTTATCTATTATGGTTATTCTTGATAGATCCAATGCATGAGACGAGGGATTCATTGAATGACCCTGCTCATTGCATCTTCTATGTAAAAATTACATATGTCGACACCTAAAAACAACAAGAGGTTGATTGGTCTATAACAATACATTGTAATGTTGTTAGTTTGATGTTAGTTTGAGGAAAAGGAAGAGAAGAGAAGAAAGCATAAAGATAAAAAAACATACTTTCTATGGGTGACCATAAGCCTACATTTTTCTAAGATTGTAAACCTATTTTACAAAAAGTTGCACATAGTTCTTGTATGAATTAACATGTGGAAATTTCTAAGTTTAAGGTTAGGAATTATCAATCAGTGCATTCGCTAGGCAAGCATCATAAGCATGAGGGAGGAGAAAAACTAAAAGACTATGTAGCAAAAAAGGTGCTCAGTGTGATGTCATGTAAGACACTAAAGAAAGTCACAGAGATTGTGGAAACCCTACAATCAATAAAAAAATTAAAAATATCTACTGAAACTTAAGCAAAAAAATAGTGTTACTATACAATAAAATTTAATATTAAATCATTTATTATTAAAAGTAGATGCTTTTTTATTATAATTTTACAAAGAAAAAAACTTAAAAGAATTTGAACATTAATGTTTCAAATCTCATAATATGTCACTATATTTGGGAACCAAATTAATACAATGAAAGTATTTGCATGCGATTTCAATACTCCCATGGATTTTTACTTTGTTTTATCATGGTAACCGAGTTGTTCAATCATACAAGATTTAGACATAGCTCCACACTGAAGTATCTCTCCTAGATTCTGCGTGTTTGAAAGAAATTTGCATGTAATTTAAACACTGCCATGGATTTTTACTTTATTTTATCATGGTAACCGAGTTGTTCAGACATACAAGATTTAGAAATAGTTCCACACTGAAGTATATCTCCTAGAATCCACATGTTTGAAATAAATTTGCATAGTAGCTAAAGGATTCACACTGCTTTACTTCATGAAAATTTCTGAAACCCAAATAATCTTTTTGGAGACTATAGCAATACCCATTGCGTGATCAGCCATGGCAGCCCTTCCTTCTACGTAGACCACTAGCATGTCTAGCACATCTAACATTTTTAGCATTTTGACACATGCCACAACGCAGGTGGTTTAGAGAGCATCATTATGCGGCTGACACAATGAAAAGTGTCAAATGAATGACTAAATTCATGCACAATTAGGTAGTAACAGGTGCAAAGTAAGCAATGTTCAATTAGGCACGGAAGGGCTCTGGTGTAATCCCACATATTAAAAAATAACTTTAAAAAATAATAACATTTTGGCTTCTCGGCCTCAAGTAATCAAATGGAAACCCTTTGCGTTAAGTAGCTTGATCGACTTTATCAAAGTCCATGGGTGGCCTCGAAGCATAGATTTGTTCTACACCCTTGCAGATGTTGGCAATGCACCATCCCTTGATGAGCCGGCGCAGCGTGTGGTTGACGAGTAAATCGAAATTCTCCAGCACTTACAAGGTAGCAGGGCATGCTTTCTTCTGGCATGAAAATATCCAGTGCTCTATACTTTTATAATCATAGGTCACGCCTGTGGAAACAGTGACCGGGTCTCTCTTTAGCGCCATTGATATGGAGCACCTGAAATATGTAGGAACCTCGAAATAAATTTGTGTTGAATCCATAGCAAGATTCAAATGTCCACAGCTCACCTGAGCGGGAAATCTGGCTCATTTCAAATTTTAAAATTTCAGCTAATTACTTCCACCATGCGATTTTTGTGTTTGAAACTGGGTGCGGAGTGGCATTGATTGCACACTCAGTCAACGTATTATCACCCGACCAACGTTATTTTCCAGGGAGGAGCATTGATGGAGGTTCGTGGCTGGAGTCGTGGGGGTGGCGCGGCGCCAGGGGAGGGGTGGTGGAAGAGGCGCTCGCCGTCGGAAGCTGGAGAGGCGGGGTCCACCATCGGGCCGGAGAAAAGAGGGGTCGCCGGAGGGGCGGATCGAGAGCTGTCACATCAGCGCCCGATTTGTCGAACAATACTTTTTGAAATATGAGTCCTGCTACTGTGTACTTCTGAATACTACAAATTACAAATGGCAAGCCTTATTTTCAAGTCTATTGGCCCATTAATTAATGTGTTTAAGAGTACCAATATCCATGTCATGGGACATGGCATGGCATCGATCATCAATACCTCGGAGACTGCATCTGGCTCTATTTTCCGGCAGCTCTGACTCCGGTGTGAACCCAACATACCTCGGAGACTGCATCTGGCTCTATTTTCCGGCAGCTCTGACTCCGGTGTGAACCCAACTGGCGGATAGGACAGGCGGGGCTCACGGATCTGAACTCAACTGGTGGATATGACACGCCAGATATTCCTGTTGTACGTGAACTATTCAACACAGTTACATTAATGCAATTTCGAATTTCAATTTTTCTACTTTTGCCGCTCATTTGAATTTCAAATTTACCCAACACGTCATTATCCACGCCAGATATTCCTGTTGTACGTGAACTATTCAACACAGTAACATTAATGCAATTTCGAATTTCAATTTTTCTACTTTTGCCGCTCATTTGAATTTCAAATTTACCCAACACGTCATATGTGTATCCGTGGATCACAGACTCGCACAAGAGCACCACCTTCCCGCGGCCTGCGACCATTCATTTGGAGCTCTTCTGTGGCTCTGCTCAGTGGCCCTCGAGGAGAGAGATGAGTCATGGCTCAGTCAACATGCCGAGAGAGAACAGTCCGTAATCCAGTAGTCTAGTCTAGCAACATTAATTTTATTGAAAGCCAGAGCCTATTGAATTCAAAATTCAAAAGGTTTTTTATTCATTCAAATCCATTTTGAGCGATTTTGGCGGTTCCATTCATGCTCATCTAAATTTCAGACGGCCACTTTTATGAGCTCTGCAGGGGGTTTTCTTCAGGCGGCGTTCTCTATTTGATTCTATGCTTGCAAGGTTGCAAGCTGCATTCGTTGTACAAACAGTAAAAATGGCATTTGCCCCACGAGAAAAGCTAGTATTCGGTATATATACAGGCAGAAAGCGCGCAGTCACTGTATAAATCACGTTTCTCGTTCATTGTTCTATTCCAGGGGCGAATAGAAGAATCTATTGTTAGTGTTAAGGTTTTTATGGGAGACTGAAATACCTGATCGATCGATCCTTCTTGATTTCAAGGTAAGGCATAAGGGTTTGTGTCTGCATGACTTTCGTTTTCATTTTGCTTGACAAAGAAATTTTATTCTAGTGGATGACTTCTCATATTAACATATTTATTGTTTTCTTTTTAATTTTAATGGGTTGTAACTTTGTTATTATCTTAAAAATTGCTTTTTTTTGGCAGGTACGTTAAGTAACTACATTAAAACAGAGTTGTCTAGGGTGAAAATCATAGAAATCTTAAATGATTTTTTTATTAAATTTAGTTGAAATTTTTGGAATTCCAGATTATTATGGTCAATTTAAAATAAAATTTTTGATAACTATTAATTCAAAATGAAGTTTTATAGTGTTTAAAAAATTTATTTAAACATTATTATAACAATTTTCTTAAAAATGGACAGATTTAAGAAAGAGAAAAAGTACCAAGAATACTTAAAAGCTAGAAGAAACTATTAAAAACAATGTAAGAGAAACAAACAGATATTCACAGTTCTTGGAAAGCTGAAGGATTAATCTGAAATCACATAATTCTGGGTTCTTAACAATTTATTGTAATAGGGCAGAAAGAAAATATGTAATTTTTTTTTTTTTTTAAATATCATTACAATTATATTGTGAATTAGGTAATTTGTAGTAATTTTGTAGAGATTTTTTTTTTTTTTTTAATGTATTGAAGAGTTCCAAAATATTATTTAGAATTTTGGATTTTATTTTTTTTAATGACTGGATTTTAATTTTCTTAATTGTTGAAAGTTTGTTATAGTTTTAAAAATCAATTGATGGAATTCTCATGAAAATTTGTTAAAAATCCATTACTTTTCATAAAATTAATAATATTTTATATATTAAATATAAATAAATAAAAAAATATAATATTGTTTTTTGGATTATAATAACATCATAATATAATAAAGATTATTTTTTTTTTAATTAAAAATGAGTTAAAATAATTCAAAATCAAATTATAAGTATTTAAATTATTATATAAGATATAAATTAGTTGGTCAATTTAAGCTATTTATAAGAGATAAAAGTAAAATCAACTATAACAATTATTTAGCTTTAAGAAAAATATTTTCCTTACACTATGTACATATTTATCTTAAATATAATTTTAGTTATATATATATATATATCACAAATTGTGTGAATAATAATATAATTAATAATATTTCAATATTTTTTATTTATAAAAATATATTTTTTATTTTACATTTTAATTTAAAACTAAAGAAAGATTAATTGTTTTCAAACATTTTCAAAGAAACTCTTTGAATGACAATTTATCTAATAATATTCATATGAATGATAAAGAAGACCAAGTTTTAATCACAATTTAGTTTCTTAACCATCCCACACAAAAGACTAAATTGAAATATTATAATTCTAGGGTACCCAAATTGTTGTTACTTCACAACAATAAAAAAAAATCTAATTCAAGGTGGATATGAAGATTACATTGCTAGTGGTCATTGAGTTAGAATGTTATGGTTTAGAAAACACACTAAATGTGTAAAATGAATGAAAGAAAATGGCTCTCTAAAATCATAATTGTTTTGTTAGTGTTTTTTTGTTGTTGTTTGCTAGGTTATGTGAGTGTTGACATGATTGGCATGCTTAAGTTGTGGCTCGAATAGTCACTACCCAAGGTGTAACACCTAGATTTGATTTGTTATGTTACTTTAATTCATACATTTAACGTGTTTAAGTTATACTAGCTTAATAAGTATATTAAGAAAATTTTGAACAAAAGTTTAATTCTTATTTTTTTATAAAGATTAATTTTGATCTGGTTTCCATAAATTGATGGTTAAGTGTCCAAGTTACTAGAGTGGTTAGATTACAAGAATTTATTTGTCAGTTACCTTTCCTTTGGGAATAAAAAGAAAACCCTAAAGAGGAAAAGGAGTTATGTGCAAAAAGAGAAAATACAACAAGAAGGGTGGAAGGAGCTAGTGGAACTCTGATAAACCTTATAATGAGATAAGAGATTGGATGATGGTCCTCATTTCTCTCTGTAGGGAAATTGCTAAGTAATCTTACTCTAGCGAGGAGCGGGGGGGGGAGAAAAGGACGTAATAGCCTCTCTCAGGGTTGGGAGGATACCACCAGCCTTGATATTTGAAGTAGGTACTATAAGCTCAAAGTAATGGAACTAGTGTTCCTTTTAATTCTATAGGTACTTTAATTATGAAAAGAATATTTGTATGTTGTATGTTGAGAATGTGTTAATTCTGTGATGAATTGATTAATAGTACAATATTAGTTTAGATTTAAAATTATTCAACTTTTTATGACTGTAAAATCTTTTCTGCCTGAGATTTGAGTGTCCAGTTCGGAAAATCGTACCTCTCACTACAAAAGAAGGTTTATATAACTGTATTTGGATAGTTTAGTAAATTAGTTTGAAAACTCTGGGATGAGGGTAAAGACGGACGGAACAGTTAGTTCTATCAGGAGTAAAGAAAAACCCCAGACAAAACAGTCTGCCTTGAAGAGGAGTAAATTGTACACTGACTGAGGGTTGGGATGAAAACCCTCTTTTATATTCAGATGGTCCGAACACCCAAGGAGGGAACTTATAAAAAAAGAAGGAAGGAATTTCTGGAAACAATGGTAGAACTGTAGAGGTGCCAATTTCTAATTCAATATAATGGAAAAACTGGAAAGTTTAAACTCACTATGTCATACATTATCATTACAATAAAATATGAAAGCTCAGTGGAGAATAAATGTATCGAAACACAGAACAACTTCCTGATATTATCGTTGTAGTAAAAGAGTGAAAAACTCTTTGAAAAATAGAATGTACTGAACACGGAACAAATTATTGTAGGCATAATATGAAAGGAAATAGAATTATGATAACTGTTAAATATATCCATGGAATAATATTTCTTTAAGTTATCTTTAGCTACAACCATTATGAGAATTAAATTAAATATACCGAAAACCTCAAGAAGGATATTCATGTCGTAAAATCCTGAAAGAAAACATGAACTAACCATTCACTAACCCCATAGGGGTAAAACATAATTCTATAGCAAACTGATGATGAAGCAAGCAGTAGAAATTTTGCATGCATGGAAAAAATGCCAGTTGCAATATAAACTCTATTTAATAAATTTTTAAAAACATTGTAAATAAGCTTATATAGACAAAACGATAATTAAAACTATATAGTGGGCTGAACTCGAAAATATAGAACTTGCAGCAAGACATAAATAGGTGAAACATTTCCTTATTAGTATCAGTATGGGGTTTAGCCTCTATTAATAAGAAAATTGCAAACCTAGTTTTCAAACAAGAAAGTCCCTTGCGAAGAGCCTCAGTGGTCTCAAAGAGAGTAAATAAAAAACCCAAAAAAATTCGACAAGAAATTAACATTACAAAGCCTTTAAATTTTAACTATATTGGTTCAAAAAGGGTTTGAGAACATCTCGACAGAGACAGTGGAGGAGTCGGGTACGTGAACCAACATTGAAAAAGCATTTTAGGATGGTCGTAATCAAAGCTCGTTGATTGTAGAAGATAGGGTTTGGTAGCATCCATACCTATAAATTAACCACAGACATTGAATCTTAAATAGAAAATTCTTCATAAGAGCTCCAGAAAAGTAACGAAATGAAAATGATAAATAGGCACAGACCCTGAAGGATAAATTACCTCATTTGCAAATGTAAATCTGGTATGACAGACCTGAAAAGAGAGAACAATATGTAGGGTCGATAAATGTGTTCATACAAATTAATTTAATGTAAAATACTTCCATTAATTCTCAACAAAACTGAAGGATTTACCTGAGCCAATTTTGTTGAGGTCGAATGAACTTTTCCGAAGGATGCAAGGGCATAGACAAAGGAGAATGCACTGGCACGGCGACAAATCCAGAACGCAGGCACAGCCAAACAACTTACTATAACGAAAGCAGTGAAACCCCTTAGCACCGATAAGATGATAACAACAACGCGAAGCAAAGAACAATAGGTGAAAACAACCTTTATGGGATAGCTAGTGAAGGGTGAGAAGGTCTTTACCTCGCCACAAAATAGAACAGCGAGCAGCGGAGCCATGGAGGCCAAAAGTTGCAGAGCTGGCAGAGAGCTGAAACAAATGAAAGTGGTTAGGGTTTGGGAGTGGTAGGGTTACACCCTAACCACCTCCAACCCATATTTGACTGTAGATCGATAAGGATCTAAGGGTTCAGAAACGCCCACATGCCAAGATCGGAGAGGAACCTGTGTACGCTCGTTCGATGATGCGAATATTAAAATCAATCAATAAAATAATCAACTAACTATAAAACATCATCTTTACCTTGGAGTTGTGGACATGTCTAGTTGGCAGCGTTGCAAGATTGATAATCAATGTGATATAACATGTTAATAATTAATGTATAGCAAATGAATTACATCACATATATTCCCTTTTTGTATGATGCATCGTGTTGTATGATCAAAGGAGATAGCGATAGGTTATTAGTTTGATATACCATGGGTTTGAGAATGTAATATCATATATATGTGTATGTGAATTCAGACCTAGGGGATTTAGCCCTAAGGGTTCAAAATATAATGTGGATTTTATGCATTATAATTGATGGAGATAAATATTTCAAATTGCATGCATAGGTACAATAACTAGTAGAACCTAATCATTATAAAAGATTTTTTTTATGTAAATATTTCTAATGTTTTATGAGTAGATGTTACACAAGGGCATTTAAGTTGGGTTGTCAAAATAACCTAGGGAACACAACTAAAATAGGCCACACCAACACTTAGCATGGTTGGATTTTTTACCACATAATTTTGAACCAATGACACAGAGTGCCAAAAACACCCTACCACTATTTTCTCTACACTGAGTGGGCTAAGAAAAATATATGTATCAAATCATAATGTTTTTAAAGTAATATGTTTTTTAGGAAAGAAAATGAATGTATAAAATCATAATTTCTTTGTTATAAGATTATAAGGTCATTTTCATGACCTTTCAATAAAATTACTTTAATTTGAGAGTGACTTAGAATGTGATAGTTGGCAAAACATACTAAATGTGTAAAGTGAAGGAAACAAAACAGGTATATAAAAAAATAATAAAAATATATTTTCATGGTTTTTCAATAAAATTAATCTCAATATCTAGTGACTTATAATGTTATAGTTCGCAAAGCACACTAAACTTGTAAAATAAAAGAAATAAAATAAGTGCATAAAGCTATAATTGTTTTGTTCACAAGGCATCACCATAGATTCTCAAAAAAGCTAATTTACATATATATCTTAGTTAACTAATCCTATAATAAGTTAAATGTGTTTTAATATCTGGTTTACAATCATAATCATTTAAATACTTCTTATTTGTTTTTTAAGTATTTTAGCTCATTTTAATTAAAATAAAGAGTTAATCATTATTATGTACTTCATTTATGAGATATAAAAGTAAAATCAATCATAAAAGTTACATCACTTTAAGAAAATTATTTTCCTTACACCATCTATCTTTAACTTAAATATTATTTTAATAAAATATATAAGAAAAAAATAAGACAGTTTTTGAATATATATACATATATGTGAGACAAATTGTTGATAATTTAGTTAATAATATTTAGACATTTTTGTAACACCCAACTTATTCTTTAATATTTTATGTTTAAAAGACTTTTACAAAATACATTTGAATCTTCAATGGAGAAACGAGATTAATAATAAAAGTCACATCCAAGATTCCAGAGTAAAAAGGAAGAGGCAGGTTTGACAATTACCTTCCCCAAAAGGATAAAAAGGAAATCCTTGGAAGGGGAAGGGGTTTTGTGAAAAAAGATAGAAAAAGGGTTAACAACATAAATGTTGCAGGAAAGAGTTGTCCAGAGTTGCCTTAGAGCCAGTGAACAGTACGAAAGCAAAGGACCGACAGGACGAGATGCAACATCAAGTTTGTCATTGTATCTTATATACCATAGATTGTTGTATTATTCATATTTTGGTTTAACAAAGCAAATATTAGTGTTGGCTTGAGGGGTCCTGACCCAGGTTCAAAGTTTATCGCGCAACTAACAAACCCTTCAACTAATGGCCCTTTCGACAATGACCTTCTTGCACAGATCAAAGCCTCACGCGAAGCAGTATGGGGGGGTGTTGGAACCAGGTTTCCACACCCTAGGGAAGAAAATAATGTGTTGGCCTAGACAGGTTTATAACAGAATGTGTTACAGATTGAAAACATATTCGTGCATATATTGAACAATGCTTATCAGGTTAGCTTGTCATTAGCTAAATTTTCATCCCAACACTTTATTTCAAAATAAATTGATATATTAAACTTTCCTTAATTTAAAATTTTAAATGTAAAATAATGATTTTCTTTTTATAAATTAAAGATGTCACTTACATTTATAAAATTACCATTAAAAAAATAAAATAAAAAAATTACTGACCATGTCTTAACTATATTACCATTACCATTTCATGTATATAATAAAACTATGCACATTCATTTATGGACAAAGGTTGAATTATTGGAAGTTTGATTTGTGCATTATACTTAAATCATGAGGTTCAGTATTTACTTTTGTTCGATATTTCAAGTACATAGGATCTGTACTTCGGGGTTTCATTTAATATTCTAATCTTTTGATTTTAATCACACAACCCTCCACTTATCAGTTTCATCTGGTAACCTCTCTGTCGCAATACTTCTTAGCTCATATTGGGTGCAGACAACTATTGGTTTCTAAATTCATATGGGTAATTGTGTTGTCTGTTGATACTCTTAGACTTAGATCTGATAGTGGTCATTGAACGGGAGGGGGTTAGGGTAACTAATCCTATCCTGAACGCCGCACTTTTTCATTCATTTGCTCCACTCTTCGATGAGGTTTCTCTGCAACCTCTGTTGCAGTTTCCTTCGACAGTGAGAGCTCTTCCTACCTCTGTCTAGTGTTGAGGGTTTGGCTCTCGTTCATTTATCCACCTTGGTATCGCTCATTTTTAAGACTTTGTTCTCAAATATTTTATCGGCGAGGTTTTGTGATCTCTGTTTGAAACCTTCTTGCGAAAGGGTTCGTATTTGCTTCTTGACTGTGTTGATGATCCACGACACCAGGCTTAATGATTTCCTCCATTAACGCAGGTAAATGTTTTTCCTTTGTTGCACAGGGTTATTTATATATTAGTGCTTGGATTGGGTTTTTTAGCTCACAATTTCGTTCAACCTTACTCCCAGTTTAACTTTCTTACTCAGGGTGGAATGAAGAGGTTGGAGGATTCCTTCAGAAACAACGAGGTGCTTCCCTATAGGTATTAATCTTGAATGTGTGTTTCTATTTTTCGTTTGGTTGCTTTCTGTGATGTGGTGCTCTTGTCCTTACCCACATATTTATTGTTCTTTGCTACAGTTTGCATGTGGAGTCTGGGCAGCTTGAAGACTCCCAACAACTTCCTCTAATGGTCGCCACCACCTTATCTAGGTAAGTCGTGACCCTACATTTGCAATGGCGTAGGTTTTATTCGCTCTACATTTTCTTTTGAAATTTATCTCTGAGGTTCAAACCCTTGGTTGAACAGGTACCAAACCTCAGCTGGGTTCTTAACGCTCTATACATAAGGCTGGCCCGAAGTTGAAATTTGAGCTCTGGGTTTTATTTGCTTTGTCGTTGCATGAAGTTAGGTGTATAAAATGGAACATTTAATTACTCCTTCTTGATCTTCAAAGTGTTATGAGATAGTTTTAAATTGGATAACTGTATATTGTTTTATTCATTTAAATTTTGAGGTTTTTTACCTCTAGACCGCTCAGTCGTACGCGACCGTGGTATTTTACTTGAGACTATGAATATTTTGTTTAAGTTATTTTTACACCCTTATCAAAAGTTAATATATTTATATATATAATTTTGTAATGTTGATCTCTTTCACAAATCTTATTACATGTAATAATATGCAATTTTTATTCCTGCTCATAATGTGACATGCATTATTGTCTTTTGGTATTGAACCCACCTTAAGGTTTCTAGGTTTATATGGTTTCAGTATCTAAATTCTATTTTTTAATTGCTTCCATTCTCATCAATGTTGCATTTTGAAATTTTACAGCTTCCATACTCGTTTTATGCTTAGTTACTAATTTTAATTGTTTAGGAGGCCAAAAGACAGGGGATTCCATTTTGTTTTCCATGGAACCCGAATCCTAAACCTCAGCGCATGTATCTATTTTCCACTGAATACTTAAGTGATATTAGTAATGCAACTTATTTCCCACACCCCCTATGCACTAACTATTTCTCAGTAGGTTGGTATACAAAAGTTTGTTTTTTTCTTCATTCGCATACAAATACATGCATTATTTTGGTTGTTCTCTACACTTGTTTATGCAGTGGACAATCCGTTATTTTATTTTCCTTTTTATTGCACACATTGTATTTTCTGCATTCCATAATTCTTCTATCATAGCATTTCTGTTTCTCACTGTTAAATATTCTATTCACAATGACTGTGCTCTTTTGGTTGAGAAAAATTACTAGTTCATTCTTCACAACATAATCATTGTATGTAATAGTAAATATTTTGTATTCATAATTATCCTAGGATGACAATTTCACTGTAAGAATTCTTCTGTCATAGCATTTCTATTTCTCACTGTTAAATATTATATTCATAATGACTGTGCTCTTTTGGTTGAGGAAAATTACTAGTTCATTCTTCACAACATAATCAATGTATGTAATAGTAAATATTTTTGTATTCATCATTATCCTAGGATGACAATTTTCACTGTAAGTGCATTATCCTATCAGATAATTCTCTATTCTCTAAAAAGATTTATGCACAGAAATTAAATACAAATTCATCAATTACGTTCTACAAATAAATTAGGTAACTAACATACTTATCTCAGTTGTTGTTAAACTGATTGTGCCACCCTACCATGAGAGAGGAAATCACGTCCTCAACTCCCTTGTTCTCTGCACCATAGTCTAAGGTAGCAGTAATATCCAGAATTTAGACCTCAAGAAATTGTCCAGCATAATTTTCTTTTGGGTTACAGATCTCCACTGGCTCTAAGGCAACTCTGGACAACTCTTTCCTGCAACATTTTTGTTGTTAACCCTTTTTCTATCTTTTTTCACGAAAACCCTTCCCCTTCCAAGGATTTCCTTTTTATCCTTTTGGGAAAGATAATTGTCAAAACTGCCTCTTCCTTTTTACTCTGGAATCTTGGATGTGACTTTCATTATTAATCTCTTTTCTCCATTAAAGGTTCAAATGTATTTTGTAAAAGTCTTTTAAACATAAAATATTAAACAATAAGTTGGGTGTTACAAAAATGTCTAAATATTATTAACTAAATTATCAACAATTTGTCTCACATATATGTATATATATTCAAAAACTGTCTTATTTTTTTCTTATATATTTTATTAAAATAATATTTAAGTTAAAGATAAATGGTTTAAGGAAAATAATTTTCTTAAAGTGATGCAACTTTTATGATTGATTTTACTTTTATATCTCATAAATGAAGTACATAATAACAATTAACTCTTTCTTTTAATTAAAATGAGCCAAAATACTTAAAAAGCAAATAATAAGGATTTAAATGATTATGATTGTAAACCATATATTAAAACACATTTAACTTGTTATAGGATTAGTTAACTAAAATATATTTGTAAATTAGCTTTATTGAGAATCTATGATGATGCCTTGTGAACAAAACAATTATAGCTTTATGCACTTATTTTATTTCTTTTATTTTACAAGTTTAGTGTGCTTTGCGAACTATAACATTATAAGTCACTAGATATTGAAATTAATTTTATTGACAAATCATGAAAACACATTTTTATTATTTTTTTTATATACCCATTTTGTTTCCTTCACTTTATACATTTAGTATGTTTTGCCAACTATCACATTCTAAGGCACTCTCAAATTAAAGTAATTTTATTGAAAGGTCATGAAAATGACCTTATAATTTTAAACCAAAGCAATTATGATTTTATACATTCATTCGATACGTTTATTCTTCACTGAGCTTTCATCTTTTATTGTAATGATAATGTACGACACAGTGAGTTTAAACTTTCCAGTTTTTTTGTTATATTGAATTAGAAATTGGCACCTCTATAGTTCTACCATTGGGTCCAGAAATTCCTTCCTTATTTTTTTTATAAGTTCCCTCCCTGGGTGTCCGGACCATCTGAATATAAAAGAGGGTTTTCATCCCAACCCTCAGTCAATGTACAATTTACTCCTCTTCAAGGCAGACTGTTATGTTTGGGGTTTTTCTTTATTCCTGATAGAACTAACTGTTCCATCCGTCTTTACCCTCATTCCAGAGTTTTCAAACTAATTTACTAAACTATCCAAATACAGTTATATAAACCTTCTTTTGTAGTGAGAGCTACGGTTTTCCGAACTGGACACTCATATCTCAGGTGGAAAAGATTTTACAGTCATAAAGAGTTGAATAATTTTAAAACTAAACTAACAATGTATTATTAATCAATTCATCACAGAATTAACACATTCTCAACATACAACATACAAATATTCTTCTCATAATTAAAGTACGTATAGAATTAAAAGGAACACTAGTTCCATTAATTTGAGCTTATAGTACCTACTTCAAATATCAGGGCTGGTGGTATCCTCCCAACCCTGAGAGAGGCTATTACGTCCTCTTCTCCCCCCCTGCTCCTCACTAGAGTAAGATTACTTAGCAGTTTCCCTAGAGAGAGAAATTAGGACCATCGTCCAGTCTCTTCTCTCATTATAAGGTTTATCATAGTTCCATTGGCTCCTACTAGCTTTGGACACTCCCACCTTCCACCCTTCTTGTTGTATTTTCTCTTTTTGCACATAACCCCGTTTCCTCTTTAGGGTTTTCTTTTTATTCCCAAACAAAAGGTAACTGTCAAATAACTACTTCTAATATAACCACTCTAGTAACTTGGACACTTAACCATCAGTTTATTAGATAAATTGTCATTCAAACAGTTTGTTTGAAAATGTTTGAAAACAATTAATATTATGAAGAAATCTTTTGGTAATAATCACATTATCATGAACAAAGTCGACGCATTTAGAACCAACTAGTGTGGTTCATCATCAAGACTAGGTGAGAGATCAGATCAGTCGTTAAGTTTAAATAGATGTAGGAGAGGCAAAGAAAACCATTATAATCAGCTAATTTGACTATAGAATCCAAAACGGTTAGTTCTAATAATTAAAAAGTCAAAAACGGCTAGTTTGAATATTAAAATTAAAAGTTTAATTAAAAATAAATAAATAAATAAATATAAATATAAATATAAATAAATTTTTTTTATATATCAATTTAATAGTCTAAATAAAAATTATTTAAATTTTTTATTAATTGATTATTAAAAATACAAATATTATTTTATTATAAATATATATTATTTTATATAAAAATAAAATATTTTATTAGATAATTTTTATTTATAATTAAATTATTAATTTTAATATTTTTCTAGCCGTTTCAATTTTTAATTATATATATATATATTTATTTATTTATTTATTTTTATTTTTTGTTTAAGATAGAATTTCAATATATTAATATATAGTATAATTAAATAATATTTTTATTTTGAAAAATCAATTAACGATATTAATTAAAATAAAATTTGTTATTTATAGTAATAATTTTTAATTATGCTTTAAAGATTTAGATTTTTTTTTTGCGATGGCGCTTGACCTAGCCGCTGCCTCTGCAGCTGGTCTCATCTACGTCTAAGGCTGCTAGCCTGCCTTGGCCCTCTAGGCTGCTTCGGAGGGCTCCGCGTTCTTGGAGCAGGGACTATCCATTCTTAACCTAGGCTGCCTCCCCTTCTTTTCCTGCGCGGTGCATTGACTGTATGACGCGGTGCTCAGGGCTGGCGCAACGCATAGAGTCGGCCCCCTCTGTGTTTTTTTTTGTTCGTGCACGGCGCTTGGAGATTGCGCGGCGCATCGGCACTGTTGTGCGGCGCATTGCCCTGTTGCGTGGCGTTTGGGGTCTCAAGCGATCTCCTTTTCGTTTTTTCCCCTCTTGGTTTTCAAATTTTTTTTCTGAGGCTTTGGAATGATGCGTGCTCTGCCTGCGCATTTATTCTAGCTTCTCTCTGTTGTTTCCCTTGCTCAAGGCCTATCATGGCCTCTCCGGATGCTGCTTCGGAGGGCACCAACGAACTATCTGCAGTAGATGCCTTCTCTGCTTTGGTGAAATCCTTACAGCCCCATCGACCTCGCCCTGCGCTTTCGAATTTTGTTAAGAAGTTAGATGGGCTACAAGAGGTCGTGTTGCCTCCTACATTTCCCCGAATGGCTGCTCTATCTCTAGCTGAACAGGGTCTCATCAGTCAATTCACTGGCCTATGGCCATCACCGAAAACAGTCCAACGCTGGATTGAAAGGAACTGGGCAGACAAAGTTACTAGTAAAATCTCCATTCGCTTCCGCGTGAAAGGTTATTATACATTCCATTTTGAATCTAGAGCAGACAAGGACTTAATCTTCAGAAATGGTCCTTATTTCATGGACTCTCATGGCCTGTATCTGAACAAATGGACTCCAAACTTCGATCCCGAGTTGGATGTCCCTAATACAGTCCTGGTCTGGGTCCGGCTTCCGCATCTCCCGCTTCACTTGGGGAGATGACTTGGTTCGAGCCATTAGCAATGCTGTCGGGAAATACATTGATCGAAGCGAGCCCAAGGATAATATGCAGGCATGTGCACGAATATGTGTTGAAGTCGACCTCGGCAAGGGTCTTCCAGAGGAAATTAGGCTAAAGGTGGATGACTAGACGCACATTCAACAACTGGACTACGAACAAATTCCATTTAAATGCAAGGTATGTCATGAATACGGTCATTTTTCCAATCGCTGCTCTAAACTAGTTAATGATGAACCTGCTCAATCTGAGGAGCAATGGGAGACCGTTAAAAAAAAGAAGACTGCAGTTGGCTTGAAAGAAAATTCTGAAGTTGCTCCTTTTAAAGCTGCCCCTTCCAAACCCTCCCCCTCTTCAGCACCTCCCAAGACCTCTCCCTCAGCTACTATTCCATCCTTTTCTACCCTTGGCCCTACCATCCTTCCCAACCTGGGCCCAACCTTTGATCCTCCTTTGACCTCCTTAAACCCCTTTTACGCCCTCTCTCTCCCTGAAAATGATCCCTTGACTTCCCTCGAAAATGATCCCCCCATCCCTTTTACCCTTTCTCAATCCTCTCCCTCCCACTCCCTTGATCCCCCCCCATCCAGATCAACCAGGAGCTCCTCGAAAGAGCATGGATTTAATATAGAAACTCATAAAAAAGGACCTGGCAGGAAAACCAGCAAACAGCAAAGGGACGAAAATGCCCAAAAAGATATTGCCATGGGAACTCAAAATCCCATAGAAACTTATATATGTTGGAGATTATGCACAGCAAAACAATTAAATACGCAACAGATTTAATCAAGCACAAGAAGACACAGTAATTTTTACCGTGGTTCACCCAACCTCCTGGGCTACGTCCACACAACAGGGCAATGGCAATCTTATTAATTCAAAACAAGAGATTACAATTCTCACACACTCTCCCCAAAACATCCGTATGGCTATCTGTTATATAGCAGGAGAATATAACAGCTCTCAACTCAAATTTAGCTAGCATTAACTCCCTCCCAACAAACTGGAGTTAATCTAGCAACAATTTCCTAATTTTTGTCACCTACTGAGATTTTTCCTATTCTATTCAAAACAGAAAATCTCAACAATCTCCACCTTGACAACAATTAGCCTGATGCCCTGTTCTTTATTATTTATCTTTTCTGCAAGCCAAGAGAAGCCAAACACCAACGCAGCTTCTCTAATAAAACTGGTTTCGTGAACATGTCTGCACAGTTTTCCTTTGTATGCACCTTTTCAAGAGAGACTCCCCTTTCAGTGATAACCTGTCTTACAAAATGGTACTTAATTGGAATATGCTTTGATTTACTATGATAGGCTGGATTCTTAGCCAAATTTATTGCACTTTGACTATCACACAGTAACTTGATGTTATCCTGTAACCTACCAAACTCACCAAGCAAACCTTTCAGCCAAACCGCCTCTTTGCAAGCATGCGAAGCAGCAATGTATTATGCTTCAGTAGTGGATAAAGCAACAATGTTCTGTAGCTTTGACATCCAGCTAATAGCTCCACCTGCAAGAGTAAAGACATACCCTGAAGTTGACCTTCTCTTATCCAAATCACCTTCAAAATCGGAATCAACATATCTGCAAACAATTCACTACTCCTGTTATAAGTGATACAGTAATCACTTGTGCCTCTTAGATACCGAAGCACCCATTTCACTGTTGACCAGTGTTCTTTTCCTGGATTTTCCATATACCTGCTGACAACCCCAACTGCATGTGAAATATCTGGTCGAGTACAAACCATCGCATACATCAAACAACCTACTACATTGGCATATGGAATTCGAGACATATAATCCTTTTCTTCATCTGTATTAGGACATAAACTCGAAGAAAGCTTGAAATGGGAAGCGAAAGGGACTGAAACAGGCTTCACATTATTCATACCAAATCTCAAAAGTATCTTCTCAACATACTTCTGTTGTGATAGCCACAGCTTACCATTACTCCTGTCTCTGAAAATCTCCATGCCCAAAATCTGTCTTGCTGCTCCTAGATCTTTCATATCAAATGTCCTTGCCATATGAGTCTTCAACCTGTTGATTTCTTCAATGCTTTTGCTTGCTAAAAGCATATCGTCAACATACAACACTAAGATAATGAACATGCCATTACTTAACTGCTTAAAGTAAACACAATGATCATATTCACTTCTTATATATTTTTGACTCAACATGAAAGAATCAAACTTCTTGTACCACTGTCGAGGCGACTGCTTTAGACCATACAATGACTTCTTGAGCCTGCAGACAAATTTCTTATTGCGATGCTGAACAAACCCTTCCGGTTGTTCCATATAAATTTCCTCATCTAGATCTCCATGTAGAAAGGCAGTCTTAACATCTAGTTGTTGTAACTCTAAATCAAACAAAGCAACTAAAGCTAACACAATTCGAATTGAAACTATTTTAACAACTGGTGAAAAAATCTCATGAAAGTCTATGCCTGCTTTCTGAGAAAACCCTTTTGCAACCAGTCGCGCTTTGTACCTGTCCTCTGTATCATTCACACCCCGTTTCAGCTTGTAAACCCATTTACATCCCACAGTTTTCCTGTCTTTCGGAAGCTCAACCAGATCCCATGTGTTGTTCTTACTCAAGGCCATCATTTCGTCCTTCATGGCTGCTTTCCACTTGTCACTATTCGAACCTTCTATTGCTTCCTGATAGCACAGAGGTTCATTGTCATTAGCAGTAAATGCAACTGAAGTAACATAATCATCATACCTTCTCGGTGGCCGTTTGATTCTTGTCGACCTCCTTAAGGATGTTTCTGGTGCTTACTCTATTGGCTGACTACCACTTGTAGGAACTTCTTGCCGACCAGTATCTGAGACCTGTTCATGATCTAAACCTGAACCCTGTTCATGTTCTGAAACCTGTTCATGACTAGTATCTGAACTATGGTCATCATGACTATCATTAGAAGAGCTTTCAAACTGAATGTGCTGAAAATCAAATACATCATCCTGCTTCAATTTTCTATCTACATCTAACTGTACAAGAGAGGATTCATCAAACTTTACATCTCTGTTGATGATGATTTTGCGGGTAGTAGGATCCCACAATCTATATCCCTTTGTTCCGACACCATACCCAACAAAGATATACCTTTTAGACTTTGGATCTAACTTAGTTCGCTGATGTTTAGGCACTAGAGCATATGCATCACAACCAAACACTCTGAGTTTAGAATAATCACAAGGGTGTCCTTTCCATACCTCTTGTGGAATTTTGCAGTCTATGGCCGTCGATGGAGATCGGTTTATCACATAACAAGCTGTTGCCACAGCTTCCGTCCACAACTCCTTTTGCAACCCGGCGTTACTCAGCATACTCCTTGCTCTCTCTAGAAGAGTCATGTTCATGCGTTCAGCAACTCCATTTTGCTGAGGAGTATAAACCGTGGTCTTATGTCTCTCGATCCCTGCATCCTTGCAATAGCTGTCAAACTCCTTGGAGGTAAACTCACCACCATTGTCAGTTCTTAAACATTTTATTGTTCTACCAGTGCTGTTTTCTACCAATGCTCTAAACTGTTTGAAAACTGAAAAAACATCAGACTTTCTTTTCAACATGTAGACCCACACCTTCCTAGAAAAGTCATCAATGAACGACACAAAATATGACGAGCCACCATATGACGCTGTAGGGGCTGGACCCCAAACATCTGAATGAATATAATCAAGTATGCCTTTACTAGTATGTTTGCTTGTTTTAAATTTTTGTTTACTTTGTTTTCCAAACAAGCAATGCTTACAGAAATCTAACTTTCCAGACCTTAGATTAGGAAGTAACTTGCGATCAGCCAAAATTTTCAACCCTCTTTCACTCATATGGCCCAACCTTTGATGCCATAGGCGAATGGAACTACTGTCATGTTCAGACACCGTAGACACATGAACTGACCCTGTTCTTCCTTCTAACTGAAACAGATTTCCTACTTTCTTGGCTTTCATTATTAGTAAAATACCTTTATAGATTTTCATAACTCCACCTTGAATTACAGTTTTATATCCATTTGTGTCAAGTGCTCCCAGTGAAATTAGATTTTTCCTTAAGTCTGGAACATGTCTCACATCTGTTAATATTCTAGTTGTGCCATCAAACATTTGCAGTTGTATGCTTCCTATCCCAACAATATTAGATGTGACATCATTACCCATGTACACGACTCCATCATTAACTGATCTATACGTCTTAAACCATTCTCTATGAATACACATGTGGTTTGATGCACCGGAATCTAAAAACCAATGTTGATCATGATTTAACATATTAACAGACAACACTTCGTCGCTCATACCTGAACCAGATGCCGAACCTGTATCCGTCGCATTTGCCTCCTTCTTCTCTGTCGAAGAATCTGCTTTAGAAGTTTGCTGCTGTCGCTTCCAGCAGTCCTTCTTCAGGTGCCCAGCTTTCCCACAATGCCAGCACTTCACCTTTGTCTTATTTCCTTTAGACTTTGAACGAGAGTCGCTATGCTTTCCCCCGGAGTGTCTCTCTCTCGAGCGACCTCTGGCCATCATTACCTCTGATGTAGAGGTGTCTGCATTCGACCTCTTCCTCGTCTCCTCAGCCTCAGACAACAAGACTCCAAGCACATCGTTCTCAAAACGGACACTTTGAGTTTTCGCCATCTTGTTTCAGCAAAAAACACAGTAATCTCCAAAAAACTTTAAATGAAGTTAATCTTAAAACACTGCCTATGCCTTTAAAAAACAAACTGATATCTGCCCTTTCACAAACAAATTTCTGCAATGTGCACTTATATGTCTGTGCTTTCATACCATATGCAAATGGTATTCAACTCCATTTTAAACTCCACCTTAAAAAAAAAACTTAAATACCATATACACATGGCATATGCCTTGACTCAATCAAATTGTAATGGAATACCATATACACATGGCATATCGATTTAATATAACATCGACTTAACTTGTAACCACAACAAAGCCGCCCATACAAATCGATTTAAACAAAAAACTTTTACCTCCATTACCATTTGACCTTTTTCAAAACTCCAAAGTCGATATGTGACCTTTTTAATCCATATGTGAACTTTAAAAAATTCCAAAACGATTTTTTTAAATTCCTTTTTAAATCGACTTATTTAAAAAATCATGTTTAGACCCTTTTCAAATCGATTTAATGGCATATCATACACCTCTTTAAATAAAAAAAGGCCATCGATCTTATGAACTCCATTTTAAAAAAAACTATTCATAAATCGAGCCATTAGCAACCGCGTCCATTATGGAGGTATTTAAATGTCAAATCGATATGTGCAAATGGCATCATTTAAATGTCAAATGGATTTATAATAGCCTTCGAAATCGACTTTGTTTTCAACGCGAATTTAAAAAAAAAACGTCTCACCTCAATTCAACGTTGCCTCTGTGCACAGGACACCCACCGCACACATCTATCACTGCAGAAACGCCTCGCCACAACTGCACCACTCCACTATCGGTCAACGGCCTCTCTGACTACATCCTTTTCTCGCTGCAATTCAGAAAGAATGCTCGATGCCGAATCTTCAAACAAAACGCAAGTTTATGCCGGTTCTTGTTTTTTTTACGCAGGTGACACCTCCGCCAGTGTCCGTGTCACCTCCTGTCGCTGCATTTGACTTAATTCATATGGCAATCAACACGTCTTCTAACACAGGCCTCCACCATAAAACGTTGTACGTGTGATCCAGTGCTTATATAACGTGAGAACCAATCAGAACGCAGAGTTCTGTGTGTACTCTAATTCAACGCAGAGTTTGCTTCTGCATATCGATTCTTCACAAACAGTCAATTCTTCACAAATCGATTTCTTCACAATCGATTCTTCACATTTGGAAAAATACGTTGCTGCTTCTCAAAAAACGATTTGAAACATATATATCGATTTACCTCCACGCAGGTTTCAACACAGCAATTAACTGTGCTCCAGCACCACACACTCCGCCACGCCAGTCAACAAAACCGATCACTGACATTTCACCTTCGACAGCTCCTTCCTCCAGTCAACAGAACCACCGATACACAGTTCAACAGGGTTTCCGTAACTGGTGAGCCTGATCGCCCAAATTAAAATGAACCCACGCACCAACAGGTGAGTCTCTAGATGATTCAGCAATCCACGCACCACGCACCAGCGACCGACAGTCAACATGCAGGTTTAAAAACAACCTCTACGCAGTGCGCACCTGCGCCTCCTCCACTGCGCGCTCCTCCAACACGCTCCGATACCAATTGTTGGAGATTATGCACAGCAAAACAATTAAATACGCAGTAGATTTAATCAAGCACAAGAAGACACAGTAATTTTTACCGTGGTTCACCCAACCTCCTGGGCTACGTCCACACAACAGGGCAATGGCAATCTTATTAATTCAAAACAGGAGATTACAATTCTCACACACTCTCCCCAAAACATCCGTATGGCTATCTGTTATATAGCAGGAGAATCTAACAGCTCTCAACTCAAATTTAGCTAGCATTAACTCCCTCCCAACAAACTGGAGTTAATCTAGCAACAATTTCCTAATTTTTGTCACCTACTGAGATTTTTCCTATTCTATTCAAAACAGAAAATCTCAACAATATATTGGGTCAACATAGCAAAGAAACAACACACAAGGAGCAAGGGGGACGAGCATCCCTCTGAAACTCACATACTCAATGATGAAAGTCATATCATGGAATTGTAGGGGACTGGGGCACCCCTCAAAAACTTCTGCCCTGAAAGATCTTATAAATCATGAGAAACCAGGAATATTAATGATTTGGGAGACAAAACAAAGACTACAAGAGATGAAAGGAATTATAGATCAGCTTAGACATTATGAGGGACATATTTGTGAAGCAAGAGGAGATTCTGGTGGAATCACCACTATCTGGAACAAATATGTTTGGACATGCACATCTAGCACTATCAGTCAATTTTGGGTCAAAGTCACATTAGAAAAGCAAGCAGAGCACAAACAAATAGTCATCTATAATATTTATTCACCGAATCATTTCAGAGACAAAGAGCAGTGTTGGGCCACTCTACAAGAAGACATCAAGCTGAAGGCAATAGCAACATCATACTTGGGGGAGATCTCAACCTTATATTACATTCCGATGAGAAAAGAGGAGGAATCTTTACATTTGATCCTTATAGAGCAAAGTTGGAAGACATCATGCAAGATTATGATTTAGTTGATATCATTCCAAAAAACCGGAGGTATACTTGGAATAATCGAAGATTGGGCAAAGACAACATAATGGAGCGGATTGATAGAATTCTGATAAACACCACTTTCCTCACTGAGTTCTCCACATCTTATGCTGAAATTCTTCCCTATTTAGCTTCAGATCACTACCCCACCAGCATTGTCCTTGAGCCACATTGCCCTTTGGGGCCGTTGCCTTTTAAATATAGCTCCCTATGGCGCAATAACCCAATTGTGGATCAGATAGTTAAAGCAGCATGGCAGCATCACATATAAGGATCACCGGGGTTCATATGGGAATGTAAACTAAAAAACACAAAATATGCCTTGAAGGAATGGGTGAAGCAGTACTATAAAGAACCAGAAAACACCAAAGCTGATATAAAAAACAAATTGAAAGAAAATCACAGGAAAATAGAGGAGAATGGACTCTCCCAAGAGGATAAAGTACTAGAAAGTGACTGATATTATCAGCGGTACCGTGTTAACAGAGAAGAAGAGCAGAAATGGAGAATAAAGTCAAGGCAGCTTTGGCTTCAAGGAGGAGATAAAAACTCTGCCTTCTTTCATAAGCAAGCAACTGTCAGGAAAGTCAAAAATAATGTCACCATGATCAATGATGAGGAAGGCCTCCCTCAAAAATCCTAAGCAGCTATCAAACAAACTGCTTCAGCATATTACCACTCTCTCTTAACAGAAATAAAGGAAACAGAGGATTACTCAAATCTCCTACAGCACATGCCCAAAGGAATCAGTGAGGAAACCAACGCAGATTTGACTAAAGAAATCAGTGAAGAAGAAATACAAAGTGCCATTTGGACGCTTCAGCCAGATAAAGCCCCAGGTCCAGATGGCTTCCCAATCTGTTTCTATAGAACATACTGGGAAAAAATTAAAAAAGACCTTGTCAAGATGTTAAGATGGACTCAACGCAACTGCAAAATAGGAGGGTTTACCAATGCCACCCATCTTGCTCTTATTCCTAAAGAAAATCGACGCTTGTCTTTCTCTCGTTTTCGACCCATATCGTTGTGTAACTCCTCTTACAAAATCTTAACAAAAATTTTGGCCACACGCCTTAAACCTCTCCTCCCCTCCCTCATTTCTGAAAATCAAGGGGGTTTTTTGGCCAATAAACAAATCTCGGACTCCATCCTTCTCGTCCAATAGGCTATACATTCCAGTCAAACAAGAAATGAGGAAGGCTTCATCTTAAAGTTAGACTTAGCCAATGCCTTTGACCGTGTCCGGCACTCCTTCCTATTTGTCGTTCTTGAAAAAATGGGATTTTCCACTCCCTTCATTAGCCTTATTAAAGCCTGCATCACAGGCCCATGGATCTCCCCTCTTATTAATGGTAGACCTAGACCATCCTTCCAATCTACTCGAGGACTAAGACAAGGCTGTCCTCTTTCACCTTATCTCTTTATTCTGATGGTGGAATCCTTCAACAAAGCTCTGGATTTCAACCGTCGCATGGGCCTCATCACCGGAATTAAATTTGATAATGGAATCAAGAACATCAACCATTCTCAGTTTGCTGACGATACTCTTCTAATGGGGGGAGCCTCAAATATCATAGCCAGGCGTTTCAAAGCTCTCCTAGATCAATACATGAACTATTCCGGAGGATTGATAAATTATCACAAGAGTTGTATATATGGTTGGAACGCTTTGGCACAAATTATTCATAGAATTGCTAATACTTTTGGAGTTCCATGTAAGCTGGAATAGGAGCATTTTACCTATTTGGGCATGCCAGTGAGTGCTGGCAACCTGAAAGCTGTTTCCTGGGAAGTTATTATCGACAAGATGAAGAGGAAGATACAGCAATGGGGCACCTCTTGGCTTAATCCAGTAGGGTGCCTCATCCTCCTTAAAGCAGGTCTCTCTACCCTGTCCTTGTATTGTTTTACACTCATGCAAGCCCCTACCAGTTTTCATAATAGAATGGATGCTCTCCTTCGTCATTTTCTTTGGCAAGGAGGGAGAACTGACACAAAAAAATATAACTTGGTAAGCTGGAAACAGGTCATTCAATCACACGAGAAAGGAGGTCTAGGAATCAGATCTCCTAAACTTCTAAACCTTACCTTTGCTGGCAAGCTTGTCTGGAGATTCATTACTGGCAAGAACGCTTGGTGGAAGACAGTTCTAGAAAAAAAATACCTCAGTTTCCCAAGACATCAGCTTTTGGAGCATGAGCTCCCTAACAGAACGTGCTCAAAAATCTGGAGGATGTGTAAGAAAGCTATACCATTTCTTAAACAAAACACCTCCAAAGTTCCGAAAGGCGGCATCCACATTAGAATTGGAGATGATAAAATAATGGGGCAACAGCCCATAAGTCGATGGCCTGGAACACAACAAATTCTAGATTTTTTTAATAGCACAGGAATTCAAACGCTGGATCAGATCTCTCAATGGGATGCCCACTCTCATATCTGGAAAGGCTAGACTTTTCCTCGTATACATGCAGACATAGAAATCAGCGTCATCAACCTGCAAGCCCATCTCCATGGTATAGCTCCTTCTAATCGCTTCGCTGCTGATGATTTTCGTTGGGATCCATCAGGTACTATCTACACCATAAAGGCTGCCTACCATCAGATTTGCAGCAACGACTTTCCAATGTCTATTTGGGCGCAGTGGAGATTAGTTTGGAAGGCAGAATCTCTTCCAAAAATTAAATTCTTTCTATGGACCCTCCTAAGAGGGAAAGTCCTCACCTCTGAGAACCTTAGAAAGCAAGGAATAATTGGGCCTTCTCGCTGTCCAAATTGTAAATCTGATGAAGAGACAAGCCAGCATCTTTTGATAGACTGCCCTTTATAGCTTGCTGGAAGGAAGCTTTCCGGAGCCACGATCCCCCTTGGGAGCCTAGCACTAGCATCTCTGAAGCTCTGCACATATGGGAAAAAAGCTACCCATGGAGAAAAAAAACAAACAATATTGCTCGCAGGGTTTGGAATGCCTTGCCCTGGACTCTTCTATGGAACATATGGTTGGCAAGAAACCGCATGATTTTCAAAGGTAAAGAAACCAACGTCAGAAAGCTCTACAACAAAGCTTGGAGTCTCAATTTGGAAGCTCTATCTATGAAATATCAAGGGCAATTGAACACGTTGGACCTCCATGTCGAAGAAAGAGACTACATAGGGTATCTTCTAGATAGAAACAACAATAGCACAAAACGGAAACAAACCCAGTAGTAGAACCAATTCCAGGTATAGCTGGAAAATCAGGATGAAAGAAGAGGAATTTGCACGATGGCTCAGGAATTGCAATACACATTATCTCTTCTTTGATGGTGCCTCCAAGTCCAACCCAGGAATGCCTGGGGCTGGAGGACTCATCTGCAATGGCAATAGTGATGTTCTCGTGGACTACGAATGGGGACTAGGCACTTTATCCAATAACAGAGCAGAAGCACTAGCTCTCTACCAAGGTCTGCTTCAACTCCAGAAACTTGGCATCAACACAGCTGTAATAATTGGAGATTCAACCATCGTAATTAGTTTGATGATAAGCAACAAGAAAGCCCCCAACTTGATTCTTCAGCAAATCATAGGGCGTTGCCAAGCTATCGATCAGCAAATGAAAGGGATCCTCTTTTATCATGTTCTTCGAATCCTCAACAAAGAAGCTGATAAAAGGGCAAACAGAGCATGTACTCATTCTGTTGGAAACCTTCGATGTAATGGCTCAGATCAACTTGTTTTCCTGCCATGAACAAATTTATACTCCTTAGTATTTTCTGCCCTCAGCAGCTCCTTGTTCTTGGACTCCGAAAACCCTTGCTCAGACCCTCTGCACAGTTTCAAACCACAACTACTCGTCCCTTGGATATGATTTCCTTAGATCTAAACTCTGCATTTTCATGATCCCCCTCCCTCTGTAGTGCTCCTTTAAGCTCTGCGCACCCTCCTGTGTATGCCTTTTCCCATGACCCTTCGAATGCACTCAGTCATCATTTGACCACTGTCAATCTTCACTACATCGATCCTTGCTCAAAGCAGCCAACGCACCATGTTTTTTCGTTTCCCAGCTCTTCTGTTTTTGTATTATCTGCGCCTCTGACTACTATGCCCCTGTCCGCCTCTGTCTACCCAGACAACTTATCTGCCCCCTGTCACGATGTCCAGTCAAAGTCTGGCACAGTGCAGCATTATGCAGCGGGTGAAGACCGTAATGGGCGGCATTCTCATCATACACTCAATTTTCAGTTATGAAATGCAAAGTCTGTTTTTTATTATTCCATTTCGTCAGAATCTATACCACTACCCCCTTTCTCAATGTGAATCAAGCGAGATGTAAAAGAGAAATCAACACTAAAAATAGTGACAATTGGCCCATCGTTTGCCAACGCTTTCTTGTAATCCTGGAGCATCGCCTCCTCCCCCTTTTTTGAATATCAAACAGCAACCGATTTTGTAAAAAAAAAAAATTAATTAAACTATTTGAATATTGAAACTAGTCGTTTCAATTTGTAATTAAATGTGTAAATTAATGGAACTATTTTTATTTGTATATATTTTATTATTAATTTAATATTTTATTATTATTATTATTAATTAATTAATTATTTATTAATTTTTTTAAAATTTTCTTTATTTATTTTATTTTTATTTTTATTTTTTATTTTTTATTTTTTTCTTAAAAAGATAGATTTACAATAAAATAATATATATTTATAATAAAATAATATTTGTATTTTTAATAATCAATTAATAAAAAATTTAAATAATTTTTAATTAAACTATTAAATTGATATAGAAAAAAAAATTTATTTTTATTTATTTATTTTTAATTAAACTTTTAATTTTAATATTCAAACTAGCCGTTTTTGATTTTTTAATTATTAGAACTAACCCTCTTGGATTTTAACGGTTTTCTCTGCCTGTCCTACATCTATTTAAACTTAACGACTTATCTGATCTCACCTAGTCCTGATGATGAACCACACTAAATCTAGTAATAACAATTAATATATTAATCTTTCTTTAGTTTCAAATTAAAATGTAAAATAAAAAATATATTTTTATAAATAAAAAATATTGAAATATTATTAATTATATTATTATTCACACAATTTGTGATATATATATATATTTTACTAAAATTATATTTAAGATAAATATGTATATGGTGTAAGGAAAATATTTTTCTTAAAGCTAAATAATTGTTATAGTTGATTTTACTTTTATCTCTTATAAATAGCTTAAATTGACCAACTAATTTATATCTTATATAATAATTTAAATACTTATCATTTGATTTTGAATTATTTTAACTCATTTTTAATTAAAAACAAATAATCTTTATTATATTATGATGTTATTATAATCCAAAAAACAATATTATATCTTTTTATTTATTTATATTTAATATATAAAATATTATTAATTTTATGAAAAGTAATGGATTTTTAACAAATTTTCATGAAAATTCCATGAATTGATTTTTAAAACTATAACAAACTTTCAACAATTAAGAAAATTAAAATCCAGTCATTAAAAAAATTAAAATCCAAAATTCTAAAAAATATTTTGGAACTCTTCAATACATTAAAAAAAAAAAATTCTCTACAAAATTACTACAAATTACCTAATTCACAATATAATTGTAATGATATTTAAAATAAAAATAAAAATTTTACATATTTTCTTTCTGCCCTATTGCAATTAATTGTTAAGAACCCAAAATTATGTGATTTCAGATTAATCATTCAGCTTTCCAAGCACTGTGAATCTCTGTTTGTTTCTCTTACATTGTTTTTAAAAGTTTCTTCTAGCTTTTGAGTATTCTTGGTACTTTTTTTCTTTCTTAAATCTGCCCATTTTTAAGAAAATTCTTATAATAATGTTTAAATAATTTTTTTAAACACTATAGAAACTTCATTTTGAATTAATAGTTATCAAAAATTTCAACTAAATTTAATAAAAAATTCATTTAAGATTTCTATGATTTTCACCCTAGACAACTCTGTTTTAATGTAGTTACTTAACGTACCTGCCAGAAAAGCAATTTTTAAAATAATAACAAAGTTACAACCCATTAAAATTAAAAAGAAAACAATAAATATGTTAATATGAGAAGTCATCCACTAGAACAAAATTTCTTTGTCAAGCAAAATGAAAACGAAAGTCATGCAGACACAAACCCTTATGCCTTACCTTGAAATCAAGAAGGATCGATCGATCAGGTATTTCAGTCTCCCATAAAAACCTTAACACTAACAATAGATTCTTCTATTCGCCCCTGGAATAGAACAATGAACGAGAAACGTGGTTTATACAGTGACTGCGCGCTTTCTGCCTGTATATATACCGAATACTAGCTTTTCTCGTGGGGCAAATGCCATTTTTACTGTTTGTACAACGAATGCAGCTTGCAACCTTGCAAGCATAGAATCAAATAGAGAACGCCGCCTGAAGAAATCCCCCTGCAGAGCTCATAAAAGTGGCCGTCTGAAATTTAGATGAGCATGAATGGAACCGCCAAAATCGCTCAAAATGGATTTGAATGAATAAAAAACCTTTTGAATTTTGAATTCAATAGGCTCTGGATTTCAATAAAATTAATGTTGCTAGACTGGACTCCTGGATTACGGACTGTTCTCTCTCGGCATGTTGACTGAAGCATGACTCATCTCTCTCCTCGAGGGCCACTGAGCAGAGCCACAGAAGAGCTCCAAATGAATGGTCGTAGGCCGCGGGAAGGTGGTGCTCTGGTGTGAGTCTGTGATCCACCGATACACATATGGCGTGTTGGGTAAATTTGAAATTCAAATGAGCGGCAAAAGTAGAAAAATTGAAATTCGAAATTGCATTAATGTTACCGTGTTGAATAGTTCACGTACAACAGGAATATCTGGCGTGTCATATCCACCAGTTGAGTTCAGATCCGTGAGCCCCGCCTGTCCCGCCTGTCCTATCCGCCAGTTGGGTTCACACCGGAGTCAGAGCTGCCGGAAAGTGGGGTAGGCGAGCCAGATGCAGTCTCAGAGGTATTGATGATCGATGCCATGCCAGGTACCATGACATGGATATTGGTATTCTTAAACGCATTAATGGGCGAATAGAATTGGGTGATGCCCAATTAGGTGATGCTATTAAGGGAGTAGGAATTAGGTGATGCCCTATTAGGTGATGCTATTAAGGGAGTATCAAGGGAGTAGGAATTAGGTGATGCCCAATTAGGTGATGCTATTAAGGGAGTTAATTGAGCTGTCATGGCCAAGAAAGAAACTCTATATATACGCAAGGGCCGGGGCAAGGCCTCTACCACATAATTTTTAGTTCGTTATTTTGAGGTGTCTCATAGGAGCAAGCAGCAATGGCTCTTGTTAATGTCGTACCGTTGGCTCACAAATTCAGGGTGCCTGGATCGTTGATCATCTCTTCTCATGAAATAAAGCCTCTCCGTAGAACAATCCCAACTCTTAGATTATGTCGGCGGGGGAAATCCGTGACACTCTCCATGAATAGGAGTTTGAGTTTGAGTACCGCATTATCTGGTGATGATGATGGTGGTGTACAGAGACGCATAGGAGATTATCATCCCAATCTCTGGGACGATGATTTCATACAGTCCCTCTCAACGCCTCATGGGGTGGGTAATTACCTTCAACTTCAATTGAATTGAATTTATTATTCTGCAATTCTTCTTTCTTCGTTTAGAATTAATAAAAAGGGATTGTTTTTTTCCTAATAATATACTACTGTGGATCAGGCACCTTCTTACCGTGAACGGGCTGATAGACTTATTGGGGAAGTAAAAGATATGTTCAGTTCACTGTCTGTTGAAGATGGAGAATTAATCACTCCCCTCAATGACCTCCTACAACGCCTGTTGATGGTCGACAATGTTGAACGTTTGGGTATCGATCGATATTTCAAAAATGAGATAAAAACAGCACTGGATTATGTTTACAGGTATGTTTATGGTATTAAGCGTTATGATCAGTTGTTTATTAATTTCTATTTTTTATTAGTTACTCATTTTTTGTTTTTAATTTTATTTCCTCTGTTTACTAATTCTACACTCATGCAGCTCTATGTATCTAATGCCAAATTATAATATGTTCCGCGTGCAGTTATTGGAAGGAAGGAGGCATCGGATGTGGGAGAGAGAGTGTTGTGACCGATCTCAACTCAACCGCCCTGGGACTTCGAACTCTTCGTCTACACAGATACCCAGTGTCTTCAAGTAGATATATCAATATTTTATTAATAATTGTAATTCTTTCATTATAGCTGGCAACTGCCATTTACTTGCTGATATTGATTGATAATTCCTTATACATAAAATTCAGATGTGGTGGAATACTTCAAAGACGAGAAGGGGCAATTTGCATGTTCCGCCATTCCAACAGAGGAAGAGATACGAAGCTTTTTCAATTTATTTCGGGCGTCTCTAATTGCTTTCCCGGGGGAGAAAGTCATGGAAGACGCTGAAATCTTCTGTGCAATGTACTTAAAACAAGCCCTGCAAAAGATTCCGGTCTCCTCCCTTTCTAGGCAGGTGAGAAAGGAATACTAATTTTCCTCATATGACATAATTAGGTTTTGCAATATGTGTTTTAATAATTCGGATTTTGTTTTGTAGATAGAATACGCTCTGGAATATGGCTGGCACACAAATTTGCTAAGATTGGAAGCAAGATTCTATATCGACGTGTTTGGACAAGACAACATATATGAGTACGCTCTTAATGTCATCTTGCAACATCAAAGAGTCTCGGGATCCAGTAGTGTAACTGCAAGATGTTTTTTTTTTTTTTTGGTCTTGTCTTTTTGATGGCATGTTAGAAATTCAGGGTGTTGTTTTTTTTTTCCTCGTATTTTTGATGGCATGTTAGAAATTCAGGGTCTTGTTAGAAGTTCACTCTTTTTGTGATTATTTTGTATTTTATTATGCGAGTATTTGAATGGGTTTTATTCAGTATCATTAAGATTCTTCAGCACCTAAATTTTGAAATTTAATAGTTGTAATTTAGATTTCCAAAAAATTTAACCAATCTCATCAAAATGACGTTAGATTTTGGATTCTGTCAAAAAAAAACTTTGCAAAAAAATTTAACTATTTATGAAGTGACACCATTTTCTCTTTTGGTTTCAGGACGCCATATATGAACACGGATAAACTGATAGAACTTGCGAAATTGGAATTCAATATCTTTCGGTCTATCCAACAGAGAGAGTTAAAATATCTCTCAAGGTGAGGAGCTGGATATCGTCTCCAAATAAATTGGATGAGTGGTGAAAATTTCAAGTAAGTAAATCGATGAAGTTCGTATAATGTGCAGATGGTGGAAAGATTATGATTTCCCTCAACTGACATTCACACGGCATCGTCACGTGGAATATTACACTTTCGCTTCTTGCATTGCTACTGATCCTAACCATTCTGCATTCCGACTCGGCTTCGTCAAAATGTGTCATCTTGCCACAGTTCTGGATGATATCTACGACACCTTCGGAACAATGGACGAGCTCGAACTCCTCACAGACGCAATTAAGAGGTAACAATTGGGTTTAACTAAGAGATGAGAATTAAATGTATCTGTAGACTTAAACTAGATGTGATATTTTATGCTGAGACGAAATCAACTCAATGAATATTAGATGTGTTTGATGCCTCGTACCGACCTAACCAGAAGTTGTGTGTATAATGATCAGATGGGATCCGTCCTCAGTAGGGTGCCTTCCTGAATACATGAGAGGAGTTTACAGGGCGCTTTACGACAGCGTAAATGAAATGGCTCGAGAGGCAGAGAAAACCCAAGGCCGTGACACGCTGAACTATGTTCGACGGGCTGTATGCAAAATAATAAAACCATATATATAAATATTTCAGCTATTTTTATCTTTATTTAGTTTGTAGATTTGGAAAATATTCTCACACTTGATTGTTGCCAGAGGGGTATTCTACACCCCAGTATTTTTAATTTTTTTTGCTTGTGGCTGTGCAGTGGGAGGTTTATATGGATTCATATATGCAAGAAGCGAAGTGGATTTGCAGTGGTTATCTGCCAACGTTGGAGGAGTACCTGGATAACGCGAAAATTAGTTCCGGTTTTCGCACAGCCATATTGCAACCCATCCTCACTTTGGGAGATCCCCTTCCTCTTCACGTTCTTCAAGAAATTGATTTTCCATCCAAGTTCAATGACTTGGCATCAGCCCTCCTTCGACTCACAGGTGACACTCGCTGCTACAAGGTAATTTCCATTTCCATAACCTCTTATATCAATCAAATATTGGGAGAAGTTTTGCATTGTAATTTCCATTTCCATAACCTCTTATATATCAATCAAATATTGGGAGAAGTTTTGCATTGTAATTTCCATTTCCATAACCTCTTATATATCAATCAAATATTGGGAGATGTTTTGCATTTATTGTGTCTGATTATGTATTGGAATATAGTTGTTGACATTAGCATGGCTAATATAGGTGGACAGGTCTCGTGGAGAAGAAGCTTCGTGTATATCGTGTTACATGAAAGACAATCCAGGATCAACAGAGGAAGATGCTCTCAATCATATCAACGCCATGGTTGATAACTTAATTAAAGAACAGAATTGGGAGTTACTCCGACCCGATAACAATGTTCCCATCTCTACCATGAAACATGCTTTTGACATCAGCAGAGCTTTTCACTACGGCTATAAATACCGAGATGGCTACAGCGTTGCCAACATCGAAATAAAAAATTTGGTGACAAGAACCCTCCTCGAACCTGTGCCTATCTAATCATTTCATACTTCATTTGGTTTTCAATAATGGTCACCTACTAAAGTTGTCCATAATGTATGGACGAGGTCTCTCAACCAAATAAGATGTCTTTAATGGTGAAGTCGGTGAAGTCGATTGGGACCACCGCATACACCACATTACATAGTAAAAAAATGTTTTATTTTATTGAATAGAATTAAAATTATGCCAGGTTTGATTGAGTTTGAGTTTAAATGTTTGCACAGTTAGTGTTTTATATTGAATCCACAAAGGACAAATGGAATTTAAAGCTTTATAATAATTAATTTAATTTACACTAGCATTTACACGGTGTCACAACCCTATATGGAAATTCAACACCACGCTTAAAAAACTATCAAATATATTTATGTATATTAAAAACATTTGCGAGGTTGTATATAAAGAAAATGAGCCTTACCATGCTAATTTTATATGTTTAGTACAATGTTATGCAAATATTTCATATTGTCATTTTCTAGGTTCTTAATTACTCGTACTTTGTTATACCATTTGAAACCTTGGATTACGCGACACATTAATATAAGGGATAATTATACATGAGTTAAGTTTACTATCTAGATAACCCGCTAACTCGCTCTGAGTTAGCTTGGTGATAGTCATCACCTCATCGGGAACTTTTAGAAGCCGATATGGGTTGTCTATTTCGCAGTTGATTCTCGGGATTGACCACATATCTACGACTCTCCATAGTCTAACGCATCGGACGACGAGGATCAATTGAGGAAGATTGAGGGTAACAAACTTTCCCTCTCTCTCGTGAAGCTAGGTATCATTTTCACTTCGGCGCTTCGCTTTCCAACCTCTGCAACTGTGAGATTCGACCTTTGGATATTTACTATGGGTTTGCTATGCAGAGAATCTTTGCTTTCTGGCTGATCTAGACTTATGTAGGAACGCAATAAAATACAGAAATACACATAAACGAAAAGATGTAGAAAAAAATAAAACTTCATTTCATTAATATGAAATAACTGAAATATGCTTACCGACAAAATGAAAATAAACTAGATAGGGTGTTCGTAGCTTATATCTGAGAAGAGATCTAGCGGCTACAAGCTTTTTAACTATGTTACAATGAGACTCAAGGGCCTTTTTATTATTGAACAACATAGGAAAAACCTAAACAACCAAAACCCTAACCCTAGGAAATGAAACACAAAGAGTTTGAGAGTCCCATTGGGGTTAGTTGAGCAGCCAACTTCTTGGGGTCATAACTTAGTCATATTATCTCCGTTTGGCATGTTCGATATATTATCGGAAAGATCTCTACGAGTACTATAAGATTTTCTATAAGACCATGCCTATGGTTATGGGCGTGCTGTAGACCTCAAAAAAACACCGTTTAGGGGGTCAAAACTACTCCAAAAGTTCAGGACCTGAAAAAATGCTAAAAATAGTAAATGCTGCTATAAAAAATGAAACTTATGAAACTGACTGGAGGTATAGGTGGAATAGGTGGCTGGCCTCTAATATCCACCTAGATCATTCCTCCCTGGTTAGGAAGCAATGGTCCCCCATTGCGTGCAGAGCCTCCATGAGGTAAGGAAATTTCTGTTGAACCTGGTCCCTAGTGAACCACTTCCCCTAGTGAAGGAGTTGGCATGCTTTGACAACTCGATATAGTAGGATCCTCTGCTGGTGGGTGTTCTTGATCTGTGTGTCCATGATTCGATCAGTTGTGGCTTGTCCCATGCAATATGGGTTTAACTCTGTTGGTGTGAGTTATTCTGCCATGTCGGATGTGTCCAGTAGAGGTGGAAAGTAGGGCCAATGGCATACCACATTGAACACTGGGTGTAGACCAAGGATTGGTGGAATACTAAGCTCAAAGGCATTGTTCCCTACAGCCTTCGTCATGTTTTATGGCCCATATTGAAGCAGGAGAATATTGTAGTGGGGTACAACGAGACACTCCTGCAAATGTAGCCACACTTTGTTGCCCACTAGGAAGTTGTGTGGCACTTGGTGTTGATCATGTCCCTACTTGTACTTAACATTGGATTTGTCCAATATTTCATGAACCTATTGGCGGATGTGATGAATATGCTCAATAAAGTTATTCGCCTTGTCAGCTTCCGACTGGACATGAGCCGAATCTACCTGAGTAGATGCAAACGGTTTGGCTATGTCAATAGAACATAGTCGTTGGAATCCCAAGCCCACCTGAAAATCGTTGTGGTCGGTTCAGCTGTGGAGAGCCTGATTATAGCTATGTTATACATAGGGGATGTTCTCATCCCCTGTGCGTGGATGCTTTGAGTTGTACATGCGCAGAATTTGCACAATCATCCTGTTGACAACATTTTTCTGGCCATCGGTTTGGGGATGGAAAGTTGTGGACTTGGTAAGCTTGGTGTCCAGCAACGACGATAGGCTGGACCAACATGTAATGAGGAACCTGATGTCCCGATCTTAGAAGATATACTGTAGGATCCCAAAGTGTACCCACACTCATTCAAAGAAGAGTTTAGAAGTGGCTTCTGCTGTGATATTCTTCTTGCAGAAAACCATAATGGCCATCTTTGAGAATCTATTGATGACCACCAAAACAAAGTAGTTTCCATGCTTAGTAGAAGGAAGGCCTGACATGTAATCCATGGAGATGGATTCCCAAAGTCGACTAGGGGTAAGCAGCGGAGTATAGAGGCTTTGATTCTTGATGGTTGGTTTGGCAATGGCATACGCAGTGCAGAATCTGAAGTACTTCTTGACATCCTGTTGAAGGATCGACCAATAGAGATATCTCTGTAGTATTTCCACTGTTTTCTCGACCAAAAAATTCCCCACGGCCCGATTGCAGTGTGCTTCGCAAATCATCTTGGCACGCTCACTTGAAGGAACGCAAAGGTCCAGCATTGACGAGAAGGGGCAATTTGCATGTTCCACCATTCCAACAGAGGAAGAGATACGAAGCGTTTTCAATTTATTTCGGGCATCTCTAATTGCTTTTCCGAGGGAAAAAGTCATGGAAGGCGCTCAAATCTTCTGTGCAATGTACTTAAAACAAGCCCTCCATAAGATTTCGGTCTCCTCCCTTTCTCGGCAGGTGAGAAAGCAATACTAATATCACATCCACAAATTTTCCTCATATGACATTACGTTTTGCAATATGTGTTTTTATAATTCGGATTTTGTTTTGTAGATAGAATATGCTTTGGAATATGGCTGACACACAAATTTGCCAAGATTGGAAGCAAGGTTCTATATTGACGTGTTTGAACAAGATAACATATATGAGTACGCTCTTAATATCATCTTGCAACATCAAAGAGTCTGGGGATTGAGTAGTGTAATTGCGAGATGATTATTTTTTTGTCTTGTCTTTTTGATGGCATGTTAGAAATTCAGGTCTTGTTTCTTCATGGTAAGTTAGAAGTTCATTTTTTTGTGATTATTTTGATAAAATGTGATGTTTGTATTAATGAATAAAAACTCACTAGCTAGCTCTATGAATGAGAGTCTGAACCAGGAGAGTCTGGCTCTGCAGAATGCTCTACATTCTCAATACAACTCAATCAATATATAACATACATGGATATATGGAAGTTAGAACCATACCCTAAGAAATATAAATTAACTCCTATCCTAAGGTTTCGTGAACCAACTTACACTAATTAAGGATTCTCCATTATCTTTCAACACTCCCCCTTAATGGAGAAGGGGTTCACAAATATGCCTAACATCTCCCTAAACATTTTAAACTTAATTTTGCCAAGAGGCTTAGTGAAAATGTCAGCAACATTATCACATGTTTTACAATATACAAGATGGATTTCTTTAGATTGAAATTTCTCATTGAAAAAGTGGAATTGTGTATCAATGTGTTTAGTTTTCTTGTGAAACACCAGATTATTAGCAAGTTTGATTGAGCTCTGGTTGTCACAGATAATAATTGTTGCATCTTTGTGTTCTTCGCTAACATCTTGGAGAAGTCTTCGCAACCAAACTGCCTCACATGTTGCTGCTCACATAGCTTAATACTCTGCTTCCACTGAAGATAAGGAAATTGTGTTATGCTTCTTACTGCTCCATGTAATCACCCGGGATCCAATGCTGAATGCATAGCCTGTTATGGATATTTGGTCATCTACATTTCCAACCCAATCAAAATATGTAAACCCTGTCAAACTAAAATCATAAGAATGAGTATAAATAAGACCATAATCTACAGTTCCCTGTAGATACCTTAAAACGCCTTTTGCTGCAATCTAGTGACTCTGAAGTGGTTTGGACATGAATTGACTTAGAACATTAACTACATAAGCCAAATCTAGTCTAGCAGTGGTTAAGTAGATTATACTCCCAACCAACTATTGATAAAGTGTCGCATCTGCCTCTTTAGAGCCATCCTCACACTGAAGTTTAATATTCTATTGTAATGGTACTACTATAGCCTTACACTAATCCATCCTGAATATTTCCAGTAGACCTCTGACATACTTACCCTGGGACAGAAAAGTTTGTCCTAAATCTCTCTACTCAATCCCACCAAGGTCTTTCATTTCGAACATTTGTGACATTTACTGCTTGATTTCTTTGATTAGATCAACGACATCACCTGTAATAATTAGATCATATACATACAAAGAAACCAACATGATATGCCTATTTTCATCTTTCACAGTATACAAATTAGGGCCGTTTTTACTTTTATTGTAACTGTGTTGCAGAAAAAATGAATCTATATTTTCATACCATGACCTGGGTGCTTGCTTCAGTCCATATAAAGCTTTCTTTAATCTACAGAATAAATATTCTTTCTCTTTCTGGACAAACACCTCAGGTTTCTCTAACTAAACCTCCTCTTTCAACTCCCCATTTAAAAATGTAGATTTTACATCTAGTTGGTGAATCATCCAGTGTTTTCTAGTAGCTAAAGAAATCATCATTCTGATAGAGTTTAGTTTAGCTATGGGGGCGAAGTTTTCCTCATAGTCAATACCTTCTTTTTTTTTAATACCCCTTTGCTACCAATCTAAATTTTAATTTATCTATGGTTCCATCTGCATTAATCTTCGGTTTATACAACCATTTACAACCTATGGTTCGCTTCCCTTCAAGTAGTTCAACCAACCCCCAAGTGTTGATTTTGAGAATAGATTCATATTCCCATTCGATAGCTGCTTTCCATTCACTACATTGATTTGCTTCTCTATAACTAGAAGGTTCAACAACATTCGTCATACTAGTTATAAAGGCATTTTCCCTATATCTAACAGGGAATTGAATCTTCCTACCTAATCTTCTAAGCACTGGTGTAGCTTCCAACCTATTTTGAATTTTCTTTGAAGGACTTGGCTCGATTGCTGTATCTGAACTCTCTGCTTCTCATGGTTGTTACCTGTTTCTTCACTTCCTTCCACCAAAAATGGAATATCCCATTCCTCATTACTTTTTTCAGATTCATCATAAACCTATTCATGGAACATGGCATCTCTACTAACAAAGATTTTGTGAGTAGAGGGATTAAACAATCTATAGGCTTTAAATTGTGAAAAATACCCTACAAAGGTACATCTAATGGCTTTTGAATCTAGTTTTCTTCTTTCTTCCTTTGGAATGTGGGAAAATGCTTTAGACCCAAATACTCTCAAATGTTTTACTGCAGGCTTGGATCCATATAATGCTTCAAAAGGAGTTTTAAACTAGAGACTTCTTGTAGGACTCTTATTTTCAAATAAACCGCAGTATTCAATGTTTCAGCCCAAAAACCATTCGAAAGATCCTTGCCTTTCAACATGCTCCTAGCACACTCCACCAATGTTCTGTTTCTTATTTCCGCTACTCCGTTCTGCTGAGGAGTATGGGTTACTATGAATTTCTGTAATATTCCATGGTCTTTACAATACTTGGTAAGTTCATCATTCTTGTATTTCCCCCCTTTATCGAAGCAGAGAACTTTTATGTGCTTCCCTGTTTGCTTTCTATCATATATCTTCTTAGGGTCCTATAATAATAGGGTTCATAATTTTTTAATTGACTATGATAGTCTTGTAAATATGTACATATCTTGCTTTCTGCAAGTTTTTTTTCCCATATTTTGAAAAAATAAAAGAGGGTAAAAGTCCTAAAAGAAAGATCAAAGGACTTAGAAAAAGAATGGACAAAAAAAAAAAAGAGATAAAATAAGACCTGAAAGTAAGCAAGTCAAAATGCCACTACTTTTACTTTACTGCAAAAATGATGATTATGTGTAGATTGTCAATAAATGCCATAATCCATGATTGGTTAAAGAGTTTAAACTTAAATTTTCATGCTTTGAATTTTATGTTTTAGATAGAGAATAAAGATATGTCAAACAATATACACTTGACAAATTAGTAGTTAAGATAGAGAATAAATGAGGAGCTCAATAGTTTAATCTGAGTCCTCAGATGAAATAAGTTTTGACTTAGATAGATTTATGCTTTGAAAGAAAATGATTTAGAGTTGCAAGCCTAAATGCACCCATGAAAATGAAGTAAAAAATGTTAGAAATAAAGATGGGTAGGTAGAAAGCAGTTGTACAAGCATGTAATAAAGCCTCATCAGAAAAAAATCACTAATTTCCCCTTCCCTACAAATATTCAGTATTCTAAACTATCAGTTAAAGAGGCTCAGAGCATTTCTCTGACTTCTGTTGGGACCGGACCCAAGGCTCGATGACTGATTGGTTAAAAAATATTGAATTCCTACACAAAACCCACATTCATCAGCATTTGTCCGTCATTCAAAATCATAATTCTCTTTTCCTAAGTAAAAACCCAATTTTACTTAGTGAAAAAAAGAAAAACCCTAAATAACTAATTCCATTCCTTCCAAAAAACATTCATAAAACCCTCAAAAATACATTTATCCTAAGTTAAAGTGTGAAGTAATAAAACAAAGGAAAACTATGTTATTTACACTTTATTTAGGGTTAAACATGTGTATTTCATATCCCCTATACTACACTCTTTATTTCATACTAACTACTAACTATATATATTAATTCCCTAAAGTTACACCCTCCCGTATATTACTAAATCCCTTTTATATTAAATAAACCCACAAAAACCCTTTATTTTTACGTTAAACCAATGTTTTTTATCCCATGTGCGCAATATAAAAACCCCGCCATATCCCATTGGTTTTAACATATCTATACACAAATATCCTCCCCCTATAGTTTTAAAAAAACTATGAAATGTTGAGAAACTATATAATATACCTGCGCCCAGGGTTAAAACATATGTCAATGTTTTAATCAAAAAACATAAAAAACATTTAACCACCCGCTGCATCATATTAAAACTAAGGTTTGAACGTATTTAAACGATTATTTCTAAAAAGTTTAAACCAACCCCGCCACATTAACTGACCCCGACTCCACTCCGTTCTGATCCAACTTCCCTGATTGATCTGGACTGTTCGCAATCCAATCCCAAGATCCGACGGTTGAAACCCCATATCGCAAATAAGCTGGCATGTATTTCCACGTTCCATTTCTACGTCAAACGGGAAGTATTTGGATTTCCTCTCTCCTCCACGTGCTTGATTCTCATTTAATCGCGTGGGTTTGCTCCAAAACTGCTTACCACCCAAATGTTGCGCGATAACCACTCTTGTTTTGATCCGTTGAAGCCCGAAACCACCATTCCCGCTTGATGTGACCATCATTCATTGCAGAGTTAATGTGACCAAAAGATGCTCAATAAACACACGATATAAATTCATTTCCTCTTCTACAATGCATAGAATTTGTATAAAGCCCCCCCCGACTGTAAAAACTAGCTTTTTACACCATTTTCAAGCCAAGATTCTGCAAATTTAAACCTGCAGCCGTTGAAGATCGTTGAGGAGCTCTGAATTGCTCCAGAAAATTAGAAAGAAGCTATTGAACTTGTTCAAAGACCTCAGAAACCACTTCGATACCCTGTACCTGCGGAAAACAAGTTTTTCTTCCAAATTAAACCTATTTCAAATTTTAAAAAACCTTTTTAATACAAAATTCATTTATAAGCTTGAAAATCATCCATATAAATATGTCAAAAAGCTCAAAAGACAGGCCAAACCTTGTCAAATTTTTTGCAAAAATCCTGTTTCTTGTTGCGCATTGTTTTTAAAGAGAAATTGTGAGTTTTTATAGTTTATAGAAACTATTTAAGCTCTAAATTAAGTCAGAAATCCTCTAAAGGTATCCTAAAAGCTTCTGTGCCCAATAACTAAGTGATTTTCCGCCCAATTTCTTAGTAAAATAACTCAGGAAACCCTTGTTTCTTGTTTCTAAAGCATCAAAAGTCTGTAAATCCCATTTTGACAATCAGAAGCCCATATTTTGACCTTATTCATCCAAGAAACCTCTGCTAAAATAAAAATACCTCTGCAAATTGTCTAAACTTGCAGAAGTAGCCAAAATTCCTAGAAAGCAAAGCTCAAGCAATCCTGAAGGTTCCAAAGTGCCTAAATAAACTCCAGCTATGACTTCTAAGACTTCTATTGTTGTAAATAATTTCCAACCCCCTATCATAGACATTGAACATATTCCATTAGTTTACACTGATTATGAGATAGCAGACCCAATTGTCGAGTTTAATCTGCTAGATATTCATAACTGGAGCTATGAGAAGTCCTTATATAATTAAGAAAAAGTCCATATTTGGGAATCCCATTTGCCTAAATATGTTGTTCCATTAACTCATCCATGCCAAGAAGTCATTAGGTTATGTCAACGGTACTATATATTTGAATAAAGAGCCATAGTAAATGCCAATAAAGAAGTTCTTCTTACCATTACTGCTGAATCTATTAATCAAATGCTACAACTATAGCCTGATCCTCAATTAGTCCCTTTATTTATAGAGGCCCTCACCAAGTTGTATATTGGCCTAGATTTTCCCAAGATATTCATGATTTTCTAGACATTTATTCCTTTGCATGTAGAAATCCCTTTAATAAATCCTCCATATTCCACTTCCAGATTCCTAGAATGTTCAAGACATGTGATTTCCATGCTTTCCTTCATCCTAGGGTAGTTTACTAATGAACACACAAATGAATCCATCTTGGGTTTCTTATCTAATTTTACCCCAGGAAAACCCCCATCTATAATCTTTGATTATGTTGGTTTCATTGCAGACAATATTCATCATCAATTGACCAATTTTCCAATTGAAGGAGTGTTCAAATACACATCCTTCCTCTTCCATATGTTTCTATATTTTCAATCATATAATTTTCCAGTTACTCTTCAAAAGCTTGACATAGAGGGAAATCCTCTCTCTATCATTTTCTGGACTACTTTTCTCAGGAGAGAATGTGCAGTTTTCACTTATGCAGAATTTTCAGAATTGTTCATACATCTAGTGATCAAAATGTTAACAAAAACATAGCAGCCAAGGATAAATGAAGAATGAAGAAAATATGAAACTAACTGGAGGTATAGGTGGAATAGGTTAGTGGCCTCTAATATCCACCTGGATCATTCCTCCTCGGTTAGGAAGCAATGGTCCCCCATTGCGTGCAGAGCCTCCATGAGGTAAGGAAATTTCTGTTGAACCTGGTCCCTGGTGAACCACTTCCCCTAGTGAAGGAGTTGGCATGCTTTGACAACTAGATATAGTAGGATCCTATGCTGGTGGGTGTTCTTGATCTGTGTGTCCATGATTCGATCAGTTGTGGCTTGTCCCATGCAATCTAGGTTTAACTTTGTTGGTGTGAGTTATTCTGCCATGTCGAATGTGTCCAGTAGAGGTGGAAAGTAGGGCCAAAGGCATACCACATTGAACACTGGGTGCAGACCAAGGATTGGTGGAATACTGAGCTCAAAGGCATTGTCCCCTATAGCCTTCGTCATGGTTTATGGCCCATATTGAAGCAAGAGAATATTGCGGTGGGGTACAACGAGACACTCCTTCTGCAAATGTAGCCACACTTTGTCGCCCAATAGGAATTTGTGTGGCACTCGATGTTGATCATGTCCCTACTTGTACTTAACGTTGCCTTTGTCCAATATTTCATGAACCTATTGGCGGATGTGATGAATATGCTCAATAAAGTTATTTTCCTTGTCAGCTTCCGACTGGACACGAGTCGAATCTTCCTGAGTAGATGCAAACAGTTTGGCTATGTCAATGGAACATAGTTGTTGGAATCCCAAGCCCACTTGAAAAGTGTTGTTGCTGGTTGAGCTATGAAGAGCCCGATTATAGTTATGCTATACATAGGGGAGGCTCTCATCCCCTGTGCGTGGATGCTTTGAGTTTTACATGCATAGAATTTGTACGATCATCCTGTTGACGACATTTGTCTGGCCATCGATTTGGGGATGGAAAGTTGTGGAATTGGTAAGCTTGGTGTCCAGCATCGACGAGAGGCTGGACCAACATGTAATGAGGAACCCATTGTCCCGATCTTAGACAATATGCTATAGGATCCCAATGTGTACCCACACTCGTTCAAAGAAGATTTTAGAAGTGGCTTCTGCTGTGATATTCTTCTTGCAGGAAACTATAATGGCCATCTTTGAGAATCTATTGATGACCACAAAAACAAAGTAGTTTCCATGCTTAGTAGAAGGAAGGCCTAACATGTAATCCATGGAGATAGATTCCCAAGGTCGACTAGGGGTAGGCAGCGGAGTATAGAGGCCTTGACTCTTGATGGTCAGTTTGGCAATGGCGTAGGCAGTGTAGGATCTGAAGTAGTTCCTGACATCCTGTTGAAGGATCGACCAATAGAGATATTTCTGTAGTACTGCCACTGTTTTCTCGACCAGAAAATTCCCTGCGACTCGACTGCAGTGTGCTTCGCAAATCATCTTGGTGCGCTCACTTGAAGGAACACAAAGGTCCAGCATTGACGAGAAGGGGCAATTTTCATGTTCCACCATTCCAACAGAGGAAGAGATACGAATTGTTTTCGATTTATTTCGGGCATCTCTAATTGCTTTTCTGGGGGAAAAAGTCATGGAAGACGCTGAAATATTCTGTGCAATGTAGTTAAAACAATCCCTCCATAAGATTTTGGTCTCCTCCCTTTCTCGGCAGGTGAGAAAGTAATACTAATATCACATCCACAAATTTTCCTCATATGACATTAGGTTTTCCAATATGTGTTTTTATAATTCAAATTTTGTTTTGTAGATAGAATATGCTTTGGAATATGGCTGGCACACAAATTTTCCAAGATTGGAACCAAGTTTCTATATCAACGTGTTTGAACAAGACAACATATATGAGTACGCTCTTAATATCATCTTGCAACATCAAAGAGTCTGGGGATCGAGTAGTGTAACTGCGAGATGATTTCTTTTTGTCTTGTCTTTTTGATGGCATGTTAGAAATTCAGGTCTTGTTTTTTCATGGTAGGTTAGAAGTTCATTTTTTTGTGATTATTTTGATAAAATGTGATGTTTGTATTAATGAATAAAAACTCACTGGTCAGTCTATGAAAGAGAGTTTGAACCAGGAGAGTCTGGCTCTGCATAACGCTCTACATTCTCAATACAACTCAATCAATATATAGCATACATGGATATAGGAAATTTATAACCATACCATAAGAAATGGAAATTAACTCCTATCCTAAGGTTTCGTGAACCAACTTACACTAATTAAGGATTCTCCATTATCTTTCAACACTCCCCCTTAATGGAGAAGGGGTTCACAAATATGCCTAACATCTCCTTAAACATTTCAAACTTAATTTTTCCAAGAGGTTTAGTGAAAATGTCAGCAACATTATCACATGTTTTACAATATACAAGATGGATTTATTTAGATTGAACTTTCTCCTTGAAAAAGTGGAATTGTGTATCAATGTGTCCAGTGTTCTTGTGTGTTAGCCACCTATAAATTCTGTTATACCACATGGTGGCTAAATTTGTTTTTCAAGCCTTCAAGAGATATATTTCCTTTGAAAATCCATCATCTTTGAAGTCTTATGGTGATTCCTTGTCCTTTGAATTAATCTTCACTGCTGTTTCCATCTTAAAACCATGCTAATTCACCGAAGAAAGTTGTTCCAAAAGGCTTCTGAAACTGCCTATTTCCACTTTCTCCCCCCCATTTTCATAAAGCCTTCTTTCATCTTTCAACCCTCCATTCAGCCTCTAAAGGCCTTAAATTCCCTTCAAGCCGTGTGAAACCCCCTTTATAAGGTTTGAAACCCTGTCTTTACCCTTATCGGAACCTCCAAATCCCTCAAAAAACCCTTTAAAATCCTTGAAAATCTTCATTTTCTCTCTAAGGACTTAAGCCCCTTTCAACTTAGCCCTTAACCCCTTTCTCCGCATATGACCCAGAACCATAACTAGGTGCTAGGCCTCATCACCCCATCGCAATCGAAGTTTTTTCCCCATTCCCTTGTCTTCCTCTGATTTTACACCACTCGCCGATGCGATAAGCCCTTTCTCTTTAACCCTCGGTCTCCTTACCTTTCCATGGAACCACACCCCTTCGTCGCATCGTAGAAAACATAAGTCTGTTTCCCAAGCTTTGGTCCTCTGACGGCCCGATCCGCTGATTTGATCTCAGCCGTTTAACCCACAAGAACCAACAGTCGAGATTGCATCGTGCTCCGCCCATAGCCCTCGCCATCGCAATCGCAAAATTTGTTTCCCTTTGTTATTTTTCCCCCGACCATGCAATGAAATCCTGGTCGTTGATCTGAGAAGATCTATGGCCATCGCATCACCTAGTCCTTCAACCTCCGCCCGCTACACGACAAACGTCGCACGTAATCACCTGGCCCACCACGTTTTCTGCCCCTGCACCTTTGTGCCTATCGCGTGCGACCCGCACCATCCAATCAACACTTCATGATCTGATGGCTGACACTCCATATCGCAAAATTTTTATGTCCAAGGATTAGCGTTTCAAAATTTTGCGAAATAGGCGGTTTTAAGAATACACGTGTCACCCGATGTATGGAATCGCATTCCATCCACCCAAAACAGTCTCCCCCCATTTTTCTATGCGAAAACCATTCCCAATTTTCCACCATACCGCTGCCCTCTGCAACATCTCTTTCAGTTTTAATCCCAGCCATCGATCTCTGAGATCGCACGGTCCATGTTATATCGCCATCTCAATTCGTTTGCCTCCCATCTCTCTCCCGAAACGCTCTGTTACAAAAAAAATTGTCACCTTGACATTCTGCTATGTGTATGAGCTCATTATAACTCATACTTCTCCCTTTGCAAGTCTAACATATCAGTTCCTCATGTCAAGCCTTGAAAATTAGAGAAATGTTCCTAAAATCTCCTAAACTTTGGTGTCGCACTTTATCTCTATCTTGCCCACGTCAAGCTCGCGACTCTAATGCTTAGCGGCCGCGTATAGGAACGCACTTTATCTGTGTTAAAGGTGCGGACCCCTGTAAGATCAAAAAGGCACAAGTAAATTCCAAAAAGCTCAATAAAAGTAAATTCTGGAAGCTTCTAGAATGGATCTTGCGGTGGCAGAACCGCTCTTGTGAGGTGCATGAATCCCTTACCTTATGGAGCTAACCCCTTGATGTGAGGAGCTTATCCCTTTGAAGGAGGATTCTATCCCTTCATACTTGGAACAGAAAAACCTCTTCTTTTCTACTATAAAAAGAGGCATTGGGTAGCCTCAAAGAGAGTTCAAGCTTTAGGATATTTGAGGTTAAGTGCTGTTGAGATTCAGACTCAATTAACTAAGACTTTTGTGAGGAGAGATTACATACCTCTATTCATCTTGGTTGGAGTAGTGTAGAGCTTATCAAAGTAGAGGAGAATCCTGCTTCGGACCCCGGGAAGGCCTATGCAACATCAAGGCTCAGGTTGTAAGGTTTTCCTTCTTTTGAAATTAATACAAATATACTCATTTTTCTCAATAAGCTTTCAGTTAATGGTTTATTTCATAGATTCCTTGATCACTATGATAAGCATGGTTTATGATGATGTCTATACAGGTGCTATGTAATATTTTTCTTGTTTGTGACTGCAGGTTTACAAGCGAAACTCCTTCAGGAACGTGAGGGATAACAACAACTTCAAACAAGCACTGGAAAAACGGTAAGTCTTTTACACCTATATAGAGCTTTTCATAGATCATATATGCTTAGAGAAAGATTAGTCTATTTGGCTATTTGTTGCTAGATACTTTAGTACTAGGGAGATCGGTCTTGTCCGCAAGAACGATTTATCCGGCCAACAAATTGGCGACTCCACTGGGGAAAGAACTTGTTGTTTTTGGTTCTCTTTTATTTTGATTTGAGGAAACATTTTTCCTAGTTTTTGATTGATAGACATCTGCCTGGGTAGCTTAGGTTTTCTCTGTTTTTGAAAATTTTGAGATCTTTTATGTTTTTCTCTAATTTTTCTAGGGACCGCACTTTGCCTTCTTTCCACAGTGCAGGCAGTTTCGTATTTTTGCTTGAGTAAACAGTGCGGTACCGCACTTGTTACTTCTGCAAGCTTGCGAACCCTGTTAAAATTTTGAAAAACCTTTGGATTTCTTTCTGTAGTTTATCTTTATTGTAATTTCGAGTTTTTGGTTTCTACCCAGATTGATGATTGTTTCTGTCAAAAGCTTTATGTGAATGAATTTTAGCAGTATTGGGTGTTTTGAGTCTCTTTTTTGAGAAATTCTTAATTTGATTTCCTTTGGTCATTACTTGGAGGTTTGTCTCAGTATTTTCACAATTTTGCATCTTTTTGGTTTTGTTTTTGCAAAAAAAATTCCCCCTCATTCGCCGCGGGGGGGGGGCTTAATTGTGTATGAGTGTTAATCGCCTTTGAGTGTTTTTTGATCTTTGGAACTCTCACCCGATTTTCTTGGCTTGCACTTGATTGTGTTTGAGAATTCTCTTGCATAGATCACATTTGCATAATTATAATTCTCATTTTCAGAATATGAATGAAAAATGTGCATAGATTACATTTGCATACTTTTCAAGTGAATTGTGCATAGATTACAACTGCATAGTTTACATTCTGAAAAATCAATCATAGATTTAGATCAATTTTTTTTTATTTGAATTTAGATGTTTTTATGCTTGTTTTAAAAACAAAAAAATATAAAAATTGTTTTGGGATTGATTTGCATTAGTTTTTCTTGATGAAATTAGTGCATTAGAGAATTTGTTATTTTTTCTCTTATTTATCAATTTTTGCATTGTTGGAAGTGATGGAAACTCTTTCCCTACTTTAGTTAGGATTCATCGAATTGAAAATATTACATTATCATATTCGAATGCATTCATTTTTGGTTCGGGTCATAACACCATTGGTTTCATATCCATTTACCCTTTCAGTAATAAAAACCTAAATAACACAGCGCTTAATTAAAATTCATCTAGTAATTTTTACATTTTTAGGGCTCTTTCCACCAATCTAGCTCAGGATTAGTGCTTTGGAATAGGTTGTAGTTAAATTTCCAAAGCAATAAAAACAAACAAGTAGACAAATCTTGCGGTAGGAAATAAACCCAATCGTAATTTGTATAATCTGGGATGCTTCTCTTAAAGAAGCCAATCACGAGATCATGTCCGAACCTTTGAGACAATCAATTATGTTTCATTGGGGAAGATAGAATATTTTGCGCGCATTACAAATGGTAAACCTCGGATTAACCATTTTCGAGGAGCCTGAGGTCACTAGTCGGTAAACCTCAGATTAACCATGTCAAGGAGCCTTCAAGGGGATTGAGCTTTGTTACTCTGCCCTTGCGCGTGGGATCGGATCGTAGACTGTTCCCCCAGTTATATTTGTTACTGTTGGTAACCTTAGTGTCCAAAAATTAAGATTATTTCCTAAGGTGACGGTGAAGGAAAGATCTCACTGTACCTGCAGCAGACGTCGACTAGACTCACTTGGACTCTCTGGGGGGTTCTCTTCACACGAGATGGTTTTGTGAAGGAACTTGTGCCAGTCTGTTTCATTAAGCAGGTTGTCGGGGTAACCGTTCCAACTACCCTTTCTGTATTAAATTCTACGATGTTGGATTTCATCACCAACTAGTGTTTTTAGTACGGGAAGTTACTTTTTGTGTGTGGTTTGACTCCTAGATTTGATAGCGTGTGTTCATTTGTTTTTTTTTACTTTTAGAGACCATAGGTGTGAATTGTGAATTTTAATTTTTAGGTGTGAATTGTGAATTATTAATTTTAGTTTTAAATTGTTAATAAAATTCACTGAAGTTGAATATAATGGCAACTGTTCCAGAATTTACCAACCAAGGAACCCCTCTTAACGAGAATCCTATTACTTTTCCTTGCTTTGGAAATGTTGGTCCTCCTTATATGGCTACATTGTCATTATCTAGATTTACAATAGGTTTACCGATATGGTTATTTTCAACTTCGTTGGCCCCGAATACTCCAATTGTTCCACCTCAACCGGATGCTTCACCTCAACAGAGTTCACCATCTCAACATCACCAACCTTCTGTTGACCCTTTACCTTCTTTGCCTAATGTTTCTTCGTCCATTTCTTCCTCTTCGCTTGGTAAAAGCCTTGACGCTAGTAACCAGGTCGCTAAGAAGAAGAAGAAAGGGAAGAAGAAGAAGAAGAAGCAAGATAAGAAAGAAGTCAACCAGTCAACCATGGCTATAAGTGTTAGTTGTGTTGAGGAAACCTCCAACATGCATCGTAAACCCAAATACCCTTGCAGGCTTTGTAAGGGTGACCACTTCCTTGTCAATTGTCCTGGTATTCCTCAAGGTTCTGGAAGTAGCGGCTTCTGCACCTATCAACTTTCTGTTGATCCATCAAGCAGTGATAGTCAGGTTCCTGGGAAAAAGGGTAAAGTTAGGTTTCCTTGTAAGTTATGCAAAGGGAGTCATCAAACTCATATTTTCCCTCACATGGATGAAGCCTCAAAATTGTTGGAAAACCTTACTGTTCCACAGCAAGAATTTCCAACTGGTTACCGTAAACTTTCTCCCAACCTACCGTCAACTGACGGAGTGATTGATCTAGTTTCAAGTACAGTCGATCTCACTCTTCCATTGGAGAGCGAAACTCATATCACTCAAGTTTATGATCCATTAGTTGATCAAGTGGTTGATTCGATTTCACATTCGGTCGATCCCACTCTCCCTGTAGAGAGTGAAATTCATACCGCTCAGGTTCTTCTTGTTACATCAGATTCTTCTACGCCGGGGGGCATTTCACCTGTTTCTACAGAACCCCCTCCAAGTACTGAGGTCTTTTCCTTTGATTGGAATAGACTGACAAAACCTCGTCTTCCTTCCTCCATCCCTTTCCAAATCATTGTGAAGTTGGGTGGTAGGGACATACACCGCACACAGGTAGATGAAGGTGCTTCTGTTAGTATTTTATCCTCAACTGCTTGGAAAGCTTTGGGTTCCCCTCAGCTTGTGCCTATTACGCAGAATCTGAAAGCTTTTAACAGAACCATTAGTGAACCTTTAGGGATCCTTCCCAAGTTTTCTATTACTTTGGAAGGTAAAACTGTCTGTATTGATCTTATGGTAGTTCGAGGTCCCTTGGATTTCAATTTACTCCTTGGGCGAGACTATGTTTATGCAATGAAAGATGTCGTATCGACACTCTTTCGCGTGATGTCTTTCCCTCGCAATGGCAATATTGTGACTGTAGACTAGCTTTCGTTCCCTAGTCTCGATTCGACTACCAATAATATGACATCCCTGAATGTTCCTCATACGCAAGTGGTATCTACCCCGCCACAGGTTAATTATGTGGAAACTAGTCCCATGATTTCAGTTACCAATGTAAGAGAGCCTCTCACTGTTTTCTCGTCTTCCTTTGACTTAGATCCGGCAATTGACATGGAAAACTCTATGGGATTATTTGAACGCGATGTTCCTATCCCTTTTGAGTCCCTTGACATGCGTTCCTTCCAGCGAATTTCTCTTCCATCTGATGAAGACCTCTTGGAAGCCATGATCAAGGTATGTCCATTAACATGTGTTTCTTCCAGTTGGAAGCCATGATCAGTGGGTGCGAGGATAGTTCCTTTTACTGTGTCAACCTCGTTAAAAAATGAATTAGTTGGTCTGAGGACAATTCTTTTCCTGTGTCAACTTCAATAAAAAATGAATCAGTTGGTGCGAGGATAGTTCCTTTTACTGTGTCAACCTCGTTAAAAAATGAATCAGTTGGTCCGACGACAGTTCTTTTCCTGTGTCAACCTCATTAAAAAATGAATTAGTTGGTTTGAGGATAGTTCCTTTTACTGTTTCAACCTCATTAAAAAATGAATCAGTCGGCGATGAGGACAATTCTTTTCCTGTGTCAACCTCATTAAAAAATGAATCAGTAGATAGATTATAGATTGTAGACAATAGATTAGAAATAAGTAGTTTGTGCGGAAAGTTCCTTTTACTGTGTCAACCTTGTTAAAAAATGAATCAGTGAGTGAGGAAAGTTCCTTTTACTGTGTCAACCTCGTTAAAAAATGAATCAGTGAGGCCGAGGAAAGTTCCTGTTACTGTGTCAACCTCGTTAAAAAATGAATCAGTGAGTGCGAGGAAAGTTCCTTTTACTGTGTCAACCTCGTTAAAAAATGAATCAGTGAGTTTGAGGATAGTTTTTGTTACTGTGTCAACCTCGTTAAAAAATGAATCAATCGGTGGTGAGGAGAGTTCTTTTACTGTGTCAACCTCATTAAAAAATGAATCAGTCGGCGATGAGGATAGTTCTTTTCCTGTGTCAACCTCATTAAAAATGAATCAGTGGGTAGATTGTAGAGAATACATTAATATATTAGAAATAAGTAGTTTATGAAGACAGTTCTTTTCCTGTGTCAACCTCGTTAAAAAATGAATCAGTGTATCATGAGGACAGTTCTTTTCCTGTGTCAACCTTGTTAAAAAATGAATCAGTTGGTCAGAGGATAGTTCCTGTTACTGAGTCAACCTTGTTAAAAAATGAATCAGTGAGTAAGGATAGTTCCTTTTACTGTGTCAACCTCATTTAAAAATGAACCGCAGGTTACATAGGTAGATTAGAAATGCGCAGTTTTCGAGGAAAACTCTCGTTATCGTGCCTGGTCTGCTAAAAAATCAGTATGTAGCGTATACGCGTCTTTTACTGTGTCAACCTCGTTAAAAAATGAAACACTTTGCCATGAGCTGTTGTGTTAAGCTCGTTAAAAAATGAAATAAATCCTCCCCTAATTGAGTCGAGTCTTTGACTAGATCTCATAAATATTAAGTCATATATTTAGGTTAGTTATTTCAGTTTTTGCATAATTTTCTTACAGTTTTAGGTCAGGTCTTTCATATGATCTCATAAATGAACCTTCATTCCATCTAGCTATTAATTACCAGTAGTCTACTTAGTTGAATGAAATGAAGCTGGGGGGGCATGCGCTCTAGCAGTTAGGCTTAGGGGGCATCAAGCACAGTTTTCTCTCTCTTTCAAGCTTGTGTAAAAATGAAACCACTCTAAAGCATAGTTTCTCTCTATTTCAAGCTTTTGTAAAAATGAAACCTATCTCGAGTCTATTTTGGTTATTTTCAAGACTCATTAAACTCATGAAAATCTCGAGATTATTTTTGTTATCTTTCATTCTCATAAAACACATGAAAATTTTGAGTTCTTTCCGTCTTTTCCTGCTCGTAAATTAAATTGAAAGTCATCCATAGGAGTACATTTTTATCCCTTTTTTGAACTCGTTAAAACTTACGAAAAATTGAAAACCATGAGTACATTTTTATCCCTTTTTCAAACTCGTTAAAATTTACAGAAAAAGTGAAACCCTGGAGTCCTCTTTTAAGCCCTTTTCAGACTCTATAAACATGAAAATATTTCCGAGTACTTGATTGTTCGAACTCGTTAAAGTAAATGAATGATCGTCCCTTCAGTATAAGTTTACCCCTTTTCCGGACTGAAATGGACTATTTACGAAAAAGGTATACGTTGACTAATTATGGTCAATAGAGTTCTCTCCCGCATTATTTTTTCCTTTTTCGGGCTCGAGAGACTAAATTTACGAAAAAGTACACCCATGGAGTTTTCTTAAGTTTTTTCTTCTGACTCCCTAAAATTGAAAAACACCGAGTTTCTCCTATACTGGACTCGTTAAAATTTAACAGTAAAGGACCTGTTCAATTTTAAAACAGGAACGAACCACTCCTTCTTAGGGTTCGAATCTTAAACTAAGTTGGACTCATCCGAAGGATGAGCTTATAAACAAGAAAATGTTATCCTCCTCAAGCTTGTCAAAAATAAAGAGGTACTTGCCAGGAATGGTGGGGGAAAAGAGAGAAAAATGGGCATGTTTGTTGTATTTTGATTTTTCGGAAAACCGTTAACCACTCTTGAACACGACACTTTTTGTTCACCTGGGTTGGGAAAATCCTTTGCCTAACAGTTAATCAAACCTCATTTGAAAGTCTTCATCCGGTTTCTAGGTATTAGCTTTGGGTCAATTGTTACCAAGCCATTTGCAGTGTTGTTATGTGTTCAAGAGGACAGTTCAAATAAACCATTCATCTGCAAAATATCTGTCATCCATTATTGACCATCCCTGAGTCAGTCCTTGCCAATACATTTCTTCAAAACTTGATCTATGATTTCGTGTTGTGGGCTTGCCTACGACGGATCACTTTCTATCGACAATAGCTCATTATCTAGGAAGTTGATCCATAAATCGTCAATAACTTGAAATCTGCATGCCTCAATGGCAGGTTTCTCGCTTTCGACGAAAGGTTGCATCATTGACCTTCGATCGAATGATTCCGTGACGTGTTCGACTTCAGCTCATTCATTCACATTTCATGGATTGTACTGGGTACTTTGAGAGCCATTGACATTATTGATGGTTACTCTCACACTTGTTAACATTTTACATCATTGACTAGTAATCAAGTGGTTTCTATCATGTTCGACTTCGACACATTTATTCACATGGATAGAATCGTACTAGTTCGAGATGCGGAAATCAAGACCCTGGATCTAGTTTCTACCATCCAGGCTGCGAGGAATTTTGTTATCATTTATACAGTGGAATATTTACAAACAGATGGCTGCGTCCATACTGTGTCTACACATGTCTATACTATGATGTACTCAAAATCATTCCTGTATCAGAACAGTTTGAATTAGTTAGTTTTGGTCTAAGTATGGGAATTCCTACCTCAGCGATGATATATATATATATATATATATATATATATATATATATATATATATATATATATATATATATATGTATATATATATATATATATTTTGCATTGAATGTTTTTACAGGTTCCAAATGGGGTGTCCACAGGATGATCCTTGAAATGATAAAGTACTGCACTCTTCATATATGACAGACTTCGGCATCATCTATTCCAAACTTTGCACTTTAGGGGGCAATCTGTTACACAAAAAATTGTCACCTTGACATTCTGCTATGTGTATGAGCTCATTATAACTCATACTTCTCCCTTTGCAAGTCTAACATATCAGTTCCTCATGTCAAGCCTTGAAAATCAGAGAAATGTTCCTAAAATCTCCTAAACTTTGGTGTCGCACTTTATCTCTATCTTGCCTGCAGTCCCGCACCTATGTTCAGCTCTCCTGCATATCTGAACGCACTTTATCTGTGTTAAAGGTGCGGACCCCTGTAAGATCAAAAAGGCGCAAGTAAATTCCAAAAATCTCAATAAAAGTAAATTCTGGAAGCTTCTAGAATGGATCTTGCAGTGGCAGAACCGCTCTTGTGAGGTGCATGAATCCCTTACCTTATGGAGCTAACCCCTTGATGTGAGGAGCTTATCCCTTTGAAGGAGGATTCTATCCCTTCATACTTGGAACATAAAAACCTCTTCTTTTCTACTATAAAAAGAGGCATTGGGTAGCCTCAAAGAGAGTTCAAGCTTTAGGATATTTGAGGTTAAGTGTTATTGAGATTCAGACTCAATTAACTAAGACTTTTGTGAGGAGAGCTTACATACCTCTATTCATCTTGGTTGGAGTAGTGTAGAGCTTATCAAAGTAGAGGAGACTCCTGCTTCGGACCCCGGGAAGGCCTGTGAAACATCAAGGCTGAGGTTGTAAGGTTTTCCTTCTTTTGAAATTAATACAAATATACTCATTTTTCTTAATAAGCTTTCAGTTAATGGTTTATTTCATCGATTCCTTGATCACTATGATAAGCATGGTTTATGATGATGTCTATACAGGTGCTATGTAATATTTTGCTTGTTTGTGACTGCAGGTTTACAAGTGAAACTCCTTCAAGCACGCGAGGGATAACAACAACTTCAAACAAGCACTGGACAAACGGTAAGTCTTTTACACCTATATAGAGCTTTTCATAGATCATATATGCTTAGAGAAAGATTAGTCTATTTGGCTGTTTGTTGCTAGATACTTTAGTACTAGGGAGATTGGTCTTGTCCGCAAGAACGATTTATCTGTCCAACACGCTCATCGAGAGATCTCCACCGTAGATCATCTTGATCTAATGGTCCACGTCCCCTTTCGCACTCAGATCTCCATTAGACCTGGTCAGCTGCTCTGCCAGGGTTTCTTCCATTTTTCCACTGCATGCACCACCTCCTCACTGCTCCTCCGCCACCCCAGAGCCTCTGCAAGCAGTCTAAACCAAGCTCGCAGGTTTTCATAACAGTTTATTGTGTGTTTGCAGGTTTTTCATGGCCGATGAAGGATAAACGTTTTACAGTCACAAAAGTGACACAAAGGCTCAGATAGCAATCTCAGGGCTAGGAATCAATGTCAAAGGAACCAGAACAAAGGGCGAGGTCATCTCAATCAATGGATCAGATCCATGAACCCTCAGTGACCCTCCAGCTCAGCGAAACCCTCCACCTGTACACAGAATACTCAGAAAGATGAGGACCGTATATCCAGTGGCAGAAGACAAGGCATAGAAGATTAGTACAACCTCGAGAGCATCAGTGCAAAAGTAGTTCGAGAAATCAGCAAAGTTAAAGAATAAACAGAGCTAAAACAGGTCGAAGTACAAAGGAACAGAGCAGTTATTGGTGCAGAAGTTGACTGGCACAGACATAACCCATCTCCATGCACAAAAGGCCTTCCAAGTATTTATTACACCAAAGAAGCTACTACAAACTGTCAAAAGAAATTATTTAGAAGTATGGGGGTCCTAAAGGCCCATTCTTCCACTTAACTCACACCAGAGGAGATACAAGTACCACTGCAGATAGTATCTCTCCCAAAAGACACTCTATGGGTTAATTTCTGTCATGTCAAATGAACCTCAACAAGCAACGAGGAAACCAAGTCTGTCTAAGATTTAATGTTATGTTTATGACACAGAATGGAGCATTCGAATGCCCTCTCCTATCTCTGACGATCATTAAAACCTTCTTCACCTACTTTTCCCATTATCTCTATAAAAACTCTTTGAAGTCTCATTGTAAAAGGTTGGCATTTTGTGATTTCTAAAGTAATACATATTGTTGCTTTGAAGAAGCATTGGTGTTCTGAAGGAGTGTGGAAGTCTCTATTTTCTCTGTTGAATGAAGGAGGCTGGACCATTGGATCCCTAAGCCTGGTTTTGGTGAAGTAATCTCTTATTGTTAATGTTATTCCTTGTTTATCACTTTGTTCCATTATGCTTTGACTTACCGTAGGATAAAAAGTTTAGGTAGAGAAATGTATCTTAGAATCACCTCTCACCTGTTTATCCTTCACTGTTTATATGTTTTCTGCTACTAAGCATGACAGGGTAGTTTAATAGCTCACTTGAATATTCAGTTTGTTTTATTTCAGAAATGGTTAATTCAGTTGTGCTAAAGATTGTTTAGGCGTTCCCTCTTTCTTTGCCACTGAATGTTGTGTCTGAAATCTCCCTTTAATTATTAATGCTTGCAGTTTTATAGAGAGGCTTGTTTCAATCATACCGTTTGTTTATTATTGTAATTATTGTGTTAAAGGTCCCTATAATTGCAGTCCTAGATGTCTAAGGTGTTCCCTCTTCTTTGAATGCAATTGTATGTCTTTGTTGATTAAGCTCTCAACAGTGAACTTATAGGAGGAAATAGGGTGTTCCCCGAATCCTATAATTCCTTAAGAGGGTTTTAGTCTGCATTTCTCATTTTCTTTGAGTATTTATGTTGATTAAGTCCAAAACAATGAGCTTACTGGAGGAAATAGGGCGTTCCCTGAATCCTTTAAGTCATTGTGAGAGGGTTTAGTCTGCATTTCTCCTCTTCTTTGAGTGTTTATGTTAATTAAGTCTAAAGCAGTGAGATTACCTGAGGAAATAGGGCGTTCCCCGAATCTTTTAAGCCATTGTGAAAGGGTTTAGTTTGATTTTCACTCTTAGTCCTTAATGTTCATCCCATTTCACCTATATTATTCAACAGATCCTTGACCAAGTTAGATTTTCCCTTTGGTTTCCCTTCCTTCTAAATCAAAACTATTTTGATTTTCACATGACTCCATTGCCCAATGGCTTGTATATTCCCATTCTCTATCTATACTGCATGAAACACATTTGTCCAACCAAACAAAACAAAAAACCCTGCACTTCATAACTTGCCTAAAATCAACTTCTAAACCCTTCAAGACATATCTTTATAAACATATTGAGAGATCCCTCTCTGAGACTAGGAGGGCTAGATCCTAGAGCTGTAAAGCTTGGTTTGTATGTTGTCTTGTCACTTGGCATGCCATTCTGCCAAATCACAGGACCCCAACATAATGGCGATCACGGTGGGACCTATTGAGTACATAATAGTCTAGCAAACTCTTGTAAACTCAGTAAGTCCTTAAATAACCACATAAAACTCAGAAAACCCAAAAACGTTTTAGATTAGCTTCATAATAAAAATGGTGGTGGACCATAGAACATTTTACCTCCAAGAGAGCTAAAAATTCCACCTAGCGACTCCACTGGCCTCTAGTAGGCCTATTACTTTACCAGTCCTTGTAAAATCCCCTAGGAATGCACTAAGCAGATCCAATCATGCTGATGATGGACAACAAAGTTCAAAATATTCCACCTGGTGACTCCACAATCCCAAAAGACCTAATGACTCCGCTAGTAGAAGACTATGAACTGGTTGAAAACATACAATGACCTCTTTGTAACTAACAAACATGGAATCAAGTATAGACAGAGAAGCTAAACTAGACACATTATTGGACCTGATTGGGAAAATGATGTACATACTTGATAAGAAGGTAGAAAGGCATGAGGCTGATACAGATGTTGATTATCCATAGAAACCCATGTTTTCTCCTGATCAAAAACAAACTCAACCCCTACAGTACATAAAAAACAAACAAAATATGTATGATGAGCAAGATTACAGAGAAAACAATGAAGAATGTTGTCAAGAAAGTCCTGACAGCATACCTTTATCTTGTATTGCACTGTTAAGAGAACTTTACGACCAGAATGTAAATACAAAAAGTGAGCAGGACTTTGAGGAAACAATAACCCTCCTAGGAGACGCTAAACTTGAAATAGAAGAAATTCCTCAAAGTTTCCCTGCAAGCACAAGTAGAGATTCCCTAAGAAAGGCTCAAGAAGACATCCAACCTCAAAATCAGCCAACACAAGAGAAAGAGGACTGCTGTACATCTGTCCTAAGAAAAAATAAAATTCCTTCTCTCTTGATAGAGGAAGAAATTGATCTAATATTGAAAAGACAGCCAACCCTCAAATCTTCATTGGAACAAAACACTACTGTTCATCTACCTACTAGTCCTTGTTGCCATGAAATAGAAAATAAACTTGTAGAGCAACTCAAAGAAAAGAAAACTGATAACCCAATATGTTTGATTGGTGAGATGGTTTATACTAATGATTTGCAAAATTTTTATCAGTCTGATGATGATGATGAGCTTCAAGCAGAAACTAATCATGCAGGGCAACCAATAGTTGATTGGTGTCATGAGTTTCACTATCATCAGCTTGAAAGCAGCAGTCAACCGATCCAAACCATCAGAAATAGCTTTCACATAATTGGGAGCCAGCAAGCTATTAATTGTGATGATGAGGTTGAGAAGAAAGAGGATTTTCTTGAGCAGGATGAATATAAGGAACCTTATCCTGAAAATATTGAGGTAATAAAGGATACCCCTGCTCAAGAATATGATGATCTCTTCATAGAGTACATTCCACTGAACCAGAGCTTACTAGGACTACAAGAGGACAACGTTTCAATATATGATGAGTCCTCCAGTTCAGATGATAACGAAGATGAGGAGGTTTTTCTTTCTCAAGAAAATATTTATCTCGATCCAGTGGAGAAAGAAGAGGTAATCCTGGTTGAAACATATCTTCCAAAAATTCACAACCAGGTATTATTTCAAGATCCCTATGCTCATTTCTTGAAAATGTTTGAAGAAGGGATAAAGGTTGTTAGCAACAAGGTGTTATCAGAAGCAAGAAGATTTTTTAGCACTGCTACTAAGAAACAAAAGGAATGGGAGTGGCCCTGCTTGTCCAGCCTGCCCAAAGAGATGAGAAAGGACCAATCATGGAATCATTTACTAGATTGGTTGTACTGGAAAAGAGAGTTCATTAGCTAAACATGTAAATATTCCAAGTTAGATTAGGGTAGGTAGGAATGTCAATAAAGTTCAGCCTGTGAGCACTTAGCTAGTTTTTGTTTTCTCTGCTTTAAAAAAAATTGAAAAACACAAAAACAATAGAAAAAGAGAAAAGAGGGCAGAAATAAAACAATAAAGGTATAGCCCCATACCAAAAAGGAAAGGAAAAATTGAAAGTGTGCAAGCTCAAATGCCACTACTTTAAGGAGCACTACTGTCCAATCATACAGCCTAATCATGATTAGGCAGATTTCAATTTACTGCTGATAGGATAGTGAAGAAGATTTGCCAAACTGTTTAAACTTGGCTTATCAGTAAAACATATTAGGAAAGAAGAAAGAGAACTAGTTCTAACATGCTCAAAACTTAAACCAGCAAAGAAAAAGAAAACAACTCTAACAAGATCAAAACCAGAGCTGAAAGAAAAAGAGGGGTGACTCTAAAAAGCTCAAAATCGAAGTCACAATGAGAAGGAAGAACGTTCTGAATTTCGGATCTTCAGCCTTCAAAATTTTGGTTTTTAATTTCTACAAGTTTCAGTTCATGTGCAGCTTGTCTTTATGCCATGCACCCACAGCAAATCAAGCAGTCTAATCCTGGTTTAGCTATGTTTCAATTTCTGTTTTAGAATATAGAGAATGAAAATCTGTCAGACAGTCTAATCCTGACAGATAATAGTTAGGTAGAGAAACTTATGAGTTCAATTGCTTAATCTAAACTCATGGACAAATAAGGGTAGCAATAGATAGGTTTATTTTTCTGTTTGCAGAATAAAATGTTGAAAAAAGAGTTTGCCAGTCCAAGTGCACTCAAAGAAGAAAACAATGCTAGGACAAATAGTTGGGATAGGTAGAAGTGTTGTTCAAATGGATTTCTTGTTGCAGGACAGTGAAAAGTTGTCAAATGAAGAATTTTTCCCAATGGAATGGCACTGGTCTGCTAAATACAAAAATTACTAAGGTTCTGGACACCTAAATGGCAAGCTGCCCTCCCCAAGTGGAGCCACTGTTAGCCACCTATAAATTCTGTTATACCACATGGTGGCTAGATTTTTTTTTCAAGCCTTCAAGAGATATATTTCCTTTGAAAATCCATCATCTTTGAAGTCTTATGATGATTCCTTGTCCTTTGAATTAATCTTCACTGCTATTTCCATCTTAAAACCATGCTGATTCACCGAAGAAAGCTGTTCCAAAAGGCCTCTGAAACTGCCTATTTCCACTTTCTCCCCCCCATTTTCATAAAGCCTTATTTCATCTTTCAACCCTCCATTTAGCCTCTAAAGGCCTTAAATTCCCTTCAATCCATGTGAAACCCCCTTTATAAGGTTTGAAACCCCGTCTTTACCCCTATCGGAACCTCTAAATCCCTCAAAAAACCCTTTAAAATCCTTGAAAATCTTCATTTTCTCACTAAGGACTTAAGCCCCTTTCAGCTTAGCCCTTAACCCCTTTCTTCGCATATGACCTTGAACCATAACCAGGCGCTAGGACTCATCGCCCCATCACAATCGGAGTCTTTTCCCCATTCCCTTGTCTTCCTTTGATTTTACCCCACCCGCCGATGCGATAAGCCCTTTCTCTTTAACCCTCGGTCTCCTTACCTTTCCATGGGACCACACCCCTTCGTCGCATCGCACAAAACATAAGTCTATTTCCCAAGATTTGGTCCTTTGATGGCCCGATCCATCGATTTGATCTCTGCCGTTGAACCCACAAGAACCAACGGCCGAGATTGCGTCGCGCTCCACCCACAGCCCCCTCCATAGCAATCGCAAAAGTTGTTTCCCTTTGTTATTTTTCCCCCGACCATGCGATGAAATCTTGGTTGTTGATCTGAGAAGATCGACGGCCATCGCATCACCTAGTCCTTCAACCTCCGCCCGCAACGCGACAAACGTCGCATGTAATCACCTGACCCACCACATTTTTCGCCCCTGCATCTTTGTGCCTATCGCGTGCGACCCACATCGTCCAATCAACACCTCATGATCCAACGACTGACACTCCATATCACAAAATTTTTATGTCTGAGGATTAGCCTTTCAAAATTTTGTGAAATAGGTGGTTTTAAGAATCCACGTGTCGCCCGGTGTATGGAATCGCATTCCATCCGCCCATAACAACCTCCCCCCATTTTGCTATGTGAAAACCATTCCTGGTTTTCCACCATACCGCTGCCCTCCACAATGTCTCTTTCAGTTTTGGTCCTAGCCGTCGATCTTTGAGATCGCACAGTCCATGTTATATCGGCATCTCAATTCGTTTGCCTCCCATCTCTCTCCCGAAACGCTCATCGAGAGATCTCCACCGTAGATCATCTTGATCTAACGGTCCACGTCCCCTTTCACACTTAGACCTCCATTGGACCTGGTCAATTGATCTGCTATGGTTTCTTCCATTTTTCCGCTACATGCACCACCTCCTAACTGCTTCTCTGCCACCCAAGAGCCTCTGCAAGCAATCTAAACCAAGCCCACAAGTTTTCATAACAGTTTATCGTGTGTTTGCAGGTTTTTCATGGCTGATGAAGGATAAATGTTTTACAGTCACAAAAGTGACACAAAGGCTCAGATAGAAATCTCAGGGCCAGCAATCAGCGTCAAAGGAACCAGAAAAAAGGGCGAGGTCGTATCAATTAATGGATCAGATCCATGAACCCTCAGTGACCCTCCAGCTCAGCGAAACCCTCCACCTATACACAGAATACTCAGAAAGATGAGGATCACATATTCAGTGGCAGAAGACAAGGCATAGAAGATTAGAACAACCTCGAGAGCATCAGTGCAAAAGCAGTTCGAGCAATCAGCAAAGTTAAAGCATAAACATAGCTAAAACAGGTCGAAGTACAAAGGAACAAAGCAGTTATTGGTGCAGAAGTTGACTGACACAGACATAACCCATCTCCATGCACAAAAGTCCTGCCAAGCAGTTATTACACCAAAGAAGCTACTACAAACTGTCAGAAGCAGTTATTTAGAAGTATGGGGGTCCTAAAGGCCCATTCTTCCACTTAAATCACACCAGAGGAGATAACAGTACCACTGCAGATAGTATCTCTCCCAAAAGACACTCTGTGGGTTAATTTATGTCATGTCAAATGAACCTCAACAAGCAACGAGGACACCAAGTCGGTCTAAAATTTAATGTTATGTTTATGACACATAATGGAGCATTCGAATGCCCTCTCCTATCTCTGATGATCATTAAAACCTTCTTCACCTACTTTTCCCATTTTCTCTATAAAAACTCTTTGAAGTCTCATTGCAAAAGTTTGGCATTTGGTTATTTCTAAAGTAATACATATTGCTGCTTTGAAGAAGCATTGGTGTTCTGAAGGAGTGTGGAAGTCTCTGTTTTCTCTGTTGAATGAAGGAGGCTAAACCATTGGATCCCTGAGCCTGGTTTTGGTGAAGTAATCTCTTATTGTTAATGTTATTCCCCGTTTATCACTTTGTTCCATTATGCTTTGACTTACAGTAGGATAAAAAGTTTAGGTAGAGAAATGTATCTTAGAAGAACCTCTGACCTGTTTATCCTGCACTGTTTATATGTTTTTTGCTACTGAACATGACAGGGTAGTTTAATAGCTCTCTTGAATATTCAGTTTGTTTAATTTCAGAAATGGTTAATTTAGTTGTGCTAAAGACTGTTTAGGCATTCCCTCTTTCTTTGTCACTGAATGTTGTGTCTGAAATCTCCCTTTAATTATTAATGCTTGTAGTTTGACAGAGAGGCTTGTTTCAATCATACCCTCTGTTCATTATTGTAATTGTTGTGTTAAAGGTCCCTATAATTGCAGTCCTAGATGTCTAAGGCATTCCCTCTTCTTTGAATGCAATTGTATGTCTTTGTTGATTAAGCTCTCAACAGTGAACTTATAGGAGGAAATAGGGCTTTCCTTGAATCCTATAATTCATTAAGAGGGTTTTAGTCTGCATTTCTCCTTTTCTTTGAGTATTTATGTTGATTAAGACCGAAACAGTGAGCTTACTGGAGGAAATAGGGCATTCCCTGAATCCTTTAAGTCATTGTGAGAGGGTTTAGTCTGCATTTCTCCTCTTCTTTGAGTGTTTATGTTAATTAAGTCCAAAGCAATGAGCTTACCTGAGGAAATAGGGCATTCCCCGAATCTTTTAAGCCATTGTGAAAGGGTTTAGTTTGCTTTTCACTCTTAGTCCTTAATGTTCATCCCATTTCACCTATATTATTCAACATATCCTTGACCAAGTTATATTTTCCCTTTGGTTTCCCTTCCTTCTCAATCAGAACTATTTGGATTTTCACATGACTCCATTGCCCAATGGCTTGTAGATTCCCATGCTCTATCTATATTGCATGAAACACATTTGTCCAACCAAACAAAAAAAACAACCCTGCACTTCATAGCTAGCCTAAAATAAACTTCTAAACCCTTCAAGACATATCCTTATAAACATATTGAGAGATCCCTCTCTGAGACTAGGAGGGCTAGATCTTAGAGCTCTAAAGCTTGGTTTGTATGTTGCCTTGTCACTTGGCATACCAATCTGCCAAATCACAGGACCCCAACATTGTGAAACACCAGATTATTAGCAAGTTTGATTGAGTTTTGGTTGTCACATCTAATAATTGTTGCATATTTGTGTTCTTCTCTAACATCTTGGATAAGTCTTTGCAACCAAATTGCCTCACATGTTGCTGTGCACATAGCTTGATACTCTGCTTCCGCTGAAGACAAGGAAATCGTGTTATGATTCTTACTACTCTATGTAATCACCTCGGATCCAATGCTGAATGGATAATGTGTTATGGATCTTCGGTCATCTACATTTCCAGCCCAGTCGAAATCTATAAACGTTGTCAAAATAAAATCATAAGAATGAGTATAAATAAGACCATAATCTACAGTTACCTGTAGATACCTTAGAACGCCTTTTGCTGCAATCCAGTGACTCTCAAGTGGTTTGGGCATGAATTGACTTAGAATACTAACTGCATAAGCCAAATCTCATCTAGTAGTGGTTAATTAGATTAGACTCCCAACCAACTATCAATAAAGTGTCGCATCTTGCTCTTTAGAGCCATCCTCACACTGAAGTTTAATGTTCTATTGTAATGGTACTTCTACAACCTTACACTGATCCATCCTGAATCTTTCTAGTAGAGCTCTGACATACTTACCCTGGGACAAAAATTTTTGTCCTGAATCTCTCCAAATTTCAAGACCCAAACAGTATCTTAGTCACCAATGTCTTTCATTTCGAACATTTGTGACATTTGCTTCTTGATTTCTTTGATTAGATCAACAACATCACCTGTAATAATTAGATCATCTACATACAAATAAATCAATACTATATGCCCCTTTTCATCTTTCACAGTATACAAATTAGGGCCGTTTTTACTTCTATTGTAATTGTGTTGTAGAAAAAACGAATCAATCTTTTCATACCATGACCTAGGTGCTTTTTTCAGTCCATATAAAGCTTTCTTTAATCTACAGACTAAATATTCTTTCTCTTTCTGGACAAACACCTTAGGTTGCTCTAACTAAACCTCCTCTTTCAACTCCTCATTTAAAAATGGAGATTTTACATCTAGTTGGTGAATCATCTAGTGTTTTATAGTAGCTAAAGAAATCATCATTCTGATAGTGTTTAGTTTAGCTACGAGGGCGAAGTTTTCCTCATAGTCAATACCTTATTTTTTTTAATACCCTTTTTCTACCAATTTAGATTTTAATTTATCTATGGTTCCATTTGCATTAATCTTGGGTTTATACAACCTATGGTTTGCTTTCCTTCAAGTAGTTCAACCAGCTCCCAAGTGTTGATTTTGAGAATAGATTCTTATTCCCGTTCCATAGCTGCTTTCCATTCACGAAATTGATTTTCTTCTCTATAACTAGAAGGTTCAACAACATTCGTCATACTAGTTATAAAGGAATTTTCCCTATATCTAATAGGTAACTAAATCTGCCTACCTGATCTTCTGAGCATTGGTGTAGCTTCCAACCTGTTTTGAATTTCCTTTGAAGGACTCGGCGCTCGTTAATGTGTATACGGAACTTCTTTACTTCTCATAGGTGATACTGTTCTTCACTTCTTCCACCAAAAATGAATATCCCATTCCTCATTGATTTTTTTCGGATTCATCATAAACATTTGTTCATGGAACATGACATCTCTACTAACAAAATTTTGTGAGTAGAGGGATTAAATAATCTAGGCTTTGGTTTGTAGACATTTGTACCTACTCAAAGAAGGTGCATCTAATGGCTTTTGAATCTAGTTTTCTTCTTTCTTCCTTTGGAATATGGGAAAATGCTTTAGACCCAGATACTCTCAAATGTTTTACTACAGGCTTGAATCCATATAATGCTTCAAAAGGAGTTTTAAACTGGAGACTTCTTGTAAGACTCTTATTTTCAAATAAATCGCAGTATTCAATGTTTCAGCCCAAAAACCATTCGAAAGATCCTTACCTTTCAACATGCTCCTAGCACACTACACCAATGTTCTGTTCTTTCTTTCCGCTACTCCGTTCTGCTGAGGTGTATGGGTTACTGTGAATTTCTATAATAGTCCATATTCTTTACAATACTTGGTAAGTTAATCATTCCTCTATTGTCCCCCTTGATCGAAGCGGAGAACTTTTATGTGCTTCCTTGTTGTCTTTTCTATCATATATCTTGTTAGGGTCCTATAATAATAGGGTTCATAATTTTTGAATTGACTATGATAGTCTTGTAAATATGTACATACCTTGCTTTCTGGCATTTTTTTCCTAGATTTTGAAAAATGAAAAGAGGGTAAAAGTCCTAAAAGAAAGATCAAAGGACTTAGAAAAAGAATGGACCCCAAAAACAAAAAGAGATAAAATAAGACCTGAAAGTGAGCAAGTCAAAAAGCCACTATTTTTACATTACTACAAAAATAATGATTATGTGCAGATTGTCAATAAATGCCATAATCCATGATTGGTTAAACAGTTTAAACTTAACTTTTCATGCTTTGAATTTTATGTTTTAGATATAGAATAAAGATATGTCAAACAATATAAAATTGACAAATCTATAGTTAAGATAGAGAATAAATGAGAAGCTCAATAGTTTGATCTGAGCCCTCGGATGAAATAAGGTTTGACTTAGATAGATTTATGCTTTGAAAGAAAATGATTTAGGGTTGCAAGCCTAAATGCACCCATGAAAATGAAGTAAAAAATGTTAGAAATAAATACGGGTAGGTAGAAAGCAATTGTACAAGCATGTAATAAAGCATCATCGAGAAAAAATCACTAATTTCCCCTTCCCTACAAATATTCAATATTATAAACTATCAGTTAAAGAGGCTCAGAGCATTTCTCTGACTTCTGTTGGGACTGGACCCAAGTCTTGATGACTGATTGGTTAAAAAATATTGAATTCCTACACAAAACCCACATTCATCAGCATTTGTCCTTCATTCAAAATCATAATTCCCTTTTCCTAAGTAAAAAATCATTTTTACTTAGTAAAAAAAAGAAAAACCCTAAATAACTAATTCCATTCCTTCCAAAAAACATTCATAAAACCCTCAAAAATACATTTATCCTAAGTTAAAGTGTGAAGTAATACAATAAAGGCAAACTATGTTATTTACACTTTATTTAGGGTTAAACATGTGTATTTCATATCCCCTACACTCCACCCTTTATTTCATACTAACTACTAACTATATATATTAATTCCCTAAAGTTACACCCTTCCGTATATTACTAAATCCCTTTTATATTAAATAAACCCACAAAAAACCCTTTATTTTACGTTAAACCACTGTTTTTATATCCCATGTGCACAATATAAAAACCCCGCCATATCCCATTAGTTTTAACATATCTATACACAAATATCCTCCCCCTATAGTTTTAAAAAAACTATGAAATGTTGAGAAACTATATAATATACCTGCACCTAGGGTTAAAACATATGTCAATGTTTTAACCAAAAAACATAAAAAACATTTAACCACCTGCCGCATCATATTAAAACTAAGGTTTGAACATATTTAAACGATTGTTTCTAAAAATTTTAAACCAACCCCGCCACATTAATCGACCCTGGCCCCACTCCATCCTGACGCAACTTCCCTGATTTATCTGGACAGTTCGCAGTCCAATCCCAAGATCTGACAGTTGAAATCCCATATTGAAAATAAACCTGTGCGTATTTCCTCGTTCGATTTCTGCGTGAAATGGGCAGTATTTGGATTTCCTCTCTCCTCCACGTGCTCGATTCTCATTTGATCGCGCGGGTTTGCTCCAAAACTGCTTACCACCCAAATGCTGCATGATAACCACTCCTATTTTGATCCGTTGAAGCCCGAAACCACCATTCCCGCCCAATGTGACCATCATTCATTGCAGAGTTAATGTGACCAAAAGATGCTCAATAAACATGCGATATACATTCATTTCCTCTTCTACTATGCATAGACTCTGTATAAAGCCCCCCAACTGTAAAAACCAGCTTTTTACACCGTTTTCAAGCCAAGAGTCTGCAAATTTAAACTTGCAGCCATTAAAGATCGCCGAGGAGCTTTGAATTGCTCCAGAAAATTAGAGAGAAACTGTTCAACCTATTCAAAGACCTCTGAATCCACTTCGATACCCTGTACCTACAGAAAACAGGTTTTTCTTCCAAATTAAACCTGTTTCAATTTTGAAAAAACCTTTTTAATACAAAATTAATTTATAAGCTTGAAAATCATCCATAGAAATCTGTCAAAAAGCTCAAAAAACAGGCCAAACCTTGTCAAATTTTCTGCAAAAATATTGTTTCTTTCTGCGCATTGTTTTTAAAGAGAAATTGTGAGTTTTTATAGTTTTTAGAAACTATTTAAGCTCTAAATTAAGTCAGAAATCCTCTGAAGGTATCCTAAAATATTCTGTGCCCAATATCTAAGTGATTTTCAGCCCAATTTCTCAGTAAAATAACTTAGGGAACCCTTGTTTCTTGTTTGTAAACCATCAAAAGCCTATAAATCCTATTTGGACAGTCAGAAGCCCATATTTTGACCATATGTTAGCCCCCTAATTTTCTCTCTTTTTACCATTTTCCCCTTCCTAAATCATAAACATTTACCTCTGTTTCACCTCCTTTATGCACCCTCATCTTGCACCGATCCAAGCACGATGACATATTTCGTATAAACCTTTATTCTTCATGTTTTAATTTAATTTAGCATTAATTAAATATTTATTACATGATTTCTTAATTTTAAATCACTTTTGTAACTTATCGATATTTCCAATGATTATTCCATAGTTAGAGTGCTTACCATGACCGTTGATCTTAGTGCGGGATCAAATCTTGCACCATTGCCAGCACAACAGATCTTCGCGGTAGATCCAAACCTCCTTGATCACTGCCTCGTCTTGAGCCACTTCAACCATGTCAGCGAATGATTCAAAGACAACCGAGACCAATCCGTGAAGGGCGAAAGCTGGTTAGCTACAGCCAGTTTTACAAAATCGTCTTATCTTGAAGGCGGAAACTAAATTCTGCATTTTGTTATGACTCAATTAAACGATCTTCTTTGGCCTTCGGCCAACAGATCTATATAATGTAAAGTGTAAATAGGACCTAGGGAGAAGTTCTTGGAGCGGAGTTTTTAGAGCGAAGTTGATAGGCGGTAACCGGTTGTTTTGTTATCGCCCGAATCTGGGACAGACATTGTATTAACGCATGTATTTGCCTCAGTGAATTAATAAAAGGTTTTTTGCCTCATGCTTCAGAAATTGTGTTTTTGTTTTTAAGATGATGAATTGACTAGTTTACTGAGCAGCGTTTTAACATAAAAGGGAAACGTGCTGGTTGGCTAGGGCCCAGCCAACCCAACACGTTTACCCTATTTTCGGTTTCCTGTAATGTGTGTTTATATTATCAAAGTGTGATTTAACTTTCAGCACATGTATTCTTGTCTGAGTGAAAACGGATCCATCGTATGAAGTAGATACATTTTCTTTCCCTACAATTTACTTTCCTGCACTTGATTTCAGATTGGCTTTCATCTGCCTGGTACAAGCAGGAGAAACAAACCTGTACCAGTGCAAGTTGGTGTGATATTTCCTTTTCCTGCAATTCTGTTTAATTGGTTCTTCTGCCTGGTCCAAGCAGGAGAAACAAACTTGCACTAGTGCATGTTGGTATGATATTTCCTTTTCCTGCAATTCTGTTTAATTGGTTTTTCCACTTGGTCCAAGCAGGAGAAATGAACCTGTACTAGTGCATGTTGGTGTGATGCAACAAGTTTTCTTAATCTACTTTCTACAATCTTCTTTCTTTCTTTAAATGTTTATGACAGGAAAAATGATTTTTTCTTTATTTCTGCATTTTGTTAAGATAAAAAACATTCACTTTTATGTGTTCAATTTGATTCGATAGAAAAATAGCACTTGCAATAATTGAACACTTGTTTCAAGGATTAAAAGCTAAGTGCAGGAAGCTCTGGTCCGATGCAAGAACTAGTTTCTTGCCACAATATTTGAGTGCTTTGAACCTTGAAAAGTTCAAGCCCTTGCATGAAGTAAAAAGCCTTCTGTAAAGACACTATTTATACCTTCTACATAAATCTCTGATCCTGCACTAGTGCAAGCACAGATTAATGCAAGAAGGAAATCTCTAAGGAAGCAGGTTTAAGGGCCCATCTAACGAGACTGCTAAAGTGTCTCTGCTAAAGGAAAACACACACACAGTAGATTAAACAACCATTAGTGGGAGTGATTGCCTTTTATCTTTAATTGTCTCTTGCAAATGCATACTTCTTCATTCCAGTCTTAGATTATTTTTGATGGTTCAAGTTTCCTTCTTCTCTTTTGATTTGATTCTGCAATATTTCCTTTAAAGAAAGTAGGGATTTACATTAGAAATATTCATACCATCTCTGGCATTACCTGTGCTTCGTCTCTAAGTTTACGAATTCCCCCGGTTGACAAATTAAGTGTTGAGGAGTTTGCTTAAGTGTAATTCTTGCACCCAACATTTTGGCGTCGTTGCCAGGGAGGCGATTTGATTTGGTAAGAATTTTCTGATTATACAATAGAGGTCATTTTTATTTATTTTTGCATTGTTGTTCCTTTGAAAGAATTTTACTGGTGTTAATTGATTTCTGACAGCATTTTTAGAAGTTGCCTGTTATTTTTTCTTTCTATTTTCCTTTTGAAATGAATGCCTAGGAAAGGTAAGGGTTCGAAGCCCACTAAGGGCTGAAAGAATTTTGAAAACAATTTTCATATTGGGTCTCCTTCTGTAAGCAGAAAGCCCAATCCAATTCAAACCCATTATGCAGGAACAATCCACCTGGATTCTGGTGATAATAGCTCAGGTGTGGATCAGCCTGTCGAGAACGGTACAAGTAAAAGGGGAACAATGGTGGACCAAGAAGATCATTTGGAAGGGACTGGTGACAACCAGGTAAGTGAAGAACAATCCACTTTTGTGTTTCCAATTGTGGATCCTGATATTGTGACGCAAATGAAGAATATTCCACCATCAGCTCTCCCTCATTTCCATGGTAAAGTTCATGAAGATCCTGACTCTTTTCTATTTGAGTTTGATATTCTGTGTAGAAGTTACGATTATGCAATTGATGCTCAGAAGTTAAGATTATTTCCTGTTACCCTCAAGGACTCAGCTCTACGCTGTTTTATGGGGTTAGGAGGAAACATTATAACCTCTTTGGATCAGATGAAGAGAGTGTTTTTGTCTAAATATCAAGAATATTGCAAAAATCGGGACATGTAGGATGAAATTTTTACAATCATACAGGATGATGATGAAATTATTGAAGATTATCTGGAAAGATTTCTGTATATTTTACAAAGGTCAAAACTTAAGCTTGATCCCAACACTATTAGAACCTTGTTCTTAAGAGGACTTACTGATAATGCTAGAAATAATTTGAATCTGTTAGGACAAGGTGATATTTCTCAGCAAACTTTTGATAAAATTTGTGAATTATGCAGGAAATTTTCAAGAAACCAATATAGATCCGGTAGAGGAACTCGAAACAGAAATAGAAAAATTGAATCTACTGATGCTATGATTATTGGACTAGAAAATAAAATGGAAAACATGAAAATTGATATAATGAACACTGTTACCAAACAGTTAGACTTATTAAAATTTCAGCAGAAACTCATGAAGGAACAAGAGTCATTATGTATTTTCTGTCCTAAATGTAGAGACAAGCATCCTCCTAAAGGGTGTTCTCTTAATTTGAAAGAAACTAATAAGTGTGCTATTTGTGCAAAAGACCGTATCACAGAAAAATTTCCCTCTATACCAGGACTTAAAGCTATATTTACAGGGGGACAGCCTGAAGTTGAATACTTGAATTCTATGGGAGCAAGAAGGAATTGGCCTCAGGTAGGTATAGGTATGGCTTCTGAATTTTCTCCACACTATTTTTGTTATAATTCACATTCATATTCTTATCCTAACTCTCATCAACAGTGGCAGTATGGGAATCAATATCAACATGGGCAACGTTCTCAACCATGGCAACAAGTTTGGAGAGGGCCAACTCATTCTCTATATTCCTACCATCCACCTATGCAGTCATATACATCTACACATGAACCTTATACAATGCCTCAACTTCTAAGTCAGTCCACTCCACCATTTCCTTTACCTCCACCTTTTTGACCTCCTCAGTTGGCTACTCAGCTTATGCCCAATCCTAATAATAATAAAGCAGTGCAAATGATATATGTAACAAACCCACCTTTATCATTCGAGTACCAGACTATTCCAGTTGGGGTTCATGATATTCAATTAAGATCGGGAAGGACTGTAACATCAAAAAATTAGAAGCAACCTATGATGATCATTGAAGAGAAAGGAGAAGAGGAAACTCTTAACCATTCTCCGAAGGTTGTCACTAAGCAGCCCTTACCCTCTGAATCCTTGCCATCTTCTTCCAACCAGCCTCCCTTCCTAGAGAGGCTAGTAATGGAAAGGAGTGAGCCTATTTCTGAGACTAGTTTGGTATCTGAGCTTCGGAATATTTTCATTAAAATGCCTTTGCTTCAAGCCATCAAAGAGATCCCCATTTGTACCAAGATTATTAAGGAACTCTGTCTCAACAAACCCGGGAGGAAGAGATTGGAACCCCAAACCATTCAATTTGTGGTAGGGCAGCAGAGTTGATGACAGGATGTATGTCTATGGAAAAATATACTGATCCCAGAAATCCTATTGTCTCAGTTCAGATTGGTAATGTCCTCGTCTCTAATGTTCTTATAGACCTGGGGGTAGCCATTAATGTCATGACTAAGAAAACCATGGATCAACTTCGGCTATCTCATCTTCGCCCTACTGCCACTATTCTTGAATTAGCAGATAGATCTAAAAGTAAGCCAGAAGGAGTATTGGATGATGTGATCATCTCATTAGATTCTTGGGAATATCCTATTGATTTCATTGTGCTTCAGCCAAAGAACCCAGTAGGAGGACATCCCTTGATCTTGGGTCGACCATGGCTTGCTACGGCCGATGCATATATTGGATGTCATTCCGGTGATATGTATATTTCACATGGAAATTCTAGGAAGAAAGTTACCTTATACCCCCCTACCAGATCCATTCAGGACCTTTGAGAAAATTTATGGTTGGATCAAAGCAGTGATGAGGAGAATTAGTCTATTTCCCTTATCCATAATTATACTAGGTCTTCACAAGAAGATGAGATTCAAGATTTTCTGAATAATCTAGACACTATGCCTAATTATGAGCCTTTGAGCCAAATTTTCAGCCTAGATTTTCAAGAAAATCATGATTCTCATTCTTCTGTACCACTACATTTGACCACTCCCTTGAGTACTCCTGAGCCTGATACCACTCTTGTTGAGATTAGCCCTGGTAAATATTTTCATATTTGGACTCATCTCAGCAAGAGCAGCTTTTGAATTTGTCTCAAAACCATCTTAGTGCCTTTGCTTGGGGCTATGAAGATATGAACGGTATCCTTCCTGAAACTTGTACACATCATATATATATTCAAGAAGGAACCCGACCTATCTGACAACCCCAAAGGCGAATGAATCTAGCTCTAAGAGATATTGTGAAGGAAGAAGTACATAAACTCTTAGATGCCAGTTTTATCTATCCTATTTTCGACATTCAGTGGGTCTCTCCATTAATGCTTATACCTAAGAAAGATGGAAGATGGTGTATTTGTATTGATTATCGAGAATTGAATAAAGTCACTCTTAAAGATTACTTCCCTCTCCCTTTCATTGACTAGGTGCTTGATACCCTTGCAGGAAAGAAATATTTCTCCTTTTTGGATGGCTTCAGTGGTTATAACCAGATACAGATTGCACCCGAAGATTAGGATAAAACTAATTTTACATGTCCATGGGGGAAATTTTCTTATAAAGTTCTTTCCTTCGGTTTATGTAATGCCCTGACTACCTTTCAAAGGGAAGTCCTGGCCATTTTTTCTGATCTAGAATTTGTAGAAATTTATATGGATGACTTTTCTATGTTTGGTGATTCTTTTCAGGAAGCTCTCAAAAATCTGGAGAAAGTACTTATTCATTGTCAAGAAGCCCATCTCACTTTGAGTGACAAGAAATGTAGATTAATGTGAAAAGTAGGAGTGGTGCTTGGGTATTTGATTTCTGATAAAGGTATCCAGGTTGATCCTGCAAAAATTGAAATCATTCTGCATCTTCCTGCACCCAAAACTCAAAGGGAAGTAAGAGGTTTTTTAGGACATGGTGGTTACTATAGAAGATTCATTGAATTTTTTTTGAAGATAGCTGCTCCTCTTTTTTGACTTCTAGCTAAGGATAGTGAATTTTCTTGGTCCACATCTTGCCAACAGTCTTTTGAAACATTAAAGAAAAATTTAGTGCATGCACCAGTTTTGTGAGGTCCAAACTAGTCCCTGCCTTTTCACATTTCCTTTGATGCTTCAGATTTGGCTATTGGCGCAGCTTTAGGACAAGAGGAAAATAAGCAATCCTATGCTATTATTATATTAGTAAGAATTTGTCTTCCGCTGAATTGAATTATACAGTTACAGAGAAAGAGCTTTTAGCTGTGATTTTTTCAATTAATAAGTTCAGGCACTATATTACAGGATATGAAGTATTTGTACATACTGATCATTCCGCGATTAAATATTTGATGAACAAACCATTGACAAGTGGCAAAGTGACTAGGTGGTTGCTATTGTTGTAGGATTTTAATGTTACTATTTTTGATAGACCACGGAAATCTAATGTTGTAGTAGATTTTCTTTCTAGATTAGATAATCCTGGTGAAGTAACTCCTGTTAATGATGATTTTCTAGATGAACATATTTTTTCTAAGCCAACAGATTCTCTGTGGTTTGCTGACATTGCTAACTATTTGGTCACTGGAAAAACACCACCTCACTTGTCTGCTCATGAAAAGCAGAATATTATTCAGAAAGGTGTTGCATATTCATGGATTCAAGGAGATCTCTTTTAAACTGGTCCAGATCTGATTATCCATAGATGTGTAAGAGAGGAGGAAGTGTTTGACATATTGAAATCTTCTCATGATGAACCTTGTGGAGGCCACTTCGCTGATAAACGAACTGCATATAAAGTATTATGTGCTGGTTACTTTTGGCCTTCCTTGTTTAAGGATGCCAAACAATATGTCAGGTGATGTGATAGCTGTCAACGAATGGGCCAGCCTAATCAAACCAATGAAATTCCTTTATGCCCCCAAGTTATGATTGAGCCATTTGAAAAATGGGCTACTGATTTTATAGGGCCAATAAATCCAACATCCTTAAATAAAAATCATATTTTGGTTTGTATAGATTTCGTTACAAAATGGGTAGAAGCTAAAGCTGTTTCTTTTACTACAGAAAAAGTTGTTGTTGATTTTCTTTTTTCTGAAATCTTTACTAGATTTGGTGTGCCTAGAGAAATTGTTTCTAACAATGGTCCGCATTTTATTTCTAATCTGGTACAGGGTGTGATGGAGCAATACAAGATCCGGCACAGGAAATCCACACCGTATCACCCGCAAGCAAATGGCCAGGTGGAATCTACAAACAAAGTGATCGAGTCCATTATTACAAAGACAATCAATATGCATCGGAAAGATTGGGCTGAAAGATCACCAGAAGCTTTGTGGGCATACAGAACCACTTGGAGAAATAGGATGGGACATACACCATATGAGCTGGTATATGGCAAACAGGTTCTGTTACCAATTGAATTCCAGATCAAAACCTTCAGAACTACAGTTCAGTTAGGACTAGATCTCTCTGAGGCACAACAACATCGTCTTCTCCAATTAAATGAGTTAGATGAATTTCGTAGAGATTCCGTTCAGCAGAACATCCTAATTCAGCAACAACGAAAAAGGTGGCATGACAAGTCTATTCAGAAAAATCAATTCCTACCAGGTGATTGGGTACTCCTTTATGATTCTAGATTTAAAATTTTTAAAGGGAAGTTACATACACGTTGGATGGGACCTTATGAAGTGGTCCGAGTATTCAAGAATGGAGCAGTAGAAGTCAAAACTATTGATGGAAAAAATTCAGTATTCTTGGTAAATGGACATAGATTAAAGAAGTATTTTCAGCCACTTGCCAAGAAAGATTTTACACAACAAGTCCAACAGCAATTCGGGACAGTAGTGGTAAATGGTAATACCAACCTTTTGAAAACACGAATTCTTCTTCTTCTCAAAGAAAAAAATAAAAAAAAATTAATAAAAAAATTAAAGAAAAAATATTTTCCTGTAATTGTGAAAATCAGTTCGCTGACATGATTGCATAAGGGTCAACCTAAAAACCAGCTTGCTGGTAAGAAGATAAAAAATTTCTAATAAAAAGATAATGTTGCTTGATCTTTAGATATGCTAGTGACCACCGAGTAAAAGCAGGTTCAGCAGGACCAACCTTTATACATTGGGGTAATTAGCATGGATATTTTTATTCAAGTAATACTTAATTCTCGCTGTAGTTATTTTTCTTGCACCAGTGCAAGCAGACCTTCTAGAAAATTTTCTTCCTTTATTCATATCCCATTTCATAATATCCCTCGGTTTTCTTCTTTAAATCCCATAATGATTAACCTTCCCACATTCTTCTAAATTTACCCTACCCGCTTCGTAAAAATCCCACTTTACCCGTGAATTTTTTCCCTATCCCACTTCTGTTTATCCCCTCTTTGGTACTATTCCTAGGATCCCTATAACAAAATTCCTTCCCATTCTGAAATTTTCCCCTTTCCCACTTCTTTGTTCCCTCATGAATTCATTGCAGGATCTCATACACAAAGAGAAAAAAGATGCCCTGAAGCATCAAGAAAGGGCGAAACAAATTTCTAGTATCAGTTGAGGAAGCTATGTTAGAAGTCCAGCCTATATTTTACTTAAATTATCTATTCTTTTTTTAGACAATATGCTTGCACTAGTGCAAGCATATCATCCTATATAATAATACAAGTAGAATAATACCAACAGAGCAACATAGTAAGCGGTGTAAATAGATCGGTGCAAACATGCACCTTGACAGAAACAGAGTACAATTTGTTCTTTTTACCATTTTCCCCTTCCTAAATCATAACCATTTACCTCTGTTTCACCTCCTTTATGCACCCTCATCTTGCACCAGTCCAAGCACAGTGACATATTTCGTATAAACCTTTATTATTCATGTTTTAGTTTAATTTAGCATTAATTAAATATTTATTACATGATTTCTTACTTTTAAATCACTTTTGTAACTTATCGATATCTCCAATGGTTATTGATAGTTAGAGCACTTACCGTGACCACTGATCTTAGTGTAGGATCAGATCTTTCACCATTGCCAGCACAATAGATCTTCGCGGCAGATCTGAACCTCCTCGATCACCACCTCATCTTGAGCCACTTCAGCCATGACAACGAATGATTCAAAGGCAGCCGAGACCAATCCGTGAAGGGCGAAAGCTGGTTAGCTACGACCAGTTTTGAAAAACCGTCTTATCTTGAAGGCCAAAACTAAGTTCTGCATTTTTTTATGAATCAGTTGAACAATCTATTTTGGCCTTCGGCCAACAGATCTATATAATGTAAAGTGTAAATAGGACCTAGGGAGAAGTTCTTGGAGCGGAATTTTTAGAGCGAAGTTCATAGGCGGTAACCTGTTTTTTTGTTATCACCCGAATCTAGGTTGGACATTGTATTAATGCATGTATTCACCTCAATGAATTAATAAAAGGTTTTCCGCCTCATGTTTCAGAAATTTTTTTTTCTGCTTTTAAGCTGATGAATTGACTAGTTTACTGAGCAACGTTTCAATTTAAAAGGGAAACGAGCTGGTTGGCTAGGGCCTAGCCAACCCAACACATTTACCGTATTTTCGGTTTCCTGTAATGTTGATGCAGGGAAATCCCTGCAATACCCAGAATCTCACCTTTCTCATGCATATACAAATACGTCTCAATAATTCTGCTCCAAAATTTCCACTTCTGGCAACTTTACACGTGGAAGCTCTTCAAATATAGGTTCAAAACCATTCAACATATACACAAGGCTCTTCCATAAAACCCAAATCCCAATTTATTCTATCATGCGGAAGCTCATACATTAACTTTCAAGAAGATTCCTTCATTCTATAATACTTGGTTATAGAACCATTATATAAATGGAAACTTGTCAAACCCATATCGACTTTACATCTTAACTAACCCCAACATTCATTTTTCAATTCCATTTTAAAGACTTCATACAACCCTCTAATCTTTATGAATATCAAAATGCAACTATGGTTTCGTTACTTATGAGCGGCCTTGCCTTTTTTAAATAGACTTGACATTGTTTCAACTCTTCACTGCAAACATCACCATTCACAAGTAACATTCGACCCACACCAAATTACTAGTCTTTCGAGTCTTGCAACGTAACCATTCTATTCAACACAATAATAGAGATGGCTACAGGTTGTAATGCATGTTTGATAGTAAAATATGGCTTATCTCCATGTAAGATTCACTGGCAACCATGACTGCGCGATTTACACTTAGTTTGCAATGCACTTCCTTTATTCCTGACAGGTAAACCTTTTCAACGCACCTCTAATTCAATCATATGTGCTTTATAATTATGGCATGGGATTTGATCAATAAATATTTTTAAAATACTGGTTGTAATATAAGATTATGATATACAACATCCAGTGCCACACAAATCTGTTGTAAATAAGCTTTAAACCTCACTATTCCACTCGATCAATATCCACACATCGAACCTTTGGCTGTGGAAATTCAGAAAGCCAGAATTTAATTTAATTCAAATGCCAGCACATTTGCCCATACAAATAACTTACCTTCTCGTAGACTTCACCGGACACTTCTATCTTCTGTTCTAGATCTCTTCATACATCACCAATGCATTCGATCCAACTCATCGGCACTTCAATTTCCTTACGCACCTCTAGCATTTCACAAGTCGATTTTTTTTAAACTTCACTCTGCACCTTCAGCATTGATCGATTACTGTTCCATCGATATAAAGTAGACAGAGTCTAAAACAAATTCTGCGCCCTTTATCCCTGAGATCGACTTCATCTGCTCTGCAAGTTAATGCTGCACTTTAACATATGGTTTCTTCATAGATTTCTGCATTGAATATGACTAAAATGTATTTGTAATACGAATTCCACTTTTACTTCCTGAATTAACTATTCGTTCCACGATTGGAACTCATTTTCAAACCTCTTTCTGGTATAATTGATCTCTCTCTTCAATTGAGCGTTAAGCCTTCAAATTCACGATTTAGTGCTTTGAATTGCCAATCAATTCTCGGCAACTGCTATATGCATTTTGTTTCAAATTGTACGCCTTCTCTACATCTGCAAATCTTCAAACAAAAAGTCGAAATTAACCAACATCGACCCCTCCTCTCATATGCAAAACTTCTCCTATTACAAAATTTATCAAATGAATAAGTTAAGAATTCGATTTTCTTCCTACCAAATTCGACCAAGAATAGATATAGATTTCACACAGAAATTTCCAAAAAAATTCTTCATTAATAAAACCAAATGAAATCAATTACAAAAATCCTCTGCATGGCCAGATTTTCCAATTAATGGCCCTTTTACAAAAGCCCATAGGATTGCAAATTTGTTGTCCAACCCTCACTATCTATTTTCTCCTTGTCTCTTTTGCCTTTGAGGCATATTAATTTATACAATTTTAATTAAACCAATTAAGGTTTCAAATCCCCTTGATCACTCAACAAAACCTCAAATATCTCAACAAAATCCTAAAATCACTCTTGAATCCCTAAGGATCCTCTCTCACCCAAAATTAGTGAAACTAATTTCTAAATTAAAATCTCTCATCCCTTTACATCCTCAACTGACTAACTTCTCTCATATTCTCAAACATTTGAGAATTATTTACAATATTTAATTAAAAATACATAAAACCCACTCAAACCATTTATAAAAATCTAGCTCCTCTAAAACTTAAAAACCCCTAAGTTTCAATAAAATACAAAGTAATATTCCGAGCTAATGCTCTTGCATCAAATGTGTGTTTATATTATCAAAGTGTGATTTAACTTTCAGCACATGTATTCATGTCTGAGTGAAAACGGATCCATCGTGTGAAGTAGATACATTTTCTTTCCCTGCAATTTACTTTCCTGCACTTGATTTCAGATTAGCTTTCATCCGCCTGGTACAAGCAGGAGAAAGAAACCTGCACCAGTGCACGTTGGTGTGATATTTCCTTTTCCTGTAATTCTGTTTAATTGGTTTTTCCACCTCGTCCAAGCAAGAGAAATGAACCTGCACCAGTGCATGTTGGTGTGATATTTCCTTTTCTTGCAATTCTGTTTAATTGGTTTTTCTGCTTGGTCTAAGCAGGAGAAATTAACCTGTACTAGTGCACGTTGGTGTGATGCAGCAAGTTTTCTTAATCTACTTTCCGCAATCTTCTTTCTTTCTTTAAATTTTTATGATAGGATAAATGATTGTTTCTTTATTTCTGCATTTTGTTAAGATCATAAACATTCACTTTTATATGTGAAATTTGATTCGATAGAAAACTAGCACTTGCAATAATTGAACACTTGTTTTAAGGATTAAAATCTAAGTGCAGGAAGCTCTGATCCGGTGCAAGAACCAGTTTCTTTCCACAAGATCTGAGTTCTCTGAACCTTGAAAAGTTCGAGCCCTTGCATGAAGTAAAAAGCCTTCAGTAAAGACACCATTTATACCTTCTACATAAATCTCTGATCCTGCACTAGTGCATGCACAGATTAATGCAAGAAGGAAATATCTAAGGAAGCAGGTTTAAGGGCCCATCTAATGAGACTGCTAAAGTGTCTCTGCTAAAGGAAAACATACACTCAGTAGATTAAACAACCATTAGTGGGAATGATTTCCTTTTATCTTTAATTCTCTCTTGCAAATGCATACTTCCTCATTCCAGTCTTAGATTATTTTTGATGGTTCAAGTTGCCTTCTTCTCTTTTGATTTGATTCTGCAATCTCTCCTTTAAAGAAAGTATGGATTTACATTAGAAATATCATACCATCTCTGGCATTGCCTGTGCTTCGTCTCTAAGTTTACGAATCCCCCAGGTTGACAAATTAAGTGTCGAGGAGTTTGCTTAAGTGTAATTCCTGCACCCAACACCATATTCATCCAAGAAACCTCTGCTAAAATAAAAATACCACTGCAAACTGTCTAAACTTGTAGAAGTAGCCAAAATGCCTAAAAAGAAGAGCTCAAGCAATCCTGAAGGTTCCAAAGTGCCTAAATCAACTCCAGCTATGACTTCTAAGACTCCTATTGTTGTAAATCCTTTACAACCCCCTGTCATAGACATTGAACATATTCCATTAGTTGATATTAATTACAAGAAAACATACCCAATTTTTGAGTTTAATCTGCTAGATATTCATAACTGGAGCTATGAGAAGTCCTTAGATAGTCAAGAAAAAGTCCATATTTGGGAATCCCATTTGCCTAAATATGTTGTTCCATTAACTCATCCATGCCAAGAAGTTATTAGGTTATGTCAACATTACTATATGCCTGAACAGAGAGCCATAGTAAATGCCAATAAAGAAGTTCTTCTTACCACTACTGATGAATCTATTAACCAAATTATACAACTACAGGCTGATCCTCAAGAAAACCCTTTATTTATAGAGGCCCTCACCAAGTTGTATACTGGCCTAGATTTTCCCAATATATTCATGATTTTCCAGACATTTATGCCTTTGCATGTAGAAATCCCTCTAATAAATCCCCCATATTCCACTTCCAGATTCCCATAATGTTCAAGGCATGTGATTTCCATGCTTTCCTTCATCCTAGGGTAATTTACTAATGAACACACAGATGACTCCATCTTGGGTTTCTTATCTACTTTTACCCCAGAAAAACCCCCATCTATAATATTTGATTATGTTGGTTTCATTGCAGACAATATTCATCATCAATTAACCAATTTTCCAATTGAAGGAGTGTTTAGATACACATCCTTCCTCTTCCATATGTTTCTATATTTTCAATCAAATATTTTTCCAGTTACTCTTCAAAAGCTTGACATAGAGGGAAATCCTCTCTCTGTCATTTTCTGGACTACTTTGCTCAGGAAAGAATGTACAGATTTCACTTATGTAAAATTTTCAGAAGTTTTCATACATCCAGTGATCAAAATGTTAACAAAAATAGAGCAACCAAGGATAAATGAAGAAATGAACAAAATATTATAGTTATCAGAGCAGAATAAAGTTGGTGATTGGTACCTATATGAAAAACATACCAAGATCAGAGTTTTTGGGTCGAATTTGTTACCTTAGAAGTTACCCAAACATGTTTCAATGAGGATCTTTGCCTTGGAGTATATCAGGAAAATCCTAAACTATGATTCTATAAACTTCATGGCAACAAAAAAGAAAACTCAATTCAAATTAAATAATCAAATAGGACCATTCATCTGCAATCATAGGGATGCAAAGAAAGAAGCATTAAAGAAGCTATTAGAATTCATATTTGAAGAAATTTTTCCTTGGAATTATGATCCACAAGGGATCCTAAGAAAACTAAGGGCTAAATATAAATTAACACCCTTCATTCATGAAACAAATCTAGAGATAGAAAAATATGCAAATCAGACTAAGTGGACAGAGAATGCCTTAATAGATGCAGTAAATAAAAGTGATACTAGTCACACTTTAGAGACTGCAGATCATCCAGAAAAAAATCCACCAAGAGAATAAGGGAAGAAGGATCATATGTTGTTGAAACTAAAACTGAAACTAAATTCAAGTTAATATACAACAAAAGGCCTACGTTAAATTCTGTAGGTAAAGAGAAGGTAACAATTGATGTGGAAGAAACAGATCTTATAAATACCAACACTGATTTTCCAAAAACAGATGTTGCCACTGTGACCATCAATGAGCCAGTTACTAAGAATCATAATGAAGAAAAAATTAACAATGAAGATGCACATTTGATAGAAAGACAACAGAGCATGGGAGCCTCTTCCTCACAGGTAGTTGAGGAGAAAGACCTGGACATCAAAGAAAAATACAAATAGATCAAGCTAAAAAATGAAGAGATCAAAAACAATATTTATTCTCAATATCTCAAGCAGACACCAAGTGTGCAAAAACAACTTCTATCTGCATTTGATGATTCAAATAGCAAACTAATCATGTCAGTATTACAGCCCACAGTGAAATCCCCAAAAACAGTGGAAGATTATAAGAAAGTTGATTTAGAAGTCCAAACTGAAAAGGTTCATGCTCTGGATCAGATTGAATTCCATAGACAAACTCCAAAAATGTTGTACTCTACTATTACAACTAAAGCCATGAGTGCTCAGAAAGTCCAAAACAATATCTCTAACATGAAAGATCAGATGAAAATGGAAAAATCATCTTTGTATGCTAAGGATCTTAGGATAAAATCCTTGGAAGAACTAGTTTTTCAGGTGGGATATGACCCTGCTAATGTCAAAGCAACAAAGTTATTAGTCAAAAAGAAAATGAAGATATTGCAGCTTTGACGAAACAACTTAAACTTCCTCAAAGTGAAAACGCCCAAACCAAGAAGATAATAGAAGGACAGAAAGAAAAAGATGACATGATGAATTTGATTTTTCAGTTGACAACCAAAATCAAGGAAATGGAGATTCAGATGGACAAGCTTGTCTAGGAAAAAGAAACATCAAAGACACAGGAAGCACCTATAGTCATCCCTATGGCTACTACAGTTGTGCCATCTACTCTAGCTATAGAGTTGGCACCTAAAGTCCCATTGGATACTGCAATGCCAGTTGTTATTGCCTAAATCTACCTCAGGCTGAAGGAAGGCAGAGTCTAGGGTAACATCAAACCACGCTTAATCTGGTAGCTAGCCCTACCAGATCGGGAGAGGGCTCTCTCCTTGTCGATCTCAGCAAAAATAATAAGTGAGGTTTGAGATGACTTTGAAATAAAAGCTGATTTTAGGCTAGGTATATATGTAAAAGGGTTTGATTTTATTTTAAGGGTTTTTGTTGGAATCAAAGGGAAGGGCAGATTTTGGGTCCGGAAATGATCAGTTTAGCAGAGAGCTGAATGGGGCAAGAAAGGCAATTGTTTTGATGCTTTGAATTTGAATGCAATGGATAGCTCAAACTCGTGAGGGGTTGAAGAGGGAAAGAGGCTTTCAGGAATCCTCTTCAGACAGTTGAAAACATGGAAAATTAAATAAAACTCAAGGTAGAGTACTACAAATATAATGAATTCCACCTTTATTACTTGTTTGTCTAACTTAAGAAGAAATGAGAAGGAAGATGATACACATGAAACATGAGTAAAATTACAATCAAAGAGAGAAACACACCATAAAAACATAGAGCCACATGGATCCCAAAGAGTGTTGCAAACCCTAATCTATTCCTTTGCCAAAACGCAGAGATGAATGTACAATGAAATCTCCAAGCAATCCCAAGTGTCCAACCCTGAAAATGACTGAGGAAATACAAGATATAGACAAGCATAAATCATCCCCATGCCTCCAGGGGTCGAGATCACTAGTTTAGGAGCTGTTTCAACAAGATCTAAACTAAGAACTGGAAAATAGGCAGTGTAACATCTTGCCTCTATAAGATAGGAAACCGATTCATTCAGTTACAATTCACTTTTTGGTGAATGAATCTACTTACATGAGTGAAATTTTTTAAAAATTACATCAAAGCCATGGAATTACATCAAGTTACATCAATAGCTTTACATTTGGAGATAAAAATGTCAAACTAACCAAAACTAGGCGAAAAACTGAGTTACTGAGTGAAAACTGAGCCAAAATCCCCAATGCGTCGCGCCTGAAATCTCTATGTGTCGCGCCACTTTGGAGCCGATTTTGAGGGCCTTCCTGGAGTCCAAATTGAGCACATGATAGCTCTTTGGAAAGATTTACTTGTCTACTTTCCAACCCAAGTGGAAAATAATCAGTTGAAAAATCTATTTTGGCCTTCGGCCAACAAATCTATATAATGTAAAGTGTAAATAGGACCTAGGGAGAAGTTCTTGGAGCGGAATTTTTAGAGCGAAGTTGATAGGCGGTAACCTGTTGTTTTGTTATCACCCAAATCTAGGCTGGACATTGTATTAACGCATGTATTCACCTGAATGAATTAATAAAAGGTTTTTCGCCTCATGTTTCAGAATTTTTTTTTCTGCTTTTAAGCTAATGAATTGACTAGTTTACTGAGAAACGTTTCAATTTAAAAGGGAAATGCGCTGGCTGGCTAGGGCCTAGCCAACCCAACACATTTACCGTATTTTTGGTTTCCTGTAATGTTGATTCAGGGCAATCCCTGCAACCCAGAATCTCACCTTTCTCATGCATATACAAATACGTCTCAATAATTCTGCTCCAAAATTTCCACTTCTGGCAACTTTACACGCGGAAGCTCTTCAAATATAGGTTCAAAACCATTCAACATATACACAAGGCTCTTCCATAATACCCAAATCCCAATTTATTCTATCATGCGGAAGCTCATACATTAACTTTCAAGAAGATTCCTTCATTCTGTAATACTTGGTTATAGAACCATTATATAAATGGAAACTTGTCAAACCCATATCGACTTTACATCTTAACCAACCCCAACATTCAGTTTTCAATTCCATTTTAAAGACTTCATACAACCCTATAATCTTTATGAATATCAAAATGCAACTATGGTTTCATTACTTATGAGCGCCCTTGCCTTTTTTAAATAGACTTGACATTGTTTCAACTCTTCACTGCAAACATCACCATTCACAAGTAACATTCGGCCCACACCAAATTACTAGTCTCTCGAGTCTTGCAACATAACCATTCTATTCAACACAATACTAGAGATGGCTACAGGTTGTAATGCATGTTTGATAGTAAAATATGGCTTATCTCCATGTAAGATTCACTGGCAACCATGACCACGCGATTTACACTTAGTTTGCAACGCACTTCCTTTATTCCTGACAGGTAAAACTTTTCAACGCACCTCTAATTCAATCATACGTGCTTTATAATTATGGCATGGGATTTGATCAATAAATATTTTTAAAATACTGGCTGTAATATAAGATTATGATATACAGCATCCAGTGCCACACAAATATGTTGTAAATAAGCTTTAAACCTCACTATTCCACTCGATCAATATCCACACATCGAGCCTTTGGCTGTGGAAATTCAGAAAGCCATAATTTAATATAATTCAAATGCCAACACATTTGCCCATACAAATAACTTACCTTCTCGTCGACTTCAGCGGACACTTCTATCTTCTGTTCTGGATCTCGTCATACATCACCAATGCATTCGATCCAACTCATCGGCACTTCAATTTCCTTACGCACCTCTAGCATTTTACAAGTCGATTTTTTTTAAACTTCACTCTGCACCTTCGGCATTGATCGATTACTGTTCCATCGATCTAAAGTAGACAGAGTCTAAAACAAATTCTGCGCCCTTTATCCCTGAGATCGACTTCATCTGCTTTGCAAGTTAATGCTGCACTTTAACATATGGTTTCTTCGTAGATTTCTGCATTGAATATGACTAAAATGTATTTGTAATAAAAATTCCACTTTTACTTCCTGAATTAAATATTCGTTCCAGGATTGGAACTCAGTTTCAAACCTCTTTCTAGTATAATCGATCTCTCTCTTCAATTGAGTATTAAGCCTTCAAATTCACGATTTAGTGCTTTGAATTGCCAATCAATTCTCGGCAACTGCTATATGCATTTTGTTTCAAATTGTACGCCTTCTCTACATCTGCAAATATTCAAACAAAAATTCGAAATTAACCAACATCGACCCCTCCTCTCATATGCAAAACTTCTCCTATTACAAAATTTATCAAATGAATAAGTTAAGAATTAGATTTTCTTCCTACCAAATTCGACCAAGAATAGATATAGATTTCACACAGAAATTTCCAAACAAATTCTTCATTAATAAAACCAAATGAAATCAATTACAAAAATCCTCTGCATGGCCAGATTTTCCAATTAATGGCCCTTTTACAAAAGCCCATAGGCTTGCAAATTTGTTGTCCAACCCTCACTATCTATTTTCCCCTGGTCTGTTTTTCCTTTGAGGCATATTAATTTATACAATTTTAATTGAACCAATTAAGGTTTCAAATCCCCTTAATCACTCAACAAACCCTCAAATATCTCAACAAAATCCTAAAATCACTCTTGAATCCCTAAGGATCCTCTCTCACCCAAAATTAGTGAAACTAATTTCTAAATTAAAATCTCTCATCCCTTTACATCCTTAACTGACCAAATTCTCTCATATCTGAGAATTATTTACCATATTTAATTAAAAATACATAAAACCCACTCAAATCATTCATAAAAATCTAGCTCCTCTAAAACTTAAAAACCCCCTAAGTTTTAATAAAATACAAAGTAATTTTCCGAGCTAATGCTCCTCCATCAAATGTGTGTTTATATTATCAAAGTGTGATTTAACTTTCAGCACATGTATTCCTGTCTGAGTGAAAACAGATCCATCGTGTGAAGTAGATACATTTTCTTTCCCTGCAATTTACTTTCCTGCACTTGATTTCAGATTAGCTTTCATCCGCCTGGTACAAGCAGGAGAAAGAAACTTGCACCAGTGCACGTTGGTGTGATATTTCCTTTTCCTGTAATTCTGTTTAATTGGTTTTTCCACCTCGTCCAAGCAAGAGAAATGAACCTGCACCAGTGCATGTTGGTGTGATATTTCCTTTTCCTGCAATTCTGTTTAATTGGTTTTTCTGCTTGGTCTAAGCAGGAGTAATTAACCTGTACTAGTGCACGTTGGTGTGATGCAGCAAGTTTTCTTAATCTACTTTCCGCAATCTTCTTTCTTTCTTTAAATTTTTATGATAGGATAAATGATTGTTTCTTTATTTCTACATTTTTTTAAGATCAGAAACATTCACTTTTATATGTGAAATTTGATTCGATAGAAAACTAGAACTTGCAATAATTGAACACTTGTTTTAAGGATTAAAAGCTAAGTGCAGGAAGCTCTGATCTGGTGCAAGAACCAGTTTCTTTCCACAAGATCTCGAAGCCTTCCGAACTTTGAAAAGTTCGAAGCCTCAGATGAAGTAAGCCTTCAAGATAAAGACACCATTTATACCTTCTACATAAATCTCTCGATCCCGCACTAAAGGCATGCACAACATTAATGCAAGAAGGAAATATCTAAGGAAGCAGCGATAGCCCATCTCATGAGATCAAGTAGTAGCCTTTATATATAAAAACATACACTCAGTAGATTAAACAACCATTAGTGGGAATGATTTCCTTTTATCTTTAATTCTCTCTTGCAAATGCATACTTCCTCATTCCAGTCTTAGATTATTTTTGATGGTTCAAGTTGCCTTCTTCTCTTTTGATTTGATTCTGCAATCTCTCCTTTAAAGAAAGTATGGATTTACATTAGAAATATCATACCATCTCTGGTATTGCCTGTGCTTCGTCTCTAAGTTTACGAATCCCCCAGGTTGACAAATTAAGTGTTGAGGAGTTTGCTTAAGTGTAATTCCTGCACCCAACACCATATTCATCCAAGAAACCTCTGCTAAAATAAAAATACCTCTGCAAACTGTCTAAACTTGTAGAAGTAGCCAAAATTCCTATAAAGAAGAGCTCAAGCAATCCTGAAGGTTCCAAAGAGACTAAATCAACTCCAGCTATGACTTCTAAGACAGATATTGTTGTAAATCCTTTGCAACCCCCTGTCATAGACATTGAACATATTCCATTAGTTGATACTGATTACAAGAAAACATACCCAATTGTTGAGTTTAATCTGCTAGATATTCATAACTGGAGCTATGAGAAGTCCTTAGATAGTCAAGCAAAAGTCCATATTTGGGAATGCCATTTGCCTAAATATGTTGTTCCATTAACTCATCCATGCCAAGAAGTTATTAGGTTATGTCAACATTACTATATGCCTGAACAGAGAGCCATAGTAAATGCCAATAAAGAAGTTCTTCTTACCACTACTGATGAATCTATTAACCAAATTATACAACTACAGCCTGATCCTCAAGCAGACCCTTTATTTATAGAGGCCCTCACCAAGTTGTATACTGGCCTAGATTTTCCCAATATATTCGTGATTTTCCAGACATTTATGCCTTTGCATGTAGAAATCCCTATAATAAATCCCCCATATTCCACTTCCAGATTCCCATAATGTTCAAGGCATGTGATTTCCATGCTTTCCTTCATCCTAGGGTAATTTACTAATGAACACACAGATGACTCCATCTTGGGTTTCTTATCTACTTTTACCCCAGGACAACCCCCATCTACAATCTTTGATTATGTTGGTTTCATTGCAGACAATATTCATCATCAATTATCCAATTTTCCAATTGAAGGAGTGTTTAGATACACATCCTTCCTCTTCCATATGTTTCTATATTTTCAATCAAATAATGTTCCAGTTACTCTTCAAAAGCTTGACATAGAGGGAAATCCTCTCTCTGTCATTTTCTGGACTACTTTGCTCAGGAAAGAATGTACAGATTTCACTTATGAAAAATTTTCAGAAGTTTTCATACATCCAGTGATCAAAATGTTAACAAAAACAGAGAAACCAAAGATAAATGAAGAAATGAAGAAAATATTATAGTTATCAGAGCAGAATAAAGTTGGTGATTAGTACCTATATGAAAAACATACTGAGATCAGAGTTTTTGGGTCGAATTTGTTACCTTAGAAGTTACCCAAACATGTTTCAATGAGGATCTTTGCCTTGGAGTATATCAGGAAAATCCTAAACTATGATTCTATAAACTACATGGCAACAAAAAACAAAACTCAATTCAAATTAAATAATCAAATAGGACCATTCATCTGCAATCATAGGGATGCAGAGAAAGAAGCATCAAAGAAGCTATTAGAATTCATATTTGAAGAAATTTTTCCTTGGAATTATGATCCACAAGGGATCCTAAGCAAACTAAGGGCTAAATCTAAATTAACACCCTTCATTCATGAAACAAATCTAGAGATAGAAAAATATGCAAATTAGACTAAGTGGACAGAGAATGCCTCAATAGATGTAGTAAATAAAAGTGACACTAGTCACACTTTAGAGACTGCAGATCATCCAGAAAAAAATCCACCAAGAGAATAAGGGAAGAAGGATCATATGTTGTTGAAACTACAACTAAAACTAAATTCAAGTTAATATACAAAAAAAGGCCTAAGTTAAATTCTGTAGGTAAAGAGAAGGTAACAACTGATGTGGAAGAAACAGATCTTATAGATACCAACACTGATTTTCCAAAAACAGATGTTGCCACTGTGACCATCAATGAGCCAGTTACTAAGAATCACAATGAAGAAAAAATTAACAATGAAGATGCACATTTGATAGAAAGACAACAGAGCATGGGAGCCTCTTCCTCATAGGTAGTTGAGGAGAAAGACCTGGACATCAAAGAAAAATACAAACAGATCAAGCTAAAAAATGAAGAGATCAAAAACAATATTTATTCTCAATATCTCAAGCAGACACCAAGTGTGCAAAACAAACTTCTATCTGCATTTGATTATTCAAATAGCAAACTAATCATGTCAGTATTGCAGCCCACAGTGAAATCCCCCAAAACAATGGAAGATTATAAGAAAGTTGATTTAGAAGTCCAAACTGAAAAGGTTCATGCTCTGGATCAGATTGAATTCCATAGAAAAACTTCAAAAATGTTGTACTCTACTATTACAACTAAAGCCATGAGTGCTCAGAAACTCCAAAACACCATCTCTAACATGAAAGATCAGATGAAAATGGAAAAATCATCTTTGTATGCTAAGGATCTTAGGATAAAATCCTTGGAAGAACTAGTTTTTCAGGTGGGATATGACCCTGCTAATGTCAAAGCAGCAGAGTTATTAGTCAAAAAGAAAATGAAGATATTGCAGCTTTGACGAAACAACTTAAACTTCCTCAGAGTGAAAATGCCCAAACCAAGAAGATAATAGAAGGACAGAAAGAAAAAGATGACATGATGAATTTGATTTTTCAGTTGACAACCAAAATCAAGGAAATGGAGATTCAGATGGACAAGCTTGTCTAGGAAAAAGAAACATCAAAGACACAGGAAGCACCTATAGTCATCCCTATGGCTACTACAGTTGTGCCATCTAATGTAGCTATAGAGTTGGCACCTAAAGTCCCATTGGACACTGCAATGCCAGTTGTTATTGCCTAAATCTACCTTAGGATGAAGGAAGGCAGAGTCTAGGGTAACATCAAACCACGCTTAATCTGGTAGCTAGCCCTACCAGATCGGGAGAGGGCTCTCTCCTTGTCGATCTCATCAAAAATAATAAGTGAGGTTTGAGATGACTTTGAAATAAAAGCTAATTTTAGGCTAGGTATATATGTAAAAGGGTTTGATTTTATTTTAAGGGTTTTTGTTGGAATCAAAGGGAAGGGCAGATTTTGGGTCCGGAAATGATCAGTTTAGCAGAGAGCTGAATGGGGCAAGAAAGGCAATTGTTTTGATGCTTTGAATTTGAATGCAATGGATAGCTCAGACCGGTGAGCGGTTGAAGAGGGAAAGAGGCTTTCAGGAATCCTCTTCAGACAGTTGAAAACATGGAAAATTAAATAAAACTCAAGGTAGAGCACTACAAATCTAATGAATTCCACCTTTATTACTTGTTTGTCTAACTTAAGAAGAAATGAGAAGGAAGATGATACACATGAAACATGAGTAAAATTACAATCACAGAGAGAAACACACCATAAAAACATAGAGCCACATGGATCCCAAAGAGTGTTGCAAACCCTGATCTATTCCTTTGCCAAAACGCAGAGATGAATGTACAATGAAAGCTCCAAGCAATCCCAAGTGTCCAACCCTGAAAATGACTGAGGAAATACAAGATATAGACAAGCATAAATCATCCCCATGCCTCCAGGGGTCGAGATCACTAGTTTAGGAGCTGTTTCAACAAGATCTAAACTAAGAACTGGAAAATAGGCAGTGGAACATCTTGCCTCTATAAGATAGGAAACCGATTCATTCAGTTACAATTCACTTTTTGGTGAATGAATCTACTTACATGAGTGAATTTTTTTAAAAATTACATCAAAGCCATGGAATTACATCAAGTTACATCAATAGATTTACATTTGGAGATAAAAAAAGTCAAACTAACCAAAACTAGGCGAAAAACTGAGTTACTGAGTGAAAACTGAGCCAAAATCCCCAATGCGTCGCGCCACTTTGGAGCCGATTTTGAGGGCCTTCCTGGAGTCCAAATTGAGCACATGATAGCTCTTTGGAAAGCTTTACCTGTCTACTTTCCAACCCAAGTGGAAAATAATCAGTTGAACAATCTATTTTGGCCTTCGGCCAACAGATCTATATAATGTAAAGTGTAAATAGGACCTAGGGAGAAGTTCTTGGAGCGGAATTTTTAGAGAGAAGTTGATAGGAGGTAACCTGTTGTTTTGTTATCACCCGAATCTGGGCTGGACATTGTATTAACGCATGTATTCACCTCAATGAATTAATAAAAGGTTTTTCGCCTCATGTTTCAGAATTTTTTTTTCTGCTTTTAAGCTGATGAATTGACTAATTTACTGAGCAACATTTCAATTTAAAAGGGAAACGCGCTGGTTGGCTAGGGCCTAGCCAACCCAACACATTTACCGTATTTTCGGTTTCCTGTAATGTTGATGCAGGGCAATCCCTGCAACCCAGAATCTCACCTTTCTCATGCATATACAAATACGTCTCAATAATTCTGCTCCAAAATTTCCACTTCTGGCAACTTTACACGCGGAAGCTCTTCAAATATAGGTTCACAACCATTCAACATATACACAAGGCTCTTCCATAAAACCCAAATCCCAATTTATTCTATCATGTGGAAGCTCATACATTAACTTTCAAGAAGATTCCTTCATTCTATAATACTTGGTTATAGAACCATTATATAAATGGAAACTTGTCAAACCCATATCGACTTTACATCTTAACCAACCCCAACATTCATTTTTCAATTCCATTTTAAAGACTTCATACAACCCTATAATCTTTATGAATATCAAAATGCAACTATGGTTTCGTTACTTATGAGCGCCCTTGCCTTTTTTAAATAGACTTGACATTGTTTCAACTCTTCACTGCAAACATCACCATTCACAAGTAACATTCGGCCCACACCAAATTACTAGTCTTTCGAGTATTGCAACAGAACCATTCTATTCAACACAATACTAGAGATGGCTATAGGTTGTAATGCATGTTTGATAGTAAAATATGGCTTATCTCCATGTAAGATTCACTGGCAACCATGACCGCGCGATTTACACTTAGTTTGCAACGCACTTCCTTTATTCCTGACAAGTAAACCTTTTCAACGCACCTCTAATTCAATCATACGTGCTTTATAATTATGGCATGGGATTTGATCAATAAATCTTTTTAAAATACTGGCTGTAATATAAGATTATGATATACAGCATCCAGTGCCACACAAATCTGTTGTAAATAAGCTTTAAACCTCACTATTCCACTCGATCAATATCCACACATCGAACCTTTGGCTGTGGAAATTCAGAAAGCCAGAATTTAATTTAATTCAAATGCCAGCACATTTTCCCATACAAATAACTTACCTTCTCGTCGACTTCACCGGACACTTCTATCTTCTGTTCTGGATCTCTTCATACATCACCAATGCATTCGATCCAACTCATCGGCACTTCAATTTCCTTACGCACCTCTAGCATTTCACAAGTCGATTTTTTTTAAACTTCACTCTGCACCTTTGACATTGATTGATAACTGTTCCATCGATATAAAGTAGACAGAGTCTAAAAAAAATTCTGCGCCCTTTATCCCTGAGATCAACTTCATCTGCTCTGCAAGTTAATGCTGTACTTTAACATATGGTTTCTTCGTAGATTTTTGCATTGAATATGACTAAAATGTATTTGTAATACGAATTCCACTTTTACTTCCTGAATTAACTATTCGTTCCAGGATTGGAACTCAGTTTCAAACCTCTTTCTGGTATAATCGATCTCTCTCTTCAATTCAGCGTTAAGCCTTCAAATTCACGATTTAGTGCTTTGAATTGCCAATCAATTCTCAGCAACTGCTATATGCATTTTGTTTCAAATTTTACGCCTTCTCTACATCTGCAAATCTTAAAAAAAAAGTTGAAATTAACCAACATCGACCCCTCCTCTCATATGCAAAACTTCTCCTATTACAAAATTTATCAAATGAATAAGTTAAGAATTTGATTTTCTTCCTACCAAATTCGACCAAGAATAGATATAGATTTCACACAGAAATTTCCAAACAAATTCTTCATTAATAAAACCAAATTAAATCAATTACAAAAATCCTCTGCATGGCCAGATTTTCCAATGAATGGCCCTTTTACAAAAGCCCATAGGATTGCAAATTTGTTGTCCAACCCTCACTATCTATTTTCTCCTTGTCTCTTTGACTTTGAGGCATATTAATTTATACAATTTTAATTAAACCAATTAAGGTTTCAAATCCCCTGGATCACTCAACAAACCCTCAAATATCTCAACAAAATCCTAAAATCACTCTTGAATCCCTAAGGATCCTCTCTCACCCAAAATTAGTGAAACTAATTTCTAAATTAAAATATCTCATCCCTTTACATCCTCAACTGACTAACTTCTCTCATATTCTCAAACATTTGAGAATTATTTACAATATTTAATTAAAAATACATAAAACCCACTCAAACCATTTATAAAAATCTAGCTCCTCTAAAACCTAAAAACCCGTAAGTTTCATTAAAATACAAAGTAATTTTTCGAGCTAATGCTCCTGCATCAAATGTGTGTTTATATTATCAAGGTGTGATTTAACTTTCAGCACATGTATTCCTGTCTGAGTGAAAACGGATCCATCGTGTGAAGTAGATACATTTTCTTTCCCTGCAATTTACTTTCCTGCACTTGATTTCAGATTAGCCTTCATCCGCCTGGTACAAGCAGGAGAAAGAAACCTGCACCAGTGCACGTTGGTGTGATATTTCCTTTTCCTGTAATTCTGTTTAATTGGTTTTTCCACCTCGTCCAAGCAAGAGAAATGAACCTGCACCAGTGCATGTTGGTGTGATATTTCCTTTTCCTGCAATTCTATTTAATTGGTTTTTCCGCTTGGTATAAGCAGGAGAAATTAACCTGTACTAGTGCACGTTGGTGTGATGCAGCAAGTTTTCTTAATCTACTTTCCACAATCTTCTTTCTTTCTTTAAATTTTTATGATAGGATAAATGATTGTTTCTTTATTTCTGCATTTTTTTCAGATCAGAAACATTCACTGTTATATGTGAAATTTGATTCTAGCACTTGCAATAATTGAACACTTGTTTTAAGGATTAAATGCTAAGTGCAGGAAGCTCTAATCCGGTGCAAGAACCAGTTTCTTTCCACAAGATCTGAGTTCTCTGAACCTTGAAAAGTTCGAGCCCTTGCATGAAGTAAAAAGCCTTCAGTAAAGACACTATTTATACCTTCTACATAAATCTCTGATCTTGCACTAGTGCAAGCACAGATTAATGCAAGAAGGAAATATCTAAGGAAGCAGGTTTAAGGGCCCATCTAATGAGACTGCTAAAGTGTCTCTGCTAAAGGAAAACATACACTCAGTAGATTAAACAACCATTAGTGGGAATGATTTCCTTTTATCTTTAATTCTCTCTTGCAAATGCATACTTCCTCATTCCAGTCTTAGATTATTTTTGATGGTTCAAGTTGCCTTCTTCTCTCTTGCTTTGATTCTGCAATCTCTCCTTTAAATAAAGTAGGGATTTACATTAGAAATATCATACCATCTCTGGCATTATCTGTGCTTCGTCTCTAAGTTTACGAATCCCCCAGGTTGACAAATTAAGTGTCGAGGAGTTTGCTTAAGTGTAATTCCTGCACCCAACACCATATTCATCCAAGAAACCTCTGCTAAAATAAAAATACCTCTGCAAATTTTCTAAACTTGTAGAAGTAGCCAAAATGCCTAAAAAGAAGAGCTCAAGCAATCCTGAAGGTTCCAAAGTGCCTAAATCAACTTCAGCTATGACTTCTAAGACTGCTATTGTTGTAAATCCTTTGCAATCCCCTGTCATAGACATTGAACATATTCCATTAGTTGATACTGATTACAAGAAAACATACCCAATTGTTGAGTTTAATCTGCTAGATATTCATAACTGGAGCTATGAGAAGTCCTTAGATAGTCAAGAAAAAGTCCATATTTGGGAATCCCATTTGCCTAAATATGTTGTTCCATTAACTCATCCATGCCAAGAAGTTATTAGGTTATGTCAACATTACTATATGCCTGAACAGAGAGCCATAGTAAATGCCAATAAAGAAGTTCTTATTACCACTACTGATGAATCTATTAACCAAATTATACAACTACAACTTGATCCTCAAGCAGACCCTTTATTTATAGAGGCCCTCACCAAGTTGTATACTGGCCTATATTTTCCCAATATATTCATGATTTTCCAGAAATTTATGCCTTTGCATGTAGAAATCCCTCTAATAAATCCCCCATATTCCACTTCCAGATTCCCATAATGTTCAAGGCATGTGATTTCCATGCTTTCCTTCATCCTAGGGTAATTTACTAATGAACACACAGATGACTCCTTCTTGGGTTTCTTATCTACTTTTACCCCAGGACAACCCCCATCTATAATCTTTGATTATGTTGGTTTCATTGCAGACAATATTCATCATCAATTAACCAATTTTCCAATTGAAGGAGTGTTTAGATACACATCCTTCCTCTTCCATATGTTTCTATATTTTTAATCAAATAATTTTCCAGTTACTCTTCAAAAGCTTGACATAGAGGGAAATCCTCTCTCTGTCATTTTCTGGACTACTTTGCTCAGGAAAGAATGTACAGATTTCACTAATGCAAAATTTTCAGAATTTTTCATACATCCAGTGATCAAAATGTTAACAAAAACAGATTAACCAAGGATAAATGAAGAAATGAAGAAAATATTATAGTTATCAGAGTAGAATAAAGTTGGTGATTGGTACCTATATGAAAAACATACTGAGATCATATTTTTTGGGTCGAATTTGTTACCTTAGAAGTTACCCAAACATGTTTCAATGAGGATCTTTGCCTTGGAGTATATCAGGAAAATCCTAAACTATGATTCTATAAACTTCATGGCAACAAAAAAGAAAACTCAATTCAAATTAAATAATCAAATAGGACCATTCATCTGCAATCATAGGGATGCAAAGAAAGAAGCATCAAAGAAGCTATTAGAATTCATATTTGAAGAAATTTTTCCTTGGAATTATGATCCACAAGGGATCCTAAGCAAACTAAGGGCTAAATCTAAATTAACACCCTTCATTCATGAAACAAATCTAGAGATAGAAAAATATGCAAATCAAACTAAGTGGACAGAGAATGCCTTAATAGATGTAGTAGATAAAAGTGATACTAGTCACACTTTAGAGACTACAGATCATCCAAAAAAAAATCCACCAAGAGAATAAGGGAAGAAGGATCATATGTTGTTGAAACTACAACTAAAACTAAATTCAAGTTAATATACAAAAAAAGGCCTAAGTTAAATTCTGCAGGTAAAGAGAAGGTAACAATTGATGTGGAAGAAACAGATCTTATAGATACCAACACTGATATTCCAAAAACAGATGTTGCCACTGTGAACATCAATGAGCCACTTACTAAGAATCACAATGAAGAAAAAATTAACAATGAAGATGCACATTTGATAGAAATACAACAGAGCATGGGAGACTCTTCCTCACAGGTAGTTGAGGAGAAAGACCTGGACATCAAAGAAAAATACAAACAGATCAAGCTAAAAAATGAAGAGATCAAAAACAATATTTATTCTCAATATCTCAAGCAGACACCAAGTGTGCAAAACAAACTTCTATCTGCATTTGATTATTCAAATAGCAAACTAATCATGTCAGTATTGCAGCCCACAGTGAAATCCCCAAAAACAGTGGAAGATTATAAGAAAGTTGATTTAGAAGTCCAAACTGAAAAGGTTCATGCTCTGGATCAGATTGAATTCCATAGAAAAACTTCAAAAATGTTGTACTCTACTATTACAACTAAAGCCATGAGTGCTCAGAAACTCCAAAACACCATCTCTAACAAGAAAGATCAGATGAAAATGGAAAAATCATCTTTGTATGCTAAGGATCTTAGGATAAAATCCTTGGAAGAACTAGTTTTTCAGGTGGGATATGACCCTGCTAATGTCAAAGCAGCAGAGTTATTAGTCAAAAAGAAAATGAAGATATTGCAGCTTTGACGAAACAACTTAAACTTCCTCAGAGTGAAAATGCCCAAACCAAGAAGATAATAGAAGGACAGAAAGAAAAAGATGACATGATGAATTTGATTTTTCAGTTGACAACCAAAATCAAGGAAATGGAGATTCAGATGGACAAGCTTGTCTAGGAAAAAGAAACATCAAAGACACAGGAAGCACCTATAGTCATCCCTATGGCTACTACAGTTGTGCCATCTAATGTAGCTATAGAGTTGGCACCTAAAGTCCCATTGGACACTGCAATGCCAGTTGTTATTGCCTAAATCTACCTTAGGATGAAGGAAGGCAGAGTCTAGGGTAACATCAAACCACGCTTAATCTGGTAGCTAGCCCTACCAGATCGGGAGAGGGCTCTCTCCTTGTCGATCTCATCAAAAATAATAAGTGAGGTTTGAGATGACTTTGAAATAAAAGCTAATTTTAGGCTAGGTATATATGTAAAAGGGTTTGATTTTATTTTAAGGGTTTTTGTTGGAATCAAAGGGAAGGGCAGATTTTGGGTCAGGAAATGATCAGTTTAGCAGAGAGCTAAATGGGGCAAGAAAGGCAATTGTTTTGATGCTTTGAATTTGAATGCAATGGATAGCTCAGACCGGTGAGCGGTTGAAGAGGGAAATAGGCTTTCAGGAATCCTCTTCAGACAGTTGAAAACATGGAAAATTAAATAAAACTCAAGGTAGAGCACTACAAATCTAATGAATTCCACCTTTATTACTTGTTTGTCTAACTTAATAAGAAATGAGAAGGAAGATGATACACATGAAACACGAGTAAAATTACAATCACAGAGAGAAACACACCATAAAAACATAGAGCCACATGGATCCCAAAGAGTGTTGCAAACCCTGATCTATTCCTTTGCCAAAACGCAGAGATGAATGTACAATGAAAGCTCCAAGCAATCCCAAGTGTCCAACCCTGAAAATGACTGAGGAAATACAAGATATAGACAAGCATAAATCATCCCCATGCCTCCAGGGGTCGAGATCACTAGTTTAGGAGCTGTTTCAACAAGATCTAAACTAAGAACTGGAAAATAGGCAGTGGAACATCTTGCCTCTATAAGATAGGAAACCGATTCATTCAGTTACAATTCACTTTTTGGTGAATGAATCTACTTACATGAGTGAATTTTTTTCAAAATTACATAAAAGCCATGGAATTACATCAAGTTACATCAATAGCTTTACATTTGGAGATAAAAAAGTCAAACTAACCAAAACTAGGCGAAAAACTGAGTTACTGAGTGAAAACTGAGCCAAAATCCCCAATGCGTCGTGCCTGAAATCTTTATGTGTCGCGCCACTTTGGAGCCGATTTTGAGGGCCTTCCTAGAGTCCAAATTGAGCACAAGATAGCTCTTTGGAAAGCTTTACCTGTCTACTTTCCAACCCAAGTGGAAAATAATCAGTTGAACAAGCTATTTTGGCCTTCGGCCAACAGATCTATATAATATAAAGTGTAAATAGGACCTAGGGAGAAGTTCTTGGAGTGGAATTTTTAGAGCGAATTTGATAGGCGGTAACCTGTTGTTTTGTTATCACCCGAATCTGGGCTGGACATTGTATTAACGCATGTATTCACCTCAATGAATTAATAAAAGGTTTTCCGCCTCATGTTTCAGAAATTTTTTTTCTGCTTTTAAGCTGATGAATTGACTAGTTTACTAAGCAACGTTTCAATTTAAAAGGGAAACGCGCTGGTTGGCTAGGGCCTAGCCAACCCAAAAAATTTACCGTATTTTCGGTTTCCTGTAACGTTGATGCAGGGCAATCCCTGCAACCCAAAATCTCACCTTTCTCATGCATATACAAATACGTCTCAATAATTCTGCTCCAAAATTTCCACTTCTGGCAACTTTACACGCGGAAGCTCTTCAAATATAGGTTCAAAACCATTCAAAATATACACAAGGCTCTTCCATAAAACCCAAATCCCAATTTATTCTATCATGCGGAAGCTCATACATTAACTTTCAAAAAGATTCCTTCATTCTATAATACTTGGTTATAGAACCATTATATAAATGGAAACTTGTCAAACCCATATCGACTTTACATCTTAACCAACCCCAACATTCATTTTTCAATTCCATTTTAAAGACTTCATCTAACCCTATAATCTTTATAAATATCAAAATGCAACTATGGTTTCATTACTTATGAGCGCCCTTGCCTTTTTTAAATAGACTTGACATTGTTTCAACTCTTCACTGCAAACATCACCATTCACAAGTAACATTCGGCCCACACCAAATTACTAGTCTTTCGAGTCTTGCAACATAACCATTCTATTCAACACAATACTAGAGATGGCTACAGGATGTAATGCATGTTTGATAGTAAAATATGGCTTATCTCCATGTAAGATTCACTGGCAACCATGACCGCGCGATTTACACTTAGTTTGCAACGCACTTCCTTTATTCCTGACAGGTAAACCTTTTCAACACACCTCTAATTCAATCATATGTGCTTTATAATTATGGCATGGGATTTGATCAATAAATATTTTTAAAATACTGGCTGTAATATAAGATTATGATATACAGCATCCAGTGCCACACAAATCTGTTGTAAATAAGCTTTAAACCTCACTATTCCACTCGATCAATATCCACACATCGAACCTTTGGCTGTGGAAATTCAGAAAGACAGAATTTAATTTAATTCAAATGCTAGCACATTTGCCCATACAAATAACTTACCTTCTCGTCGACTTCACCGGACACTTCTATCTTCTGTTCTGGATCTCTTCATACATCACCAATGCATTCGATCCAACTCCTCGACACTTCAATTTCCTTACGCACCTCTGGCATTTCACAAGTCGATTTTTTTTAAACTTCACTCTGCACCTTCGACATTGATCGATTACTGTTCCATCGATCTAAAGTAGACAGAGTCTAAAACAAATTCTGCGCCCTTTATCCCTGAGATCGACTTCATCTGCTCTGCAAGTTAATGCTGCACTTTAACATATGGTTTCTTCGTAGATTTCTGCCTTGGATATGACTAAAATGTATTTGTAATACAAATTCCACTTTTACTTCCTGAATTAACTATTCGTTCCAGGATTGGAACTCAGTTTCAAACCTCTTTCTGGTATAATCGATCTCTCTCTTCAATTGAGCGTTAAGCCTTCAAATTCACGATTTAGTGCTTTGAATTGCGGACCACTTCGTCAACTCGCTATATGCATTTTGTTTCAAATTGTACGCTCTACATCCGCAAATCTTTCGGTCAAAAGTCGAAATTAACCAACATTGACCCTCCTCTCATATGCAAACTTCTCCTAATGTTACAAAATTTATCAAATGAATATTAAGAATTCGATTTTCTTCCTACCAAATTTCGACTACAATTAGGATATAGATTTATTTAAATTTCCAACAAGTTCTCACACAAAAACCAAAATTTAAAATCAATTGCAAACTTCTGATACGTATTTATCACTAATGGCCCTTTTACAAAAGCTCATAGGATTGCAAATTTGTTGTCCAACCCTCACTATCTATTTTCTCCTTGTCTCTTTTGCCTTTGAGGCATATTAATTTATACAATTTTAATTAAACCAATTAAGGTTTCAAATACCCTTGATCACTCAACAAACCCTCAAATATCTCAACAAAATCCTAAAATCACTCTTGAATCCCTAAGGATCCTCTCTCACCCAAAATTAGTGAAACTAATTTCTAAATTAAAATATCTCATCCCTTTACATCCTCAACTGACTAACTTCTCTCATATTCTCAAACATTTGAGAATTATTTACAATATTTAATTAAAAATACATAAAACCCACTCAAACCATTTATAAAAATCTAGCTCCTCTAAAACTTAAAAACCCCTAAGTTTCAATAAAATACAAAGTAATTTTCCGAGCTAATGCTCCTGCATCAAATGTGTGTTTATATTATCAAAGTGTGATTTAACTTTCAGCACATGTATTCCTGTCTGAGTGAAAACGGATCCATCGTGTGAAGTAGATACATTTTCTTTCCCTGCAATTTACTTTCCTGCACTTGATTTCAGATTAGCTTTCATCTGCCTGGTACAAGCAGGAGAAAGAAACCTGCACGAGTGCACGTTGGTGTGATATTTAATTTTCTTGTAATTCAGTTTAATTGGTTTTTCCACCTCGTCCAAGCAAGAGAAATGAACCTGCACCAGTGCATGTTGGTGTGATATTTCCTTTTCCTGCAATTTTGTTTAATTGGTTTTTCCGCTTGGTCTAAGAAGGTGAAATTAACCTGTACTAGTGCACGTTGGTGTGATGCAGCAAGTTTTCTTAATCTACTTTCCACAATCTTCTTTCTTTCTTTAAATTTTTATGATAGGATAAATGATTGTTTCTTTATTTCTGCATTTTTTTAAGATCAGAAACATTCACTTTTATATGTGAAATTTGATTCGATAGAAAACTAGCACTTGCAATAATTGAACACTTGTTTTAAGGATTAAATGCTAAGTGCAGGAAGCTCTGATCCGGTGCAAGAACCAGTTTCTTTCCACAAGATCTGATTTCTCTGAACCTTGAAAATTTTGAGCCCTAGCATGAAGTAAAAAGCCTTCAGTAAAGACACTATTTATACCTTCTACATAAATCTCTGATCCTGCACTAGTGCAAGCACAGATTAATGCAAGAAGGAAATATCTAAGGAATCAGGTTTAAGGGCCCATCTAATCAGACTGCTAAAGTGTCTCTGCTAAAGGAAAACATACACTCAGTAGATTAAACAACCATTAGTGGGAATGATTTCCTTTTATCTTTAATTCTCTCTTGCAAATGCATACTTCCTCATTCCAGTCTTAGATTATTTTTGATGGTTCAAGTTGCCTTCTTCTCTTTTGATTTGATTCTGTAATCTGTCCTTTAAAGAAAGTAGGGATTTACATTAGAAATATCACACCATCTCTGGCATTGCCTGTGCTTCGTCTCTAAGTTTACGAATACCTCAGGTTGACAAATTAAGTGTCGAGGAGTTTGCTTAAGTGTAATTCCTGCACCCAACACCATATTCATCCAAGAAACCTATGCTAAAATAAAAATACCTCCCCAAACTGTCTAAACTTGTAGAAGTAGCCAAAATGCCTAAAAAGAAGAGCTCAAGCAATCCTGAAGGTTCCAAAGTGCCTAAATCAACTCCAGTTATGACTTCTAAGACTGCTATTGTTGTAAATCCTTTGCAATCCCCTGTCATAGACATTGAACATATTCCATTAGTTGATACTGATTACAAGAAAATATACCCAATTGTTGAGTTTAATCTGCTAGATATTCATAACTAGAGCTATGAGAAGTCCTTAGATAGTCAAGAAAAAGTTCGTATTTGGGAATCCCATTTTCCTAAATATGTTGTTCCATTAACTCATCCATGCCAAGAAGTTATTAGGTTATGTCAACATTACTATATGCCTGAATAGAGAGCCATAGTAAATGCCAATAAAGAAGTTCTTCTTACCACTACTGATGAATCTATTAACCAAATTGTACAACCACAGGCTGATCCTCAAGCAGACCCTTTATTTATAGAGGCCCTCACCAAGTTGTATATTGGCCTAGATTTTCCCAATATATTCATGATTTTCCAGACATTTATGCCTTTGCATGTAGAAATCCCTCTAATAAATCCCCCATATTCCACTTCCAGATTCCCATAATGTTCAAGGCATGTGATTTCCATGCTTTCCTTCATCCTAGGCTAATTTACTAATGAACACACATATGACTCCATCTTGGGTTTCTTATCTACTTTTACCCCAGGACAAACCCCATCTATAATCCTTGATTATGTTGGTTTCATTGCAGACAATATTCATCATCAATTAACCAATTTTCCAATTGAAGGAGTGTTTAGATACACATCCTTCCTCTTCCATATGTTTCTATATTTTCAATCAAATAATTTTCCAGTTACTCTTCAAAATCTTGACATAGAGGGAAATCCTCTCTCTGTCATTTTCTGGACTACTTTGCTAAGGAAAGAATGTACAGATTTCACTTATGCAAAATTTTCAGAATTTTTCATACATCCAGTGATCAAAATGTTAACAAAAATAGAGCAACCAAGGATAAATGAAGAAATAAAGAAAATATTATAGTTATCAGAGCATAATAAAGTTGGTGATTGGTACCTATATGAAAAACATACTGAGATCAGAGTTTTTGGGTCGAATTTGTTACCTTAGAAGTTACCCAAACATGTTTCAATGAGGATCTTTGCCTTGGAGTATATCAGGAAAATCCTAAACTATGATTCTATAAACTTCATGGCAACAAAAAAGAAAACTCAATTCAAATTAAATAATCAAATAGGACCATTCATCTGCAATCATAGGGATGCAAAGAAAGAAGCATCAAAGAAGCTATTAGAATTCATATTTGAAGAAATTTTTCCTTGGAATTATGATCCACAAGGGATCTTAAGCAAACTAAGGGCTAAATCTAAATTAACACCCTTCATTCATGAAACAAATCTAGAGATAGAAAAATATGCAAATCAAACTAAGTGGACAGAGAATGCCTTAATAGATGATGTAGATAAAAGTGATACTAGTCACACTTTAGAGACTGCAGATCATCCAGAAAAAAATCCGCCAAGAGAATAAGGGAAGAAGGATCATATGTTGTTGAAACTACAACTGAAACTAAATTCAAGTTAATATACAACAAAAGGCCTAAGTTAAATTCTGCAGGTAAAGAGAAGGTAACAATTGATGTGGAAGAAACAGATCTTATAGATACCAACACTGATTTTCCAAAAACAGATGTTGCCACTGTGACCATCAATGAGCCAGTTACTAAGAATCACAATGAAGAAAAAATTAACAATGAAGATGCACATTTGATAGAAAGACAACAGAGCATGGGAGCCTCTTCCTCACAGGTAGTTGAGGAGAAAGACCTGGACATCAAAGAAAAATACAAACAGATCAAGCTAAAAAATGAAGAGATCAAAAACAATATTTATTCTCAATATCTCAAGCGGACACCAAGTGTGAAAAACAAACTTCTATCTGTATTTGATTATTCAAATAGCAAACTAATCATGTCAGTATTGCAGCCCACAGTGAAATCCCCCAAAATAGTGGAAGATTATAAGAAAGTTGATTTAGAAGTCCAAACTGAAAAGGTTCATGCTCTGGATCAGATTGAATTCCATAGACAAACTTTAAAAATGTTGTACTCTACTATTACAACTAAAGCCATGAGTGTTCAGAAACTCCAAAACACCATCTCTAACATGAAAGATCAGATGAAAATGGAAAAATCATCTTTGTATGCTAAGGATCTTAGGATAAAATCCTTGGAAGAACTAGTTTTTCAGGTGGGATATGACCCTGCTAATGTCAAAGCAGCAGAGTTATTAGTCAAAAAGAAAATGAAGATATTGCAGCTTTGACGAAACAACTTAAACTTCCTCAAAGTGAAAACGCCCAAACCAAGAAGATAATAGAAGGACAGAAAGAGAAATATGACATGATGAATTTGATTTTTCAGTTGACAACCAAAATCAAGGAAATGGAGATTCAGATGGACAAGCTTGTCTAGGAAAAAGAAACATCAAAGACACAGGAAGCACCTATAGTCATCCCTATGGCTACTACAGTTGTGCCATCTACTCTAGCTATAGAGTTGGCACCTAAAGTCCCATTGGATACTGCAATGCCAGTTGTTATTTCCTAAATCTACCTCAGGCTGAAGGAAGGGAGAGTCTAGGGTAACATCTAACCACGCTTAATCTGGTAGCTAGCCCTACCAGATCGGGAGAGGGCTCTCTCCTTGTCGATCTCAGCAAAAATAATAAGTGAGGTTTGAGATGACTTTGAAATAAAAGCTGAATTTAGGCTAGGTATATATGTAAAAGGGCTTGATTTTATTTTAAGGGTTTTTGTTGGAATCAAAGGGAAGGGCAGATTTTGGGTCTGGAAATGATCAGTTTAGCAGAGAGCTGAATGGGGCAAGAAAGGAAATTGTTTTGATGCTTTGAATTTGAATGCAATGGATAGCTCAGACTGGTGAGGGGTTGAAGAGGGAAAGAGGCTTTCAGGAATCCTTTTCAGACAGTTGAAAACATGGAAAATTAAATAACACTCAAGGTAGAGCACTACAAATCTAATGAATTCCACCTTTATTACTTGTTTGCTAACTTAAGAAGAAATGAGAAGGAAGATGATACACATGAAACATCAGTAAACTTACAATCACATAGAGAAACACACCATAAAAACATAGAGCCACATGGATCCCAAAGAGTGTTGCAAACCCTGATCTATTCATTTGCCAAAACGCAGAGATGAATGTACAATGAAAGCTCCAAGCAATCCCAAGTGTCCAACCCTGAAAATGACTGAGGAAATACAAGATATAGACAAGAATAAATCATCCCCATGCCTCCAGGGGTCAAGATCACTAGTTTAGGAGCTGTTTCAACAAGATTTAAACTAAGAAATGGAAAATAGGCAGTGGAACATCTTGCCTCTATAAGATAGGAAACCGATTCATTCAGTTACAATTCACTTTTTGGTGAATGAATCTACTTACATGAGTGAAAATTTTTCAAAATTACATCAAAGCCATGGAATTACATCAAGTTACATCAATAGCTTTACATTTGGAGATAAAAAATTCAAACTAACCAAAAATAGGCGAAAAACTGAGTTACTGAGTGAAAACTGAGCCAAAATCCCCAATGCGTCGCGCCTGAAATCTCTATGTGTCGCGCCACTTTGGAGCCGATTTTGAGGGCCTTCCTAGAGTAAAAATTTAGCACATGATAGCTCTTTGGAAAGCTATACCTGTCTAGTTTCCAACCCAAGTGTAATTTCTTAATTTGGTTGCAATTTTCCCCTCCAAACATGAGTTTTCCCAACACTGCTTCCTATGTGTCCAAAAAGTGGCAGAAAGGTCATTTTTAGGCTGTTTTTGACCCTTCCGGCAATCCAAAACTTGTCAAAATCTCTAGATAATGGGTATTAATGCATAAATTTTGATGAAAAATCCAGAAATATCAAGTTTTACCCAAGAGGATCTGCCAATTATAAGCGCGCGCCAAGTGGCGCGACGCATTGGGCAGGAAAATCTGTGTTAAGGCCAAAAAATTCAAAATTGACAAAATGTGTCCCAAATTTCTTGAATTTTGGACTGAATGTCAACCATCATGTGCTATGCTGGGCCAATGAAGCTTTGGCCAAAATTTGGAGTCTATCATGCCTTTTGCGACACTTTAATTCCCTCTTTAACTTTGCCTTCAAGATCTTGATTCGTGCCTTGCAAACGTGATTTCGTGCCCAATAATGATTTTTCATGTGCCTTAGCATGTTATTTTCTTTATTTTCCTTCTCCAACAGTTTCTCCAAATGAATATTGACCCTCTCAAGCCAAGTCTCTCGATCAGCCTCAATCTCTCGCTCAATGGATGTCATCTCGGTTTGGCTTCTTGGGCAGCTTGCCGGTTCTCACGAATATTTTGCAACTCCATGATAGTTTTCTGATATTCCAATTGTTTGTTTCACTGATCAAGGTAGTTTATAATCCATTGGGCTCTTTGCAACTTGACGGTCAAAGTGTCTATCTCTGCCTTCTGCTCCTGAATGGTCTCCCTCAACTTTGAGCTTGGAGAGCTCAAATCCTCATAAATGAGTATGAAACTTGTATCTTGGCCTCCTGAAGGACCCTCATCCTGCATGGGCCTATTACCTCTGTCCTGTACCTGTACCTATGCTACTGATGATGGAAGCAAGACCCCTTCCACCCCAGGTGGAGATAATACTCGCTGGGCTGCTGCAAATAATCCTCTAGTGCCTCTCTGATAAGTGACATACATCGGCACACTAGTAGTCTCTGTCTTCGGACCCTCATGCTGATATGAAGGTTCACCTACATCATGAACAACCTCTGGAGGAACCTGAGGAGCTGTGAAGAAATAATTAGAAATGAAATCCTCCCATGAAATACCCTGCAAGACGAGTTGATGCACAACCACAATCTTAATGAGTGCATAGTGATAAATACTGTTGTACTGCTGCTTTGGAGTTTTCCTTTGCACGAGAGTGGTCATTTTATATATATTCTGGCACATGAAATAAGGGAGGTTCATCATCCTCACCCTGGTAAAATGCATCAATAACCTGATATGATAGGCATAGAGACATGAAAATCGGCCCTCATAACTGAAATATCTGATAATAAATTTCATCAGAGGCACATAGGAATCCTTTAGGAACTAGAAAGGAAACACTCTGCTGAGTTCTTTCACAAATCTAGGCCTGATATATGGTTCATAATGCACTCTATCAACTTGTTGTCCTTTGTTCCATTCTTCTCCAACATTGGGTATTCCGGTTGCTTGAGCGATAGTTTCCGGTGTTAAAGTGAAAGTCACACCGGCAAGGGTGACTTGACCATCATGTAAATGTAACACAAACAAATGAGCCAGCTCCTGATGATGATGGACCCTAGCAACCATTTCACAAAATTGATAACAAGACTGCTCTCGAAAACATGCCATAGCAAGTGGACAAGCCTACAATTCAGCCAATGAGGTGGGCTCCTCCCTCACATGTCTGCCACTCTTATGAGGCCTTCTAGGTTCATGTAGTTCAGTGGTGGAATCACTGTTTCGGTCATAAGATGTATTGGTATCTGTCTCCATGATGTCCAAGGTTTGTGCAAGGTCTATGTTGTCTTGGATGAAAATGAGAATTTTGGTGTTTTTTATTTGATTGCAAAATATGTGGTAATATGGGAGGGAATATGGAGGAATAGGGTAGTGGGAATTATGGATTATTACCAAGTGAAATTTGACTTTTGAAAACTGTGATTTGATAAGTTTAGGGACAAGGGACAACCACTTAACTTCTTGGGATAAACTTGGGGTTTGGAAAAGTTTACAAGTGGGATGGGGATAATGAGAATGGGAGAGAAATGAGTGACTTTAGGGATGTAAGGGGATAGGGGATGAGCTGCTATGATAAGATAACAGTGAGGGGGTGGAAAAAAAAACAAGGTGGGGAATGGAAGTGTTTGACACAAAAACCAATTTTAAAACCCTAGCAGCAATCTTAAAACAAGAGAATAGGGTTTTGATTTTTTGTATTCAAATATTCATAATCAATCTCATAATCAACACAAAATACCTGTTCATGGGAATTACAAGGTCGCATGGACTTACTTGGAGCAAGGGAGACCGAGTCGATTTGGATTTTTTGAAGAAATGGAAAAAAAAATTTGTGTTCCGGCCCAATGCACCACGCAACCAACCCAGTGCGATGTGCCCTTCCAATGTGCCGCGCTGGTTCAAATTCACACATAGGAAGTCGACTCAATGCGCCGCGCATGCCCGATGCGTCATGACACCTGCCCAACACGTCACGCTCTGCAACTTCAACACAGTCTGCCCTTCAAAATTCTTCCTTCACTCCTCACGGGTTCTCCTTGGCTCACTGCTGTCTCTTGGCACACAAATGAAGTTTAAAACTTGAAAATATCTGTTATGCCAAGGATTTTTATTTTTTCTATTTGAAAACCCACTTTGTAATGTTGAAAACTTGACATTTTTTCAAAAAAACTCTGTTTTGCTTGCTTTTGGCTTTTGGATTGAATGATGAGCTTTCTGTCTATCTTGCAGGGAATGAATGGCATGGAGCTTTGGAAAAGGTGACCAGGGTTGCGAATGAAGTATTATTACAATTGAAAAACTTGAAAATCACATTGCATTTATTACATAAAGATGGAAATAGACTATTTTTCTTCAAAACAGAGTTTTGAAGAAAAAAACATTATTAAGCATCATGATGATGAAATTTTTTGCACTGAACCTTATTTCAAGCTTCCTCATGGCCTGCTGACCATTATTTGGCATTTTGAAGACTGGATTAACTAAACCCTAGACCTAATGAGACTAAAAACCCTAAAATGACTCTTTGCCAATTTATGAGACCAAAATAACTGTAAATGAATTTAATGAATAGAAATAGGCCAGCAGGTATAAGACATGAGGGATATGAGTGAGAATCCCCTACCGTCATATGATCCATGCTCCTAATGGAATGCAGCTACCTGAACTGAGTGAGACACCTAAAATGAAATGCAACAAGAGAAATTTGATCTCTGACGGAGGGATGAAGATACCGACTCTAACACCAGTAACTTCATCCACCACCTCAGCTACAAAATCATCTACAATAGTAGCGCACCGTACAGATGAGGCTATAAAACTGGTAAAGGCCATGGAAGAAATGATTCTTAAGACAAATGAAATCAGCAGATTAAAACAGATGGTAGAAAATCTTGAAAATTCAAACAAATTCGCTCAGATAAATGTAAAAACACATGAGCAAAATGCCATCAGATTAAATGAAGAATTAAAGAAGTTGCAGAAGGAATTGACCTTGAAGGAACAGATTTCCTATGTAAAAAATCACTTGTGGAACAAAATCATAGAAGCCATCAATGATGTATGGCCCTCCATCCAAGTGATTTTTGAACAAAGAGATTTATTGAAAGTAGCATTAGAAGAGATCCAAAATACTAAAGAGGAATTGGATAACAAACAAGAACAAGATCTAGAACTAATAAAGTACCTCAATAGAAAGAACAAGCAAGAATTGGAAGAACTTGAAATAACTAATAGAGCTGAAACTATCATTGAGATAAAGAAGGTTATAACCAAAAAGAACCTGATGAAGCAGTTGGAGGAAAAGTGTGAAAACATGAACATTTCTATAACCAGGTTCATGGTTAAATTTGAGAACTTAAGGCAAAGGAGTTTGCCAAATATTTTGGTTATCAATGACAAGTTGATGCCTCAGGAAGATTATAACAAAAAAATCAGAGAATATGCCAAGGAACAAGTTGAAAAAGTAGGTAGTGGACAAGGCATTCCAACATGAAATGTCTTACTTAGAAGTTTTGAGGACTTATTCTATTTACAACATGGGATTAAACACTTGTTTGTCATCAAACCAACTTTCTCCAGGTACACAGAAGCAGATGAAAATTTCAGAAAGTTGAAGAAAGTACAAATTCCAAGTGCTAAAGTTTGGCAGTCATTAACAGACTTACTATAAAAGGTGAAAAGGAAGGCAACAGTGAAACAGTTTGCTGAAATTTGCAGTCAAATAGATTTTCTATAGCAGTAAAGATCTTTTATAGAGTTTAAAGACTATTAGAGGTTAAAGAGAATCAATAAATATCTTTTACAGAGTTGAAAGAGAATCAGTGAACGAGTATCAGTTAAAACAGATCAGATTTATAAACAGACTTAAAATATCTAAAGCTTGCTAGAAAGACAACAAGGCAACCAATTGCCTCTTATCCTCAATCAGTTTCTATTTCTTTTGGATAGATAGGAAGACTTGCCGATTTGTTAAGCAACTGTCTCTATTATTGTTGTAAAGATATTTTATTTTCCTTAGATAATTCCTAGAAGCATTCTAGGATATTTTGTAAACAATTATGTATAAATACTTCATATTTTAGAAGTATTCTTGTGGAATAAATTGCTGAAGATTTCTATAGTTATTTTTGTGGACTTGAAGGCTTTTTTGTGTTCAAATTTCGAGTAGCAGACTAGATTAGATCAGCTAGCATCATATTTCAGGATTTATGTGATGAGCTATTTGCAGTGAAGTATTTTCTAAATTTGTCATTGTTATCTTGATTTGTTACATGCAATCCATTATGTATTCTGAATCTGAATGAATGTATAGGAGGATTACTTCAGGATTTGTTAAAAGCACCCTGTCTTAACTATTTGTCATTTCTATGTTTTTATTTGATTTCCAGTGTAGGGAACCGTTAATTTCTCCCTCTCTCGTTTAACCTCTGCTTACTACTTCTCTTTTCCAGATTGAAGAACCCTTCATTTCTCTTTATCCCGATCATACCACCTCACAAAAAAACTTTCTAAGATCTCCAAGGGTTATCTATCTTGCCCTGAAAACATTTGACTTTTTTACCTTGATCCCAGCTCTGTATGCTTGACTTTTGACTCCTTAGCCCAATGGAAAAATAGATTTCCCACTATCCATCTCTTTCAGTGATTTTTCTCACCAAACCAATCAAAACAAAACCAATTGCACAATCATAACTAGCCTAATATTTTATAAAACAAACAAAGTTAAATGTTATAGAGAGAGCCCTCTTTGAACCTTAAGAAGGCTATATCTTAGAGTTTAAAAGTTGGTCTATGGTTACCTCTAGTTTTCTCAACTAAAAACCAAAAAGATCACAACTAGAGAATTACTGGAGTGATAACATACTAGCGACTCATACTAGGAACTAACCAATCCCTAGTTGTTAAATAAACCTTAAAGGAAATCATTTCTTATTGTCTTTTTACCTTTAAAGATTGTTTAACTAGTTGTGAGTATACAAAGTTGTAATTCTGGCTTCTAGGAAAGTTTATTATACCAGGTCTAATCTGGACCCTAAACCTGTTGTTATAGTAGACAACCCAAACAAAATAGGAAAAAATAAAAAACAGAGAGAAGATTTAGATGCTAAAGTTTTATTAATAAGAGTCAATTCATTACCCCAAGAATTAATAAGTTTGCAGGATATAGAGTTTGATTTAGAATTTGAACATTCTTTATTCAGAACCAAATCTGAAAGTAATTTAAGTACTTTTGTTTTAGACCATGTTTTTATTTCTTTTTGAAATCAAAACATAAAATTATTGCAAGAAATTCTGAATTAAAGAAAGTTAAAAATCAAAACAGACTTGAAGAAATTAATGCTACTATTCTTCAAGAAATTAATGAAGCCATAGAACTAGCTCAATTGCTAGCTTATACATCTAAACCTTCTATTCCCCATTTAGAAACCACTACATCATCTATAGTTTCTACTACCATTCAATCCATAGATCCATTAAGTCCTAGATTACCCTTACAGCCTAGAAATTTATTTCCTTCATCCCCTTCATCCACTTCATCTACTAGCTTCACCACTGCTTTTTCAACCAGATCATTTTCATTTCCTAGTAGTTCCATATATATTCCAGTTTCACTTCCCAGTACCTCAGATTCAGCCTTTAGTTCTTCAACTACTTTTTCTAGTTCAGCACCTTATAATCGAGTTTCATCAGCCACTACTTCTAGTTCAACTCCAAGTACCTCTACTTTATCTCCTAGCCAAGCTAGAATTCAAGTTATGGCTGCTAGGTATGCTCCCCTTGTTCTTCCAATACAACTTCATGACATGCCCCAAGACTACCAAAGTAAAATGCCACAGTTTGATGCTACTACACATTATACTGCACAACATCACATAAGCAAAATGATTGCTTTCTTTGAACTCCATGAGATAGATGAATCAGATGTACAAATGAGGTTGTTTGCACAAACTTTAACAGGAGAAGTAAAGAAATGGTTCAAAGGTCTTACTGCAGGTAGATAGTTGATTTAGCTGTTTTTCATAGATTATTTTTAAATAAATGGGAAAAGAAGAAAATCCCCTTACAAATATTGTCTGAATTTGATGCAATGAAAAGAGCTCTAAATGAATCTGTACAAGACTACTGCACTAGATATAACAGTGTTTACAATTCAATTCTTACAAATCTAAAACCCACTCCTGACTCTATATTACTCAAATGCCCAGATGGATTTGACACTGACATGGCATATCAGATTAGAGAAAGAAATGCAGAAACATTAGAAAGAATGCAAATAGATGCAGTAAGTGTAGAAGTAAACATTCTAGCTAGAAAATCAAGATTAAGAAATGAGGGGAGAGTGACCATGAAAGAAGCAGCCTCTAGTTCAGACACAAAAATAGATATGTTAGCTAAAACCTTAAAAATGATGATGGATAGACTAGATAACATAGAAAGAAGACCTAAATGGGATAATCAACAAAAAATCAAAAATCCAAATTTTAGTAAAGACACAAATTCAAGAAAATCAAAAGACTCAACCCCAGACTAAAAAATAAGTCCTCCCTTTCAGGAGAACTATGCTAAGAGTTCTCACAACAATGGTGATGATGAGGATACCATAAATTTAATGGGAATAAATGATAATAACACTATCTTTCTCACACAGGAAGATCAAGAGTTATTTTAACTCCAACAGCTCCAATTAGATTCAGGGGAATCCTTTGATTATAAACAGGGTTATGACTTTGCCATCAACAAAGTACACAGTCAGTATAACCTAAGAAGTAAGAAAAAAAATGAGTCTTCTACTAAGAAAACTTCTCAAACACCAATTAAGAAAACAGTAGAAGCTCCCAAAACAAAAGTTCTGTATATTCTCCCTAGGGAAAATAAGCAAAACTCTGGTTCTTCCCAAAAGGTTTCCAGCCCAAAGATTTCACCAAGCCCTAAGATTGTGGACATAATTGATGAAGTTTCCCAAGCTGTAAGAGATTCACAAAAATCTGTTGCTCCTAAAGCATCTAATTCTGATAAAACAACAACCTTAGATACTGAAATGCTCAATGCTTACCTTAAATCAGCAGATCCAAAAGCTGCCAGTGCAAAAACAGTGTTTGATAACTCCAAATCTGAAAAAATCATCTACTACTTCACATAACACTCCTAAGAAAATAAAAAGTAGTAAGACTCAAGATACTCAAACTGAAATTGAAAAGATAACTGTAGAAAAATAAGATAAACCAACACAAACTACAGTTACCAAAGAAGAATTGATTCAAATAAGTAAATCACAACCTACATTCAACATACAATCTGAAATTGCAAAGCTAAAAATACCAATTGCACTGACAGAATTGGTGAAACATGACTTGTATAAATCAACTATAACTGAAACATTAAACATAAATGATGGAGAAGATTCCATAAATTTGAATGATGATCAGCTAGAGTTGATTTTTGGCCCAGATGTGAATGGAAAGCATTTATATGGAGCAGTTCCTCCATTTTACATTAGTTTAACTATTTATGATCAAATCTTACATAATGCAATGCTAGATTCAGGAGCTTCACATAATTTAATGCCCAAAGCTATAATGGAAAATCTAAACTTATACATCACAAGGCCGACTCAAGTAAAGTAAAATGCCTAGGTTTAATCGAAGATCTGTGTGTAATTTTAGTTCAACATCTTGGTAAGAGCATATTAATGGACATTGTAGTAGCTGATATTCCACCTAAATATAGAATGTTACTATCTCACTCATGGGGAGCAAATTTTCAAGGATCTCTACAATTGGACATGTCTTATTCTATTATATCAGTTTTTGGTCAACCTAAGAAGTTATATAGGGGAACATTAATGAAATATATGGTAAGTAGCGCTGAAAGGTCAATAAATAACCCAATTTTTACCACACCTACTGATCTAGACTCTTTTATCCTATGTAATGCAGAAACTGATAATGAAATCAAGACTGAACTAAGAGAAGAAAATAAAACACCAGACAATGATAATATTTCTTATGAATCTTTATGGCATTTAGACTTTAATGGTTCAGTAAATAAATTAGGAGCAGGAGCAGGAGTATGGATAACTAATATAGAGAAAAATCATGCAGAAGGCCATGCTTTCAGACTGAATTTCAAATGCACAAACAATATGGCTGAGTATGAAGCCCTCATTCTAGGACTCCAAATAATTAGAAATTTAGGAGGAAAACGAATAGCAATAATGGGAGATTCTGAGTTGATTTTTAAACAAATTAAATGTGATTATTTTGTTTACAATCCTAGACTTGGCCGATATAGAGAGACTGTACTAGATTTGATTAGTGATTTACTGGGATGTAATTTCTCTGCAATACCAAGAAGGAAAAACTTACAAGCACATTCTATAGCAACCTTTGTTAGTACTTGTAATTTACCTTTTCAGCCCAATCATATGTAAACTGTAGAAGTAAAACACTGGCCAATAATTCCAGACAACCTCAAATATTGACAAATTTTCTCACAGGACCAATAGATTTATCATTTTTTGAATAATGAGGGTGAATTTCATAACTGTGAGATAGACACTGATTGTACCATAGATCAAGATTTAGATAGTGAGATTGATGTGAATAATGTAAATTAAAATAAAGTAAAGTTTGCTAAACCCACTAGATTTAGTCAATCAGATATAGATAAATTAGAGAGAGTAGAAATTGATGAGTCTGAAATATTAAATCTCAAAGACAATTTCTTACCAAAAGTTTTAACTCCTTTAGAAGATCTATTTGACTCCAATGATGTTGCTAGAAAACCTAAAATGGAGCCAGTTAGATTTGATATTGAGGAATGCAATATTGGTACAGAACTAAAACCCAAAATGATCAAACTTTCAAAAGCTTTACCTGAACAAGAAAAGGAAAAATATATTTCTCTTTGTAAGGAATTCCAAGATGTATTTGCTTGGAGTTATGAGGACCTTAAATCTTATGACACGAGCATAATTCAACACCAAATTCCTGTGAAAGAAGATAAAAAAATCTTCAGACAAAAATTAAGGAGAATCAATCCTATTTTGATGCCCTTGATAGAAAAAGAAGTGAAAAGAATGTATGATGCACAGATCATTGCACCAATCAGGTACTCTGATTGGGTTTCTAACCTAGTTCCAACAAGAAAGAAAATAGGAGAGATTAGATTATGTGTCGACTTTAGGAATATAAATAAAGTATCCTTAAAAGATAATTACCCTCTACCAAAAATGGATCACATATTACAAAGGGTAGTTGGTTCTTCTAGGATTTCATTGTTAGATGGTTTCTCAGGATACAACCAGATTTTAGTCCAACAAGAGGATCAACCAAAAACAACTTTTACTACTCCTTGGGGCACTTTTATGTATGTAGAAATGCCTTTTGGTTTAATGAATGCAGGGGCAACCTTTCAAAGAGCTATGGATATAGCCTTTGCAAAGGAAATTAAAGAATTCTTAGTAATTTACTTAAATGACATAATTGTATTTTCTAAAACTGATTATGAACACTTGGATCATCTCAGACAAGTTTTTATAAAATTCAGAAAGTTTGGCATCTCATTAAATCCTAAGAAAACCTTATTTGGATTAGAAGAAGTCAAGTTGCTAGGACACATAATATCAAAAGAAGGAATCAGAATAGATCCTACTAGGATAGAAGCAATTCTTAACATCACTCCACCAAGAAACATAAAAGAGTTACAAGCCTTTCTAGGTAAGGTTAACTTTTTAAGAAAATTTATATATAACTTAGCTGAGATAATTAAAGAATTAAATAACATGCTAGAAAAATATTCAGTTCTTAAATGGACTATTGAGGTCAAACAATCATTTGAATCCATCAAACATGCCTTAACTAAAACTTCAATCCTTATAAGTCCTGATTTCAAAAAAGATTTCATCATTTTATCATTTGCTTCAGAACACACCATTGCTGCAGTTTTACTGCAGAAAAATGACCAGGGTTATGAATAGCCCATAGCTTTCTTTAGCAGAACACTTAGAGATGAATCTTTGAAGCAGTTTTACTGCAGAAAAATGACCAGGGTTATGAATAGCCCATAGCTTTCTTTAGCAGAACACTTAGAGATGAATCTTTGAAGTACAATATGATGGAGAAACAAGCCTTAGCTTTGGTAAAGGCCATTAAAGACTTTAGAGTTTACATTATCTATTCTCACATCATTGCCTATGTCCCAAATGCTGTAGTAAAAGACATTCTTACTCAGGATGGTCCTGATGGAAGAAGAGGTAAGTGGATTGCCACTATCTTAGAATATGACATAGAGATAAAACCCACCAAGTTAATAAAAAGTCAAGGTTTAGCCAGACTCATGGCTAAATCAAACTGCAATGCCCTAGACATAAATTTCATTGCCCAAGTAGATGATCAAGAAGAGATGGTGACTCCAGAGATCAGTGCAGCCTTTTTATACTCAACATGGTATGCAGATATTATATTTGTAGTACTAAAATTACAAGCTCCTCTTGGTTTATCAAGAACAAAAGCAAGATTTATAAAGCTTAAGGCAGTAAGATTTTGTATTCTAGACAATGTAATTTTTTGGAGAGATCATATTGGGATTTTATTAAATTGTTTGTTAAAAGAAGAAGCTTACAAAATAATAGAATAATTTCATGCAGGTGATTTTGGAGGACATATTTACTGGAAAACTACTACAGACAAGATTCTGAGAGCTGTTTTTTACTGGCCTACCTTGTTTGCTGATGTAAAAAGATATGTGACCTCCTGTCATAACTGCCAAATCTTTGAGGGTAAGAAAAAGATGTTACCCCTACCCTTAAAACCCATCTCTACTGAAATGCCATTTCAACAATGGTGTCTTGACTTCATTGAAGAAATTCACCCCCCACCATTAGCCCAACATAAGTGGATTCTGATAGCCACTAACTATTTTACCAAGTGGATTGAAGCCATACCCTGAAGGCAAGCCACGGATACTGTAATTATCTCTTTCCTAGAAAGTAAAATTCTTTCAAGATTTGGATGTCCCGAAAATATAACTACTGATAATGCAGCAACATTCAAATCCAAGAAAATGATTGAATTTTTCCACAAATACCATATTACCCTAGGCCATTCTACTACATATTACCCCCAAGGTAATGTTCTAGTTGAATCCTCAAACAAGAGCCTTGTAAACATCATCAAAAGGTTACTTGAAGATAATAATAAAAAAATTGGAATAAGAAGTTGGTCAATGCCTTATGGGCAGATAGACTTAGTACCAAAAAATCCATTGGTACCTCCCCTTACCAACTTGTCTATAGAATGGATGTTGTTTTTCCATTCTCCCTAGGTGTACCAGTGATGAATATTATCCAAGAGTTACAACTTGAAACAAATGATATTCAAAGAAGGATTAATAAAACTATTCACTTGCAACAAACAAGGGAAGAAGTTTATATTAAGTCTCAATTCATCCAGGATAAGATCAAGAAAATATTTGATAAAAAGAGTAAAGAGGATGATTTATACATTGGAGATAAAGTGTTAAAATGGGATTCAAGAAGGGAAGATAAAGGCAAACATGGAAAATTCGATTTTTTATGGAAAATTCGATTTTTTATGGTTATAGAGGTAACAATTCTTTCTACCTAAAATAAATAGATGGGCCAGAGATGTCAGAAGGAGTAGTAAATGGTAGAATGTTGAATCATTACTACTCTCTTGAGTTAAAAAATAGTTGGTTTTCATTTATTTTGATCATTGTACATATACATTGAAGATGTTTAGATTTGATTGGATGTTTTCCTAACAAATTTGAAGCCTAGAGAGAAGGCCCTAAGCTTTGAGAGGTAAATATCATAAGTATGAATAATTGCAGATATCAAAAGACATTTACAAGATCATCGTAGTCAAATTCCAAAGGCTACTGATCTAAAAGTTCTTTACATTTCACCAAGAAATGACATCCCCAAGTGGAGCCACTATTAGGGTTCTATAATAATAGGGTTCATAATTTTTGAACTGACTATGAAAGTCTTGTAAATATGTACATACCTTGCTTTCTGCAAGTTTTTTTCCCATATTTTGAAAAATGAAAAGAGGGTAAAAGTCCTAAAAGAAAGATCAAAGGACTTAGAAAAAGAATGGACCCCAAAAACAAAAAGAGATAAAATAAGACCTGAAAGTGAGCAAGTCAAAATGCCACTACTTTTACTTTACTGCAAGAATAATGATTATGTGCAGATTGTCAATAAATGCCATAATCCATGATTGTTTAAACAGTTTAAACTTAAATTTTCATGCTTTGAATTTTATGTTTTAGATAGAAAATAAAGATATGTCAAAAAGTATAAAATTGACAAATCAGTAGTTAAGATAGATAATAAATGAGGAGCTGAATATTTTAATCTGAGCCCTCAGATGAAATAAGGTTTGAAATCAGGAGCTGACTTAGATAGATTTATGCTTTGAAATAAAATGATTTAGGGTTGAAAGCCTAAATGCACCCATGAAAATGAAGTAAAAAATGTTAGAAATAAATATGGGTAGGTAGAAAGTAGTTGTACAAGCATGTAATAAAGCATCATCGGGCAAAAATCACTAATTTCCCCTTCCCTACAAATATTCAATATTCTAAACTATCAGTTAAAGAGGCTCCGAGCATTTCTCTGACTTCTGTTGGGACCGGACCCAAGGCTCGAGGACTGATTGGTTAAAAAATATTGAATTCCTACACAAAACCCACATATATCAGCATTTGTCCTTTATTCAAAATCATAATTCCATTTTCCTAAGTAAAAACCCATTTTACTTAGTAAAAAAAAGAAAACCCCAAAATAACTAATTCCATTCCTTCCAAAAAAACATTCATAAAACACTCAAAAATACATCTATCCTAAGTTAAAGTGTGAAGTAATACAACAAAGGAAAACTATGTTATTTACACTTTATTTAGGGTTAAACATGTGTTTTTCATATCCCCTACACTCCACCCTTTATTTCATACTAACTACTAACTATATATATTGATTCCCTAAAGTTACACCCTCCCGTATATTACTAAATCCCTTTTATATTAAATAAACCCACAAAAAACCCTTTATTTTACGTTAAACCAATGTTTTTATATCCCATGTGCGCAATATAAAAACCCTGCCATGTCCCATTAGTTTTAACATATCTATACAAAAATATCCTACCCCTATAGTTTTAAAAAAACTATGAAATGTTGAGAAACTATATAATATACCCATGCCCAGGGTTAAAACATATGTCAATGTTTTAATAAAAAAACATAAAAAAACATTTAACCCACCGTCGCATCATATTAAAACTAAGGTTTGAACATATTTAAACGATTATTTCTAAAAATTTTAAACCAACCCCGCCACATTAACCGACCCCAACCCCACACCATCACGACGCAACTTCCCCAATTGATCTGGAGCATTCACAGTCTAATCCCAAGATCCAACGGTTGAAACCCCATATTGCAAATAAGCCTGCGCATATTTCCCCGTTCCATTTTTGCGTGAAATGGGCAGTATTTGGATTTCCTCTCTCCTCCACGTGCTCGATTCTCATTTGATCATGTGGGTTTGCTCCAAAATTGCTTACCACCCAAATGTTGCACGATAACCACTCCTGTTTTTATCCGTTGAAGCCCGAAACCACCATTCCCGCCCGATGTGACCATCATTCATTGCAGAGTTAATGTGACCAAAAAATGCTCAATAAACACGTGATATACATTCATTTCCTCTTCTATTGCGCATAGACTCTGTATAAAGCCCCCCGACTGTAAAAACTAGCCTTTTACACCGTTTTCAAGCCAAGAGTCTGCAAATTTAAACCTGCATCCATTGAATATTTCTAAGGAGCTCTAAATTTCTCCAGAAAATCAAAAAAAAGTTTTTCAACCTGTTCAAAGACCTCAGAAACCACTTCGAAACCTTGTCCCTGTGGAAAATAGGTTTTTCTTCCAAATTAAACCTGTTTCAAATTTGAAAAAACCTTTTTAATACACAATTCATTTATAAGCCTGAAAATCATCCATAAAAATCTATCAAAAAGCTCAAAAAACAGGCCAAAACCTATCAAATTTTCTGCAAAAATCGTGTTTCTTGCTACGCATTGTTTTTAAAGAGAAATTGTGAGTTTTTATAGTTTTTAGAAACTACTTAAGCTCTAAATTAAGTCATAAATACTCTGAAGGTATCCTAAAACTTCTGTGCCCAATATCTAAGTGATTTTCAGCCCAATTTCTCTGTAAAAGAACTCAGGAAACCCTTGTTTCTTGTTTCTAAACCATCAAAAGCCTGTAAATCTTATTTTGACAGTCAAAAGCCCATATTTTGACCATATTCATCCAAGAAACCACTGCTAAAATAAAAATACCTCTACAAACTGTCTAAACTTGCAGAAGTAGCCAAAATTCCTAAAACGCAGAGCTCAAGCAATCTTGAAGGTTCCAAAGTGCCTAAATCAACTCCAGCTATGACTTCTAAGACTGCTATTGTTGTAAATCCTTTGCAACCCCCTGTCATAGACATTGAACATATTCCATTAGCTGACACTGATTACAAGATAGTAGACCCAATTGTTGAGTTTAATCAGCTAGATATTCATAACTGGAGCTATGAGAAGTCCTTATATAATAAAAAAATAAGTCCATATTTGGGAATCCCATTTTCCTAAATATGTTGTTCCATTAACTCATCCATGCCAAGAAGTTATTAGGTTATGTCAACAGTACTATATGCTTGAATAGAGAGCCATAGTAAATGCTAATAAATAAGTTCTTCTTAACATTACTCCTGAATCTATTAACCAAATGTTACAACTATAGCATGATCCTCAAGTATTCCCTTTATCTATAGAGGTCCTTACCAAGTTGTATATTGGCCTAGATTTTCCTAAGAGATTCACGATTTTCCAGACATTTATGCCTTTTCATGTAGAAATCCCTCACATAAATCCCCCGTATTCCACTTCCAGATTCCCAGAATGTTCAAGACATGTGATTTTCATGCTTTCCTTCATCCTAGGGTACTTTACTGATGAACACAGAGATGAATCCATCTTGGGTTTCTTATCTACTTTTACCCCAGGACAACCCCCATCTATAATCTTTGATTATGTTGGTTTCATTGCAAACAATATTCATCATCAATTGACCAATTTTCCAATTGAAGGAGTGTTCAGATACACATCCTTCCTCTTCCATATGTTTCTATATTTTCAATCAGATAATTTTCCAGTTACTCTTCAAAATCTTGACATAGAGGGAAATCCTCTCTCTGTCATTTTTTGGACTACTTTGCTCAGGAAAGATTGTGCAGATTTCACTTATGCAGAATTTTTAGAATTGCTCATACATCCAGTGATCAAAATGTTAACAAAAACAAAGTAGCCAAGGATAAATGAAGAAATGAAGAAAATATTATAGTTATCAGAGCAGAATAAAGTTGGTGATTGGTACCTATATGAAAAACATACGGAGATCATAGTTTGTGGGTCAAATTTGTTACCTTACAAGTTACCCAAACATGTTTCAATGAGGTTCTTTGCCTTGGAGTATATTAGGCAAATCCTAAAATCTAATTCTATAAAATTCATGGTAGCAAAAAAGAAAACTCAATTCAAATTAAAGAATCAGATAGGATCATTCATCTGCAATCATAGGGATGCACAGAAAGAAGTAGCAAAGAAGCTATTGGAATTCATATTTGAAGAAATATTTCCTTCGAATTATGATCCACAAGGGATCCTAAGCAAACTAAGGGTTAAATATAAATTAACACCCTTCATTCATGAAACAAAGCCAGATATAGAAAAAAATGCAAATCAGACTGAGTGGATAGAGAATACCTTAATAGATACAGTAAAGAAAAGTGATACTAGTCACAGTTTAGAGACTGTAGATCAACCAAAAAATTCCACCAAGAGAGTAAGGGAATAAGGATCCTATGTTGTTGAAACTAAAACTAAAACTAAATTCAAGTCAATATACAATAAAAGGGGTAAGTTAAATTCAGCAGGTAAAGAGAGGGTAACAATTGATGTGGAAGAAACAAATCTTATAGATACCAACACTGATTTGCCAGAAACAGATGTTGCCACTGTGATCATCAATGAGCCAGTTACTAAGAATCACAATGAAGAAAAAATTAACAATGAAGATGCACAGTTGATAGAAAGACAACAGAGCATGGAAGCCTCTTCCTCACAGTTAGCTTTGGAGAAATACCTGGACATCAAAGAAAAATACAAACAGATCAAGCTAAAAAATGAAGAGATCAAAAACAATATTTATTCTCAATATCTCAAGCAGACACCAAGTGTGAAAAACATACTTTTTTCTGCAATTATTCAAACGGAAAACTAATCATGTCAGTATTGCAGCCCACAGTGAAATCCCCAAAAACAGTGGCAGATTATAAGAAAATTGATTTATAAGTCCAAACTGAAAAGGTTCATGCTCTAGATCATATTGAATTCCATAGGCAGACTTCAGAAATGTTGTACTCTACTATTACAACTAAAGCCATGAGTGCTCAGAAACTCCAAAAAACCATCTCTAACATGAAAGATCAGATGAAAATAGACAAAGCATCTTTGTATGCTAAGGATCTTAAGATAAAATCCTTTGAAGAACTAGTTTTGCAAGTGGGATATGACCTTGCTAATGTCAAAGCAGCAGATTTATTAGTCAAAAATAAAAATGAAGATATTGCAGCTTTGAGGAAATAGCTTAAACTTCATCAAAGTGAACACCCCCAAACCAAGGAGATAATAGAAGGATAGAAAGAATAATATGACATGATGAATTTGATTTTTCAGTTAACAACCCAAATCAAGGAAAATGGAGATTCTGATGGACAATCTTGTCTAGGAAAAAGAAACATCAAAGACACAAGAAGCACCTACAGTCATCCCTATGGCTACTACAGTTGTGCCATCTACTCTAGCTATAGAGTTGGCACCTAAAGTCCCACTGGCTACTGCAATGCCAGTAACTTTATCCACCACCTCAGCTACATAATAATCTACAACAACAATGCACCATATAGATGAAGCCAACAAACTGGTGAAGGTCATGGAAGAAATGAATCTTAAGACAAATGAAATCAACAGATTAAAACAGATGGTATAAAATCTTGAAAATTCAAACAAATTGGCTCAGATAAATGCAAAAACACATGAGCAAAAGGCCATCAGATTAAATGAAGAATGAAAGAAGTTGCAGAAGGAATTGACCTTGAAGGAACAAATTTCCTATGTAAAAAATCATTTGTGGAACAAAATCATAGAAGCCATCAATGATGTATATCCCTCCATCCAAGTGATTTTTGAACAAAGAGACTTATTGAAAGCAGCATTAGAAGAGATCCAAAAGACTAAAAAGGAATTGGATAACAAACTAGAACAAGCTCTAGAACTGATAAAGTTCCTCAATAGCAAGAACAAGTAAGAGTTGGAAGAAATTGAAATAACTGATAGAACTGAAACTATCATTGAGATAAAGAAGGTTATAACCAAAAAGAACCTGATGAAGCAGTTGGAGGAAAAGTGTGAAAACATGAACATTTCTATAACTAGATTCATGGTTAAATTTGAGAACTTAAGGCAAAGGAGTTTTCCAAATATTTTGGTTATCAATGACAAGTTGATGCCTCGGGAAGATTATAAAAAAAATATCAGAGAATATGCCAAGGAATAAGTTGAAAAAGTAGGTAGTGGACAAGGCATTCCAACAAGAAAAGTCCTACTTAGAATTTTTGAGGACTTATTCTATTTACAACATGAAATTAAACACTTGTTTGTCATCAAACCAACTTTCTCTAGGTACACAGAAGAAAATGAAAATTTCATAAAGTTGAAGAAAGTACAAATTCCAAGTGTTGAAGTTTGGCAGTCATTAATAGACTTACTGTAAAAGGTAAAAAGGAAGACAATAGTGAAACAATTTGCTGAAATTTGCAGTCAAACAAATTTTCTATAGCAGTAAAGATATTTTATAGAGTTTAAAGAGAATCAGAGATTAAAGAGAATCAATAAAGATCTTTTACAGAGTTGAAAGAGAATTAGTGAAAGAATATTAGTTAAAGAAGATCAGATTTCTAAATAGACTTAAAATATCTAAAGCCAGCTAGAAAGACAACAATGCAGCCAACTGCCTCTTATCCTCAATCAGTTTCTATTTCTTTTGGATAGATAGGACAGCTTGTTGATTTGTTAAGCAGTTGTCTCTATTATTGTTGTAAAGATATTTTATTTTCCTTAGATAATTCCTGGAAGCATTCTAGGATATTTTGTAAACAATTGTGTATAAATACTTCACCTTTAGAAGTATTCTTGTGGAATAAATTGCTGAAGATTTCTATAGTTATTTTTGTGGACTTGAAAGCTTTTTTGTGTTCAAATTTCGAGTAGCAGACTGGATCAGATCAACTAGCATCATATTTCAAGATTCATGTGATGAGCTATTTGGAGTGAAGTATTTTCTAAATTTTTCATTGTTATCTTTTTTTCTTACATGCAATCCATTATGTATTCTGAATCTGAATGAATGAATAGGAGGATTACTTCAAGATTTGTTAAAAGCACCCTACCTTAACTATTTGTCATTTCTATGTTTTCATATGATTTATAGTGTAGGGAACCCTTAATTGCTCCCTCTCTCGTTTGATCTCTGCTTACTACTCTTTTTCAGATCAAATAACCCTTCATTGCACTTTATCCCGATCATACCATCTCACAAAACAACTTTCCAAGATCTCCAAGGGTTATCTATCTTGCCCTGAAAACATTTGACTTTTTGAACTTGATCCCAACTCTGTATGCTTGAATTTTGACTCCTTAGCCCAATGGACAAATAGATTTCCCACTATCCATCTCTTTTAGTTATTTTTCCCACCAAACCAATCAAAACAAAACTAATTGCATAATCATAACTAGCCTAGTATTTTAAAAATCAAACAAAGTTAAATCTTATAGAGAGAGCCCTCTCTGAACCCTAAGAAGGCTAGATATTAGAGTTTAAAAGTTGGTATGTGGTTACCTCTAGTTTTCTCAACTAAAAACCAAAAATCTCACAACTAGAGAATTACTGGGGTGATAACATATCTGAACTACTTAAAGTATTCAGATGTGTGACTTTTCTTACTCATAAAATATACCCAAGAAAACTTTGTGCAGTCATAAACAAACTGTATAAAATATAGTGCACCTCCTAATAAATTTGTTTACATGGGTCCACATAGGTCAGTGTGCACTAATTCAAGTATATCTCTCTTTTTATTTTCTACTTGAATAGGGAATTCTTCTCTATGCATCTTTCCTAACACACACGCATCACAATCATTATGTACTTGTTTTAATGTAGGAAGACCTCTTACCATTTCCTTTTTCTGAAGTAACAACAAATCGTTGAAGTTGATGTGACCAAGTCTCTGGTGCCATAGCTCTTCTATAGTCAAACTTGATGTTGTCAAAGCTTGATCTGGTGTTGTCCTCAAATTCAATTTGTACAGACCTCTTGTTTGAATTCCTGAAGCAATATGTAATATCCCAAAAGGGAGAATGAAGTAATACTAAAACACAATATAAGAACTGCAACAAAGTAAACAATAAATCTAAATACACATCAGAATGCACAGAAATAGATGAGCCATTTTATTATATAGGAGGTGAAAAGGAAAGTGCAACAGTGCTCAAAATATGAGACACTCAAGCCAAAGGGATGGCCTGGAATGACCCTACAATGATCCCACAAGAGGGACTGTGTCAATGCTGAACTGCTGGAAGGTAAACTACATTGTCCCTACTGAAACTGTTGGGACTACAACTTCCTGAAAGATAGAAAGTCAGATCTAGGAATAATAGGAGCTCCAATGATGCTAAAAATAGAGATCTGGGCTCTATGATGGATACCCAAGATAACCCAGAAAGGGTTTATTAGATCCGGCAATCTAAGAAAACCACCCTCTCAGGGCTTCACATATGTACTGTTGGGTATGAAAATCTAAAGCTAAATCTGATGATATGATGGCTGAAATGATGCACAATTAGATCTATGCAAAAAGGGTTGACCCCTCCACTAGATCCTTGGGCTAAAAGCTCAAGATCTAGCTCCTCCAATCTTATCCACTCAAAATAGTTGTTGAATGAACAAAAAATTCAGAAAACTGCTCTATAAGAGAGGGAGGCTCAATAGCCTACTGCTAGATATGTCAAATCAACTCCTGAATGATGGAAACAATAGATCCAATGTGCGGAGATGATCCCTCACAGGATTTCCAGCTGAAATACTGGAAACTTCCTTCCTCTAATAGATCTACAGGACTAGGCTGCACAATCCTTGAATGGACTGCTGCTGCATGGAGGTAAAACCCAATGGCCTGAATGCCGGATATAGATCTGCTACTCCTAAAAGGCTGAATGTGAATAACAAAGTGGTATGATGAATCCTCCACTAGTTTCCTAGATGAATGCTAAAAACAAACTCCTGAAGGTGGCACCAATTCCTGCTAAGGAATCTAGTACAACCCTCTTTCAAGAGCTACTCAATGAAAGAGGAGGGATCCCCGCTCAGGAACACCCCGTGCTAAATAGCACTGCAATCTTAGCTAAACAATTCAAGAATGCATAGAAATGTCCTAAGACAAACCTAGATCTAAACAGATCAAGGAATGAATAATCCAAATCATGCCCTCCAATGTGACTTCACCTTCATTATATAGATATGAGCCTTCCATAGCCTAGGCCCACTCCAAAACTCTATTGTACATGTGGACATAAGTCTCCATGGTTGACTGCTCTATTTATCCATGTCCTCCATCATGCTCACATGGGGTTATCACCCTCTCCATCATGTGTGCATTAAATGCATCACTTCCTCCACTATCTTAAGTGCTTTACGATTTGCTTTGAATGCACTATGATCTCAGTTGACCTTATCAAAGATCCTCATGAATTCACATTTAAGATCCATGATCTTATTTGAATGTTTCATCCTCCATAATATATCTCATAAATGAGACATGATCTCTATTAATGGAGCTGCTCCACTACTCCATGATTTTAGATCTAGATCTAGAATATCCACATACACACATTAAAAGTGGATTTTATTCATCTTTGAGGTTTGTGGGTCCCTCCACCCTTTAATTTACTTAATTAATTAATTTTATTAAGAACTCTAATATTTCACATATCATGTGAAAATTTTGGAATATTACAGTCCTCTCTGGCAAAATTTTTCTTGTCCTCAAGCAATTGCAAAAGTAGATGCTAGAGCAATCTATCCCCCTCCAAATGGCATCCAAACAAGGAAGGTCTCCCCATTTGCTGCAATGAGTTATGTATGCCCAGCACCAAATTTGCCTCTCTAGAATGTCTAGAGTGATCTCTAACTATGTAGCTAGATGTCCCTCATCAATCATGAAGCTCCAAGTGACACCCATAAGCTGTCCAACATCCTCCACAATACATGAGATACATAAAGATAGATGGTTCATTCCACAAGAGGAAAGCTCCAACTCACCAAGTATACCTCCATCCCATGCTACATGAAGTAAAGAGAGGCTTTTCATGCTTCCATCCTTAGCCTTGTTGGCCTTGTTGGATCTAAGCATCATCCCAACATTGTACAAAAGGAGAAGCAGAGATATATGGGTAGAAAAATATGTCAAATCATATTCTCCCAATAGTAGCCAACGCAACAATGCTCCCTGCTGCCATACCACACCATCAATATACCAAGTATGGTGTCCATACTCTCCAAGTAAGAGCCATCAGAGGAGTTCCTCTTGCTTCAATCCTCCAACACTATCATGAAAAGTAGGGGAGTATGTAGGACCAAATTCCCCCAATAAAAGCCACAGCAGCAAGATCTCTTGCTGCCTTTTCAAACCATCATGTGAATCATGGAGTAAAAACAACATACTGAAGGACATATGAAATGTCATATCATCCCAATACAAACAAACTCCATTATCACATATCATGAGAGTATTATGCCCTATTAAAAACAATACAAAACACATAAACATGGGATATGTTATGTGATGGAAAAAATCCTTCAACCTAAAGAAACATGCCTTCCTTTGCTTCATTTTGTCATGTATACACAAGGCATGAGTTAAATAAATATGAGCTTTTGGGTGCTAACCATACTCACCCAAGAGAAGTCAGCACAACCATGTCTCCTTCTTCATTTCATGAGTGTTTTTCAAGGCATGGATGAAAGAAATAGGAGCCTTTGGGTAGTAACAAAACTTTCCCAAGAGCAACCAATCTAACCAAGCTTGGTAGCCCATGTTATATATCTACAAGTGGTCATGCAACCCCTTTATTATCATTCTCACCCACTCAGCCCAATGTGGATGATGAATGATGTATTGCATAAACATGGTATCCTCCCTTTGTAGAATACCACCCACCTTAAACTGATGAAGAAATTTTCACTTCATGAAATGTTGAAGTGCACCTCCAATGAGATCTCTTAATGAGATTCTATTTTCACCAAAGGCCCTCCAAAACCAATGAAGCTTTAGATCTGCTGCAGGTAGAAGTTTCTCTTTGAGCTGTGAGACGCTCATTGAGAAAGTGTCATCTAGAAAGGAGAAAAGATTCCTCATCTCAAGATGTCTACCATCTTTACCTCCATTGCTTCATGAGTGAAGCTACCTTCAGAATGCTCCAAGAATGATGGGGCCTCTTCATTATCACTGCTACTAAGTGAAATCATTGCAGATCTGCATGGTAATACATATGCTATCTCAAATCAAGGCAAAATGTTGATCTCATAACCAGCCATTGTACATAGGATCATGCTCATCCCATTTTCCGAAACTCTACACTTCAACTCAAAGGGTTGAATGTAGCCCATCAATGACAAACTGGGATAACTTTTCATTTCCTCCTTTATTAGATCAAGGGTCCTCTGCGCTGTGATATGTTACTACTTCAAATCAGCAGTTTGTTCTAACCCTTGGTTATTCATTGGCCCTGATGGCATGTCCCCATAAGTTTCAATAAGTGGTATTGAAACAATATGAGATGAAGGTGTATTCATACCTTGGATCAACTGATGTGTGGGAACCTCTTGCAAGACCACAAGAGTTCCTCCAACTGGAACAATAATGTCTCCAACTGCTGGTAAGAGTGATGGCTGCTCTTCTATCAATGTACCAGTGCTGGAATCTTCCTCCTCTTCCTCATGCATCTCCTAAATCATGCATGGGACTCTATATGTCAAGAGCTCAAGACTATCTTGCAAAGTTGCAAGTGTCTCTTCTCTGGATGCATGTACTTCTGCAGCTGGTGGTGAATGTAGTGACCCCTTGTCCAGAGTGACAAGAATGGCATCCTCCTTTGTTTCCTTAGGAAATGTCTCTTTGGGACACATATCTGGTTTTATCACATCAAAATTCCTTCTCAACTTGTGAAAGAAATCTGAATATTTAGCTACCTTTGCATGCTCCATGTGACCAAACCACCAATCATTGGCTTCACCATGAAGATGAAGTGCTACAATCTAGACAGCCTCTTTTTCGGCCACAGGATGTACACTAAAAAATGTATCTAACTCCTTCCTCCAAGCCTTAAAAGTGCTTGAGGAAGATCCATCAAATGTAGGCAAATAGAATCTATTGTGCCTCTTTCTTCTATTGTTGCTATAGGATCCTCTTTCTTCTTTGATTTGGAAGAATTATTGGAGAGTTAGGCTCTCTTTGAATGCTCTAGACTATTCTTTGTACTCTTCAAGATACAGACTGAGAGTCTCATGAGTCTCAGGTTTTCTTCTTTCTTCATTGCTATACCCTTCACCCTCTTCAAAGAATGTGGGCATAGTAGATCTAAGAGGAGATCTTATATGATTCTTTGATTTTATTTCTTGCTGATAGGAAGTTGTTGTAGAGGTAAATCCCCTCTGCAGACAAAGGTGATCCCTACTAGCCCAGAACGGGTCTAGCAACAATCGTAACACGCTATGGTGCAGGTCCCTAATTGCAATAAACCAACTTGCGAAGAAGGCTTACCTTGAATCCAACGATGTTGTTTGTAGAGATGGTAGCGCTCCCATTCCTTTGCTCCGACAGATCACAATCCTCACGCTCATCGCGATCGAACACCTGCACATGCAAGAAACATAACAAACACAAGTGTAAAACCCAATATATACAATTATGTATCAATTAGAGAAGACACAACTCATAATCATAATGAACAATACGAGTGGAACCATAACCAATAGTCGCTTATCGTTAATTCATACAAAGGAAAATACAACCTGGCTCTGACGCTGAACCTTCCTTCGGCGGGTCATCAGCGGAATACGTCTCAGTAAAGCTTGTCGGGAATTGGGACAAGCCTCTCTCTTCGATTGCAAATCTCCTTGCTATTGATTTGACACTATGAGGACTATTGCAGCATTCTTTAGGCTATGAAGGCTCTTGGAGATTAGCTTGCAAAGGAAAATGGCAAGCTTATATAGATGGAGCAAGAGGAGTTGGGATCCCTACAATCATGGGATTGGCCCTATCCTCAAGGAAGCTTCCATGAGAGGTGGAAAACTACTTCCTCTACATGGAAATCTAGAGCCAACCTCCCAACTCAAATTAGAGACCAGTTTAGGAATTGTTTGGGGTCAATCTTCTGCCATTTATTTTTAAAAAACAATCCTTATTAACCCTGGCGTGGGTGCGGCTCTGAGACAGAGCGCTAATTGGCGTGCCCTCTTTGGAGGATTCACCCCCTTGGCGCAAGGGCTGAACTGTGTACCCGCGCCAATGCAAAAAAGGCTATTTTTAGGGTTTTTCACAAGGAGTTTTCTTCAAGGAAATGAAAGTCCATGTCTAGGGGAATGCCATGAAAGTGTTTTCAAGTTATGTCACTGCTCACAAGTCACGAAAAGAGCCCTCCAATGTGTGGGATGGGGAATTTCAGGGACGGTGACAAATTGCTGTGTAACAGATGCCCCCTAAAGCATGAGGCCCGAAAGAGAGAGAGGGGTGAAATGATTTACAAGAAAGTGTCCAACTAAAAACACCGCCGTCGGAAAACCTGCGTAGAGAAGTACAACTGATATCTCAAATACATGATATATATGTGGTATGGGCGCAGCCATCCATAACAGAGTATACAATAATCCAGATCCAAGGTATGGGCGCAGCCATCCAGTGAGGATCGAAAAATAGACTCAGGTATGGTCGCAGCCATCCAATCAGTGAGTCATGTAACTAATCATAATAATCCACAAAATCGCAGCCTGGATTCCAACAGACAAAATACAGGGTCTTCTGCTCCATCTCGACCCGAAAAAAGTACAAGTTCAAGCATGCGAATGAGTGAGCTGAAGTCGAACATGCAAGAACATTGTCTGATTACCAGCCAATGATGGAAGTTGTTAATAGATGCGAGAGGTACCACCATTAATGACAATGGTCCTCAAGGTACTACAGGTACAATCTACGGCATGCGAATCAATGAGCTAGCGTCGAACACCGGTAGAATCACTCGATCAGAGGCCAATGATGAAAATCTCACGTCGAATGCGAAGAACCTGCCATTAAGGCATGCAGGCTCCAAGGTACCAAAAGGGAGTCTCTAGATCAGCTTCCCAGATAATGAGCTGAAGTCGACAGGAAGTGACCTTGATCGAAGGTGGGCCATAGTGTTTCCCACATCATCAACGCGAGACAGAGGAACATAATGTCTTCGTGAATCAGGAATAATGTCTTCGTGAATCAGGATCAGATGAGAATCAGAGGAAGGTTGAGACTTCTGCAGAGGTCAATTTCTCTTGAACATATGGCGGCACGATAGTGGATTTGGCAGTATTTGACATCAAAAGATCAGAGGTCATGACGACGAGGCAAAGAGCAGATGAGAGGTCAAAAGGGATCACCCAAACCCATGGAGGCAAGTGAAAAACGAGATGAGATATCCCCAACCCGACACGAATGCAGACAAGTGCCATGTTCAAGAGTGACATACTGCCGACACGAAAATGATGCTGGTTCCATTTTCCCCACCATTTTTGGCGAGTACCTCTTTATTTTTACACAAGATTGAAGAGGATACCATATGCTTTTCATATAAATCCATCCTAGTACATTTAACAAGCCCTAGGAAGGAGGAACTTTAATATCGTCACTACGACTGAATCCAATGTCGTCAGGGTTTAACGAGTCTGACAAAGGAAGAACTTGGCATCTTTTCATGTTTAGAGAGTCTGAAAAGACAGCGGAAAAGTAAATTCCAATGGTCCCTTTTCGCAAATAGTTCCTCAGACCTGAAAAGGTAGAAAGCTATGTCTGAGAAAACCTCCTAGTCGCAATAGGCTAGGGTATTCCTTTTTCGTAAATAATCTATCCCAGCCTGAAAAAGGGGTAAACATATACTGGGTAGATGTCGTTTTGTGACCACTTTAACGAGATCGAAATGAAAAGGGACTCGGAAATTTTTTCATGTTTAGAGAGTCAGAAAATAGCTGAAAGATGACTCCAAAATGACTTTTTCGTGTTTTTAACAAGTCTGAAAAAGTATAAAATACAACTCGTATCACTGCCCAAGTCGCGTAAAAACCTGTCGCTGCACATAAAAGCAAGTGTAAAATCCATTTTCAACAAAATATAATAAAATATTGAGAAAAATGACATTTAAAACCTAATTTTTGACTTTAAAATTTATAAATAGGCTTCAAATGGTAAAACAATTTTACTTTTACTTTTTACCTTACTTGGAGAGCAACAGTGGTTTGTTTGTGTGCAAACTTGCGGCGGTGATTGTGACTGATCCGGGACACCATTCAGCTCCTCGTTTGTTCCAGGTAAAAGGAATTCCCTTAAACTCCATTTTAATCCATTTTTATGAGTTTTCATTGTGCATTAGACTTATGGGGGGACCCTTTTAAAATTTTCGGGCTCGCTCCATTGGCGCGGGTATCGGGCACGAACCCGCGCCAATGGACATTTCTCCACAAAGGGGTCACGTCAGCTGGCGTAACTTAATTTTCCGCTTAAAAATTTCAAAATGTGAGCTACCCATGTGGATTTTCAAATGTACTATAGGTCTAATAAAGCATTTTTTATTGTGTTGATGCAGATATACAGGCACAATGGTTATTGAATGGAAGGAGAGGGAACATGGGGAGGAAGATGAAATGGCTATGGAAAACGAAGCCTGTATGAATGCACTCAAGAACTGTGGACTCAAAAAATTCTTCCTTACTCCATGTTTATGAGCTCAATCTGAGCTGCTATAGTACTTGGTCAGCATATGGGATGAAAATGAGGAAATATTTAAACTTCGGGACCAAGTGCTGGAACTTGAGGTTTCCAATGTGTATTTCATCACCGGGCTATCGTGCGAAGGCCCAGTACCCATTCTGACGGGCAGCAGACCTTCCGGAGAAAAGATAGAACAAGTAATGGCAAGGGTGTGCCCAGGGGCACGAACTGGATCGGGAAGCGGGAAGGTGGATATCCACACTTTTCGCGATCTAGCACTCAGAGTAGTGCTACACACCATTAAGCTGGCTGCGGGATCGCAAGCACTACATGAGGCAACCAAAGCCCAACTCATACTAGCCTCCGAGTGTATGAACCCCACATTGTTCGATTGGGCTACTGCAGTGACGAGCAATATCAAGAGACAGTTAACAAGATGCAAGCAAGCCAAACTAAAGCTGTTCGACTACGGTTCCATTTTGTTGTCGTTCATCCTAGAACGACTACACATTTTCCAGGGCCAAGGGGCCATAGTTGCTGAGCCGGTACCAAGAGAGCTGAGGATGGCTCGCTAGGTAGCACTTATTCCTAGATCAGGAGGAGGCCAACAGATGTCCTGGAGGTCGTATTTTTTTGGGTGGTTACGACGACAACTGATCGTGGTCGAGGATTGGCCTTATGCTGGGACCGATTTCACCGGAGATCCCGATCTTCCGCTCCCGGAGGGGGAGGATTGGGACGAGGAGTTGGGTATGATACTCTTTTTGATTTTTATGTGTTTATGATTTTTTTTTGGTAATACATGTCCGTTCTCATAACAATTTTATGTGTATGCAGATGTCGACCCAGAGAGGCCCGCAGGCATGTCGCCCATTGCGCAGAGAACCCATGTCGCACATGACCCTCAGGTGGAGGGTGGTGAAGGGGGCGAGATGATCCAGAACTTGGAGGGCATTTCCTGGGGGATCTCGGACTATGCACGGCTAGCAGATGTTCCGCTAGCATACCAGTGACACACTGTAGGGGTGCCTAGTCGCCTCCACCGACTACTGAGATGCTTAGTGCGTGCAGTGATTTTTTACCATGAGCACCATGCAGATTAGACATCTAGGGCTTTTCATATGCATATTTTTTGAGAGACATGTCGTCTTCGGCTGTATTAAGACGAACATGTATATTTTTTGATTTTATGTGATGCACACTATGCAAAAATTTCGACACACACACACACACACACACACACACACATATATATATACCTATTTCTGGATGGATCTCTTTACATGTGATGATGTTTTTGTTTATAAATTGTGAAAATGTCTATCTAAAACCATATTGGCTACTGCATCTGTTAATGTATTCATATGTCTGGGTATGTGTTGATATGTGATATAATCAAAATTTCTCTCAAGTAAATGAAAACGTAGATACAAACATAAAATGGATGGGTTTCTAACTGAATAATGACCATTAAGCTGTGATACTACAAGTTGTGAGTCTAGATACACAAGTAATACATGAATGCCAAGGTCCACAACCTCGGTTAATAATTCCAATACGGCACTATATTCTGTGATATTATTTGCAGCAGGACCCAGACACACACCTTGCAAGTTAACCAACTCACCAGCAGGATCATAGATTACCCAGGCTGCCAAAGACAGATTCTTGGTACTGCGGGAGGCACCATCAGCGAAACCCACAAACGGAGTAATAGACATCTGCACAATCAGGAAGACCCGATTAGCAGAAAGATGCTTGCATGCACACCACACCAAACATGCACACAAATGAATATACACACCTATGTACACACACCACACCAAAAAATAACTCAAGCGTAGTATTTTTTAAGGTACAACCCATTTCTAGGCTGCGCCAACGTAACTCCTTCGTAATCAATGAGCTCATAAGCCCCATTTTTCAATACTTGTTTTACTATGTAGGGCCCATGCCCGGTTGGAAATTTCCTGCTCCAAGTTTGTCGTGCGCTTGGTTGTATAGGAGGACGAGGTCCCCTTCAACAAAGGAACGCGGAGATACAGATTGATCAAAGTGGGCTTTGACCCGCTTCTTCTGTGCCTCAATGACTAAAGCAGCCAAGCGGTGGGTTTCATCCAACCGTTCCAAATACAAGAGACGCTCTTCTTCAGGAGAAGTGTCAGGCAAAAGTTCCGCAGCCAACTTTAAGGAAGAAATTTCGCACTCAACCGGAAGAGTCGCTTCCAGACCATACACCAATTGGAACGGTGTGAATCCGGTCGCACTCTTTGCTGACGTTCGGTAGGCCCATAGAGCTGAGAACAATTGGACTTATGAATACCAATTGTTCGTTGAAGCATAGTGACCAAAACCTTGTTCACAGCCTCAACCTGGTGATTTTCCTGGGGGTAATATGGCATTGAGCTATCGTGTCGTAAGCCCAATCTTGATGTTAGATCGGCCATCATGTAATCTCGAAAGTGAGTGCCATGATCGGTTACAATGGCTTGAGGGACCCCGAAACGTGCAATAATGTGGTTGAAAATAAACTGGGCAGCTGTCTTACCGTCGGTAGCTAGTGTAGGCATCGCTTCGGCCCACTTATTAAAGTAGTCTACAACGACGATTATATATGCATGCCCCCCGGCCGAATGAGGGTTACACGTCATAAAATCTACGCCCCATTTTGCAAAAGGGCTGATGCTAATAAGAGGGTGCAGAGGGAGAGGTGGCATGCGCATCTTGCACTGAAAAACCTGGCACGCATGACATTTTCGGACTGCGAAAATGCAGTCTTTGAATATCGACGACCAGAAGTAACCTGCACACAGAATCTTCTGGGTAGTGGCATATCCAGACATGTGACTGCCACAGGCACCACTGTGATATTCATTCAAGACTCTTTCAGCCTCTTCCAGTGTCAAGCACCGGCGGAGCACCGAATCTACTCCAACTCGATATAATGTATCTCCTATAATGCGGTAGGGTTGAGACTGATGCCAAATCCGACGTCGGGCATCTTTGGACAACTCAGAGCGGAACATTGACTTTTGAAGATACACAATAATATTGCCATACCATGAGTCACGAGTGTTAATAAGGAAGAGGGTTTTGCTCGGGATATGATCCTCGGAATGAGATGGGGTGGAGTCTGTCAGGAGGGAGAAAATGAGATCCGCGAAAACCAGTGATTTGGTCGACTTAGCAATGGTAAACTCTAAGTCGAACTCTTGAAGGATAACGATCCATTTGGAGTATTTTCCCCCCAGTAATTGTCGAGATAGAATGTACGTCATGGGGTTGCAATTCGAAACCACAGTTACTTTACGCAACAGAATTTAGTGGCGGAAACGCTGCATAGCTTGCACTGTGGCTAATGCTAACTTCTCGACGTGAGCGTAACGTGTTTCTGCATCGAGAAGATTCTATGATAGATAATAAACAATGTGTTCATTGCCATCATCATCATCCAGCAAGGACCATAGCTATGGTGCTAAATGTGGCGGCCAAAAATAGAGTGAAATCACGGTGATAGTTTGGAGGACGAAGCAACGAAGCATTAACAAGTAACGTCTTAAGCTTCTCAAAGGATCGTTGAGCAATCTCATCCCAGCAAAAGGGAACTTTTTGCTTTAAAAGATGCGTGAAACCTTTGGCCACTTCCGCGTAGTTCGGTATAAAGCGTCGGAGGAAATTAGCTTTTCCCTGTAGACTCTACAATTGATGTAACGAGGAGGGTGATGGGAGATTGAAAATAGCCTCGAATTTTAGAGGTTCGAGGCGAATCCCGTCCTTGGAGACTATGAACCCCAAAAGACGGCCAGAATCCACGCAAAAGACTCATTTATGAGGGTTAAGCCAGATATTATAGCATCGACAGTGAAGGAAAATCTGGCGGAGGTGTTCAGGATGGTCCTCTCGCCGAGCTGAGTGAGATGGCAGATCATCCAAATAAGGCTGAATGATATGGCGGATGTCGTGGAATGCGTAAGACATAGCAAGCTGGAAAGTAGCTCCAGCGTTCTTCAAGCCAAACGGGAGATTTTTATAAGCAAAGGTACCCCACGGATAGATGAATGCAGTCTTGTGTTGATCAGCAGGTAAAATATTTATCTGATTATACCTGGAAAAGCCGTCCATCAAGGAATAAATCTCACTCCCAGCACATTCGTCAATGATTTGATCTATGAAGGGAGTAGGGTAGTTTTCCTTAGGACAGGTGCGATTAATATCACGGTAATCAACACAGACTCTTATAGTACCCTATTTCTTATCTACAGGGACAATGTTTGAGACCCATTCTGTGAGGGGAATCGGGTAAATGAAGCCCGCGTTCAGAAATTTTTCAACTTCTGCTTTAATGGTAGCTGCTTTGCGAGGATGCACTGGGTGTAAGCGTTGGCACACAGGTTTCGCACCGGGATAGGTAGGAATCTCATGCACTACTATGCTGGGATCAATCCCAGGAATTTCCTCATAGGACCAAGCGAACACGTCTCTGAATTCTCGGAAAATATCAGTATAAACTCATACCTCATCAGGAGAACAAGTTACTCCCACATGTATGTTTTCAGCTATCCCCAGTTTAACGGAGATGTCAATCGGAGTGGTTTGAGTAATGTTGCTCAGGTTTTCCTCTGAAAGGACCTCATGTGTCAATATGGGCATCAGGAGAGGTGGAGTGGGAACCTGAGATGAAAAACGCTCTAGACAATCTGACATTGCCCCCAGGCTGGGTATGAAGGAGGAACGATGATGTGCATCACTCCAAGGCAGCTCCTCAAGAGACATTGTTTCAAAAATGGCTTCGTCAGAAGGGAAGATCTCTTTAAGAGGATTAGGCGAGTCGGCCTCACTGAGCCAAGGGGATGGAGAACAGATATCTAAAGCCATGCTCGAGGGAGCATGTTGAGGAGGAGGAGGATCGGATGCGGCAAATATTTCACAGTAATTAATCTCTACTGGAGTTAAGGGCATTGATTCTCGAAAATCAGTCACCTGTTCAGGCGAAGGGATGATCCATGGGTCGTCAGACCTAGAGATCATATTAACTTGAATAGTGTGCGGTGGTGGTGCGAGAAAAATACCCATGAGGACGGGGTCCTTGAAGAGACCGGGTCCTACACTGTCAAGGGGATTGGGGATCTGATCCACGTAAGGAACGTTGTTCTTAGAGGTGGAGGTGAAGAAAGACAACTGATCTACAGTAAAAATCTTGCCCTCATGAGGGAAGTTAAGAAGTCAGAAGAGGGTGGATGGCACGCATAACATGGTGTGAGTCCAACTGCGACCGAGAAGCATATTTTAGTTAAGCTTGGCGTCAACCACTTCTACTTCTACATTGACTATCTTCCCCTGTAACGTAATCGACAAACTCTCTAGAACACCCAGGGGTTTGGATTCCTGACCATCGAATGCCTCTAGGGCATTGGGAGATGATGAAAGAGCCGAAGATCCAATGGCCTTCCAGCAGGCGGATGACATGACACAGGTGGAAGCACCTTCATCTACAACGGCCCTATGGATGTTAAGACCGTTGATCTAGACTTGAATAACAAGAGCGATTTGATGTGGAAGTCAGGGGGTAAAATTTTCTAAGTCGAAGGTGAGAAGACTAGAATCAGTGGGATCAATTCCCTCGATTGCAGATAAGAGAGCTTTCCGTTGCAAAGGGAAACTTTGAAGGACTTCCAATGCGGACATAGCAGAAGGCGCCTGAGCCAAATCCTCAACAATACTGTAGTGCTGAGCAGCACGGGAATTTGGATTGTAGGAAGATCTTCACAGAACACCTTTAGAAGGTGGCCTCACAACAGGTTCAGCAGTGGGCTTCTCAATTTCCAAAGGACCGGAGACAGGAGGAGGAGGTGGGCCATTCACAACTTCCTTCCCAGCTACCTGACGTGATCCAGCATAATCCTTCTAATGCGTAGTAATGGAGACAGGTGCAGCACCATTCATCATAAAGACCTGGGACCCAAATGGTGCAAATGGTGAAGGCTGTTCAACTATCTGGGTCTGCTGAGATGGGAATGGTTCTTTAAGAACTGCCGGAGTCCCTTTGGAGCCTTTGAGAAGTTGAATAATTTCAGATCGTCGGGGACAATCCTTGGTATAATGATCTCCTTCACAAATAAGGCAGGGGTACTTCGGTTTAGGTTGAGACCCGTCATCAGCACGAGGTTTCGAAGACTCTGGTTTCAGGGCGTCGGATTTTGGTTTACCTTTGCCCTTCTTCTTTCCTTTGGAGGCCTTTTCCGTAGGATTTTCCTGAACGGCGTTGACCTCCGTAGTTTTTCTAGAATCTGGAGGGGCAGGAAGAGCAGAATTATTGGAAGAATTAGACTTCTGTTTCCCATTTGAAGATTTTCGAGAGTTTTGAGACACGGAACCAATAACACCATCCATTGTTGGGGTAGGTGGAGCTTTAGAGGTTCCCGGGTGTGGAGCATCAGTCAAAATATCATAAAGCGTGCCGGATTGAGAGTATACTAGATCAAGATACTGGGCACGCGCTATGGCTTGTTCTTCAGTCACACATGCCCCCATAGCAATATCTTGGGCGATTTTGTTAACGAAGGACGTGGTGAACCAATGAGTTAGTAGCTGATCAGGTATATCAAACTTGATCAGTCTACAATGACGTTGCCACTCATGAATGTGATCAGATATGTGGGTGGCTTTATCCTGCTTCAAGGAAGTCAGGAGATGCGTCCCAGCCTCGTAGCGGACCGGTAATTGGAAGTGAGTCAGAAAAGCCATTGCTATGGTATTTAAATCTTGAAAGATGCCACGAGGTAATTCGATATACCACTTAGTGGCAGCACCAGTCAGAGTGCGCTGGAAGAGGTGAAGAAGAATTGAATCATCCACCCAAGAGTTGGACGAACAACAAAGATGGTAAGTCATTACATGAGCTTGGGGGTCCTCTCCAGCGTTACCCTTGTTACACTAAAAATCTGTCATCCTGACATTGTACTATGAGTATGAGCTCATTATTACTCATACTTCCTCCTTTTGCAAGTCTAACATATCAGCTCCTCATGTCAAGCTTTCAAAATCAGAGAAAAGTTCCTAAAAATCCCCTAAACATTGGTATCGCACTTTCTCTATTCATTACCTGTGGTCCCGCACCTAAATTTCAGCTTTCCTACGGAACCATACTGCACGTTCTTTGTGTTATGGGTGCGGACCTCTGTAAAACTCAAAAAGGCGAGAAAGTAAAGATAAAAAGTTGATTTCAGATGAATTCTAGAAGATTCTAGATGGGAATTTTCGGGAATGGATACGCTTTGAGAAGGTTCATGCATCCCTCACTTGATGGAGCTAATCCCTTGATGTAAGGAGCTAATCCCTTTGAAGGAGGATTCTATCCCTTCATATTTGGAACAAGAAACCTCCTCTCTTCCACTATAAAAAGAGGCCTTGGGTAACCTCAAAGGGAGTTCAAGCTTAAGATATTTGAAGTTAAATGCTGTTGAGATTCAGACTCGGTTAACTAAGACTTTATGTGAGGTTAAATCACTCATCTCTATTTGTCTTGGTTCAAAGAGTGCAATGCTTGTCAAATTAGAAGAGATTCCTGCTTCGGACCCCGGGAGGATCTGCACAGCATCAAGGCACAGGTTGTAAAGGTTTTCTTTATTTGAAGTTAATACAAATATGCTCATTTCTCTCATTAAACTGTCTATTCATGGTTTATTTCATAAATTCCTTGATCATTATGATGAGTATGGTTTATAATAATGTCTATACAGGTGCTGTGTAATATTTTTTCTTGTTTGTGACTGTAGATTCACGAGGAATGTTCTTTCAAGTGCACGGGAAGGACTTCAACGAGATCAAGAAAGCACTGGACATAAGGTAGGCCTTACACCTATATAGTGTTTTATGAATCTTGTATGCTTAGAGAGAGATTATTATAATTGGTTGTTTGTTGCTAGTTACTTTTAGTACTAGAGAGATCGGTCTTGTCTGCAAGACGGATTAATCTACACAACAACCCTCAAAATTTGGGCAGTCACCGGGTACCTTGGTCGGAACCGGAGGCCAATAAGGATTGTGAAGAATCGGATCATTGGTTAATTTAGAAACATCCGGTAATTCCAAGGTAGCCAAGAATGGCAATTGTGGATTGAACGGCATGCCAGGACCTCGATAAGGACCTGTACCTGTACTCCACACTGGTTGAGTATATCCTTTCCCCCATGAGTTCTATCCCATAGGATTCTGACCGTAGGGGGTATAGGGTGTATAACCAGTCTGATTTGGTTGCTGGTAACAAGTGTACGGGGCTTGATAACCACAGTATGGAGCTTGATTATATGTCGGCCCCGTTTGAGCAGTATGCAGATTCCGCTGCTGAGCATAGGTGTTGCCGGGTTGTTGAGAGTAATAGTTAGAACATTGGGGCTAGTTATAATTGGGTCGGTATTGACCATGAGAATAGTAACCGCCTTGAGTTTGAGTGGGCTGCTGATAGGTGGAACCCTACTGAGCCTGATAATTTGGACGTACCGTTTGATTCGGTTGCAGCATTGAATAAATCGACTGTTGGGCAGGGTTGATAGAGTGTGCAGGCTGGCCTAGTTGAACAAGCTGACCTAGCTGAACGGGCTACCCTGGGTGAACAGGTTGACCCGGATGAATAGGTTGTGCTGGTTGTACAGGTTGACCTAGCTGTTGTGGAACACCAGGATGTGCCAGATGGACCGGTTGGCCTGATGGAGGAATGGAGCCAGGTGGTGGGTGGTAACCAGTTTGACCTGCAGTAGGACCATAAGATGATCCTGGTTGATGTGCAACGTTTGGACCAAGAGGATACTGAGTTTGCATGGGTTGGGAAGGTTGGACTTGCCCCCCAGGACCGTATACCGGCCCGGGTTGGTACCCCGGTTGACCTGTGAATCCTTGAGGTTGCCCCGGTTGGACTCCAGGAAGAGGCTGCACGAGTTGACCTGAAGGGTTGTAATACTGTCCTTGCGGACCGTATAATGGCCCCTGCTGGCCCGCGAGGTAACCTTGTGGGTCATAAGGATAGCTAGGCTGGCCTGAACATTGGCCTTGAAGAGGTTGTCCTTGCGGGTTATAAGACTGCCCAGCCTGGTTATACGATAAACCCTGAGCATGAAGTTGAGCCTCAAGAGCGGGTAAACGTAAAGGATTCCCGTACTCATTGTACTGATATGGAAAAAAGTACACGGGCGTACTAACCTGTGCATAATGCAAAAAATACGAGCGGTTGGGATCTTGAGAGGATTGTCCAACCTCGGGGTTCGATTGTTGTAGGGACAATCGATACTCCTCAGGAGAAATGTTCTCCAGCATAGCAGAAGCTATATAGACATCTTCAGGAAGCGATGTGGTCCTTATGGACTGAGTGGTAACAACAGGTGTAGATGTAGCCACACAAACAGTGGACCTGACGGGTACAGAAGTGACCTGAGGGGACGACGTGACGGGTGTTCAAAGAGACATGCCCAATGAAGGAACAACCAGCCTCGTAGAAGGAACTGATACCCCCATAGAGGCAGCGGCAGCGATAATCTGACCTAAGGATTAATACCTTGCTGGTAGTGAGGGACCAGGCGAAGACATAACAGATAATTCGGGGTTGTCTTCTGGGAATAACTTCCGGGTTACTTCTGGGAATAACTGGTAATCTTCACCAAACGTGGGGATTTCCTCGCTAGGAGAATGGATGGATTCACTCATATTTGAACCTGCCGCTAGATCTCGTAACAGACGGCGAGGAATAGGAGGAATAACAGCAGCTAAAAAAGGCGAACCTGATGTAAGAGGAGGGAAATGTTCCCCTACTCCAAATCCAGACCAAGGGTCGGAAAAGGGCCAATTGAACTCAACTGGTCCTCGAAAGGGAAGCTCAGACAGAACTGGTTCCCCGTCGAGAAACTCGAAAATGATGGGTTGTTGTGGCTCAGCAGAGGATTGCGAGACCTCTGATGAATCGTCTGTATATGGACTACTAGTAGACGAAACTGAGGGTTCCGCCACTGTGGTAGTAACGACAAGAGAAAAAGATCAAACACACACACGGGCTGAAAAAGAATCAAGGTACACAATCAAACGGTCAACAAGAAAAATCTAACAGGGCGTGTGATCGTGGGTGATTTATTTTACGACATTGAAACTTAGAAACTTCACTGTTTCATGTTTTAAGAGTCGAGAAACGGATGAAAGATGACTCTATCTCTTTCAATTTTGACGCAAGCGTGAAAGGACAAGCGCTTGGTGATCTTTTCAAATTTAAGGAGTCAGATAAGATCAAAATGACCTCTCAGGAGTACTAGGCAAAGGGTGTACCAAATAACCGTGAACTGCAATATACACCTTGGTTTCAAAATGAAAGAGAAATCAACCAAGGACTTAACGTAAGTGTAGGCAATCTCCTCGAATGTTGTGTCCAGTGTATCACGGGTATAGGGCAGCAGACTCAGCTTCCTATGGATAAAGGATGGCAACCTAGTGGGGTCTCCCTTTATATACGTGACGGTATGGGGAGCAAAAGTCCGTACTAGTGCTGTCTAAAGCCAAGAGGCGAATGACAGCTACTACGTTTAAAGACCCCGGAACACGTCTCTAGCCTAGACCTCTAAATATTTCGTTAATGTTTCAATGCTGCCTTAGTGTAAATTGAATAAATTTTAATGTTTATCTTCAATTATGTTTCAGTTTTTAGGCCCCAGTGAGTGTTATGTCTCTAAATCTCCTAAATTCACACTACATGCCACAGTATATCATTTCATTCAATGAAAGCTAATTATGAGAGAGTTAAGAGCTTTTCACACAAGAAAAAAATGATCAGACAACAACCAGCAATGTCTCTAATGTAGCTAATGGAAACTAAAAGCTTTTCTTTCAAAGTTACTAATCATTAATAACACGGAAAAGATTTAATTCACACTAACTAATCACAAGAAAAAGATATTTTTTTGTATTTTCAATGTTGAAGAGCAAAGTGCACTAAACAAAATGAAAACTAATGAAGAGAGCAATTTGAGAAGCGATAGCAAAGGAGTAAAAACAAGCAAATTTCACTCAATGCAAACACACAATCAGACCTCAAATTGACAAAACAATCCCTCAAAACCAAGAGAATCTCAAAGACTCAAATGAACCATGTAATCTAGGCTCAAAGCGAGCAAAAGCGGAATTCAAGTGAAGAAGAAACCAATCACTCAAAAAACGCAATAAAATGATTGACAATCACCAAACGAATGCAGAGAAGTAATCACAAGGTTGACTGAACATATAAACACCAAAAACTCCCAAGGGAGGCCCAACACACAATAGCACCTAGATGCCGTAGGGCTAGAATGTAAAATCGATAGAAATGGGCAAACAACCGAAGGATGAAGGTCAAAGTCAGTCAAGCAAGGCTCCAGAACACTCAATCAATCGTAAAAATAAGACCAAACACCCAGATCAGTCTCAGAAGGCTCAAAAGATAGTAAACCCTAGCACATTACAGGATTGGCGCGACTGTAAGGCTGAAACTAGCGCCAGAGTGGAATTGGCGCGAGTAAAACACTGACAACATGCGCCAGTGGGTGCGACTGTCACACTAAAAAGTGCGCCAGCCGAGTTTACTAAGGAAAAATGAAAAAAGAGCAATCCAAGAAGCAGACCAGTGATGGTAAAGCTAAACAAAAAGCTAAACACACAGCAAGAGCCAGCCAAAAGAGCTGATCAAGCAAGTAAAGTCAAGGATGGACCAGAAAGACAAGACAATATTCCAAGTGTTCAATTCATAAACTAGATCGGAGATTGACTGAAGCAACATTCATCTACTTTCGCGAATGCAGAGCAAGAGCGTTTCGAAGGCTGTCTGGCTAACTTCAGGCTCTGTCTGTAGTTTATAAAGCAAAAAACCAACTAGACGTCCCTAGTGGAGTCGCCAATTTGTTGTAGAGGTAAATCCCCTCTGCGGACAGAGGCGATCCCTACTAGCCCAGAACGGGTTTAGCAACAATCGTAACACGCTATGGTGTAGGTCCCTAATTGCAATAAACCAAATTGTGAAGAAGGCTTACCTCGAATCCAACGCTGTTGTTTGTAGAGAAGGTAGCGCTCCCGTTCCTTTGCTCCAGCAGATCACAATCCTCATGCTCGTCGCGATCGAACACCTGCACATGCAAGAAACATAACAAACACAAGCGTAAAACCCAATATATACAATTATGTATCAATTAGAGTAGACACAACTCATAATCATAATGAACAATACGAGTGGAACCATAACCAATAGTCGCTTATCATTAATTCATACAAATGAAAATACAACCTGGCTCTGACGCTGAACCTTCCTTCAGCGGGTCGTCAGTGGAATACGTCTCGGTAAATATTGTCAGGAATGGGGACAAGCCTCTCTCTTTGATCGTCAATCTCCTTGCTATTGATTTGACACTATGAGGACTATTGCAGCATTCTTTAGGCTATGAAGGCTCTTGGAGATTAGCTTGCCGAGAAAATGGCAAGCTTATATAGATGGAGAAGGGGAGTTGGGATCCCTACAATCATGGGATTGGCCCTATCCTCAAGGAAGCTTCCATGAGAGGTGGAAAACTACTTCCTCTACATGGAAATCCGAAGCCAACCTCCCAACTCAAATTAGAGACCAGTTTAGGAATCAGATGGGGTCAATCTTCCGCCATTTATTTTTAAAAAACACTCCTTATTAAGCCTAGCGCGGGTGCGGCTCTGAGACAGAGCGCCAATTGGCGCGCCCTCTTTGGAGGATTTACCCCCTTGGCGCGAGGGCTGAACTGTGTACCCGCGCCAATGCAAAAAAGGCGATTTTTAGGGTTTTTCACAAGGAGTTGTCTTAAGGGCAATGAAAGTCCATGTCTAGGGGAATGCCATGAAAGTGTTTTCAAGTTATGTCACTGCTCACAGGTCACGAAAAGAGCCCTCCAATGTACGGGACGGGGAATTGCAGGGATGGTGACAAATTGTTGTGTAACAGAAGTGCTTGGAACTTCCTCATCAAATCTTCTTCTTGGATCCTCCTTTTGCATTTCCCTCTTCATTTGATTGAACTCCTTGGAGAGATATTGCATGGATCTAAAGAGAGGAGTGGCAGAACTATAATCCTCCTTCATGATAGATCTCATCTATCTCTTCTTATTTTGATGCAAAAGATGAAGTGTCCACAAGCTGAGCCAAAGATCATACTCTAATACCACTGTAATATCCCAAAAGGGAGAATGCATTAATACTAAAACACAATATAAGAACTGTAGAAAAGTAAACAATAAATCTAAATACACATTAGAATGCACATAAATAGCTGAGCCATTTTATTATATAAGAGGTGAAAAATCAAGTACAACAGTGCTCAAAATATGAGACACTCAAGCCAAAGGGATGGCCTAGAATGACCCTGCAATGATCCCACAAGAGGGACTACGTAACTACTGAATTGATGGAAGTTAAACTACGTTGTCCCTGTTGCAACTGTTAGGACTAGAAATGCCTGAAAGATAGAAATTCAAATTTAGGCAGAATGGCAGATCCGATGATTATGAAAACAGATATCTGGTCTCTATGATGGATACCCAAGATAACCCAGAAAGGGTTTCTCGGATCTGGCAATCTAAGAAAACCACCCTCTTAGGGCTTCACATATATACTACTGGGTATGCAGCTCTTAAGCTGGATCCGATGATAATGATGGCTACGATGATGCATAATCAAATCTATGCAATAATGGTTGACCCCTCCACTATATCCTTGGGCTAAAAGCTCAAGATCTAGCTCCTCCAATCTTCTCCACTGAGAATAATTTTTGAATGAACAACAACTTCAGAAAACTATGTTGTAAGAGAGAGAGGATCAAAATACCTGCTGCTAGATATGTCAAATTAGCTCCTGAATGATGGAAAAAATAGATCCAATGTGAGGAGATGATCCCTCATAGGATTTCTAGCAGAAATACTGGAAACTTCCTTCCTCTAATATATCTATAGGACTGGACTGCGCAATTCTTGAAGGGACTGTTATTGCATGGAGGTAAAACCCAATGGCCTGAATACCGAATATAGATTTGCTACTCTTGAAAGGATGAATGTGAAGAAAAAAGTGGTAGGATGAATCCTCCACCAGTTTCCTAGCTAAATGCTAGAAACAAACTCTTGAAGGTGGCACCAATTCCTGATAAGGAATGTAGTACAACCCTCTTTCAAGAGCTACTCAATGAAAGAGGAGGGATCCCTGCTCAGGAACACCCTGTGCTAAACAGCACTGCAATCTTAGCTAAACAGCTCAAGAATGCATAGAAATTTCCTAAGACAAATCTAGATCTAAACAGATCAAGAAATGAATAATCCAAATCATGCCCTCCAATGTGCCTTCACCTTCATTATATAAATATTAGCCTTCCATAGCCTAGGCCCACTCCAAAAAAAATTTGTACATGTGTACAGTAGTCTCCATGGTTGACTACGATGTTTCTCCATGTCCTCCATCATGTTCACATGGGGTGATCACCCTCTCCATCATGTGTGCATTAAATGCATCACTTCCTCCACTATCTTATCATATGTGATTTATGATATTCTTTGAATGTACTATGATCTCATTTGACCTTATCAAAGATCCTCATGATTTTACATTTAAGATCCATGATCTTATTTGACTGTTTCATCCTCCATAATCTATCTCATAAATGAGACATGATCTCCATTAATAAAGCTTCTCCACTACTCCATGATTTTAGATCTAGATCTAGAATATCCACATACACACATTAAAAGTGGATTTTATTCATATTTTAGGTTTGTGGGTCCCTCCACCCTTTTATTTACTTAATTAATTAATTTTATTAAGAACTCTAATATTCCAAATATCATGTGAAAAATTGGGAATATTACACAATAGTATTCATACCGTCCAAAAAATATTTAATATTACAATTATATTTAAAGAATTCTACCTTGACATTCCGATATGTAATCATGGATACATAAATCAGATTCTTTGTAACTCCGGGTACGTACATTGCATTATGGATATGTCTGATATTACCATGAGGAAAAATAACAGGAATGTTCCCTTACCCTTTGATATGGTAGCCTCTATCATCGCAAAGGTACATTTTTGCGCCGTTGTTGGTTTATTTAAAAACTTCGATCCATTGTTTGTTCCCTGTCATATGTGTGGATGCTCTCGAATCCACATACCAGATGTCTGCTTTGACGTTTTCATCAAAGTCTACCATCAACAACATGAAGTCCTGAACATGGTTATCATCTGCGAAATGACATGCATGTCTTTTATGTCTTTGTTGTTCTTCATGTAATTTCTTTCTCCTGCACTCCTTAGCCATATTACCGATTTTTCCACAATAAAAACATTTTACTACAGAGTCGATTCTATTCGTATACATACCTTGAGCTTGATTCGGTATTTTCTATGGATTTCCTTCATTTTGTTGTGATGGATTTCCTTTTTATTTGAAGAATTTCTTCTTTTCTACTAACGCAAGATCTGCACTCTTGGGTTTTAGAGTCAATCTTATTTCTTCTTCTTGCGTAAGTATTCCTATCAGTTCTTCAAACTTTGGGATTTTCTCTCTCGCACTTATCCCAGTGATGAACATTTGGTAATCATCAGTCATACCATTCATGGTAATTGTGACCAAATCTGCATCTTCTACAATCTCACTGATATTTTCCAATTTTTTCTTTAGATCTTTGATACACGATATGAAAGAAGAAAATGTTTCATTCTCCTCCATATTTATGGATAGAATCTTTATCTTCAAGAACAGAAGACGATTTGTATTCCTTCTCTCATACAAATCCTTCAATACTGTCCAAATCTCACTTGCTGATTTGAATTCTCTGATATGCGGTATGATGCATTCTTTCACTGATATCTTCAGCAACGTCTTTTCTCTTCCTTCTCTCTTCTCCTAGTCTAGAATCGACGTGGCTCCCGCTGCTGGCTTTGGCTCATCCCCATTTGCAATCGTCCAGGCACTCTACGCTTCTAGCACAATACGCATCTTAAACTTCCAATTATAGTAATTGGAACCATCGAGCGTGTTGCTCTCGTTCAAGTATTCTTCAATTATTTTATTATTCATCTTGGCGATTCACAAAAAATTTCGAGTAATTGACATGAAAACAAATTATGGATCTACCCTAGATCCTTACAGAAAGAAATATCATGATACATATCTACCTAATCTGTGATCAATCTAATAGATTGTTTTGCATGTTGTATGGTAGTCTCTCTTCTCCTCTGCCACCTGGATACTCACAGTGATCACAACATTCCGGCTATGATTCAACCATGGAGCTCTGATACCATGATAAAATGTGATGTTTGTATTAATGAATAAAAACTCGCTAGTCAGCTCTAGGAAATAGAGTCTGAACCAAGAGAGTCTGGCTCTACAGAATGCTATACATTCTCAATACAACTCAATAAATATATATCATACATGGATATAGTGAAGTTAGGACCATACCCTAAGAAATAGAAACTAATTCCTATCCTAAAGTTTCGTGAACCAAATTACACTAATTAAGGATTCTCCATTATCTTTCAATATATTTTATATTTTATTATGGAAGTATTTGAATGGTTTTTATTTAAATAGATTCAGTATCATCAAGATTCTTAATGCACCTAAATTTATTTAGATCTTCAAAAAAATTAACTAATTTTATCAAAATGGCGTTAGATTTTGGATTCTTGTCCAAAAAAACTGCCTCAAAATTTACTATTTATGAACTGACACCATTTTATTTTGGTCTCAAGATGCCATATATGAACACGGAGAAAATGATAGAACTTATGAAATTGGAATTCAATATCTTTCAGTCTATCCAACAGAGATATTTAAAGTATATCTCAAGGTGAGGAGCTGGATATTGTCTCCAAATAAATTGGATTTGAGTGGTGAAAATTTATAGTAAGTAAATCGATGAAGTTCGTATAATGTGCAGATGGTGGACATATTATGATTTCCCTCAGCTGACATTCACACAAAATCATCACGTGGAATATTACACTTTTGCTTCTTGCATTGCTACTGATCCATGTTGGAATTTCTAAATATTCCGAACACATATAGGAAGCTAAGTTCCTCAACTAAACATAGAGATTTTAAAAATAAAAAAATTTCATACAGAGAGATGAAGTATAAATTATATTTCATTAAAAAAAACTCGAACTGTTACAAAATAGGATTCCTCAGAACTTATATTGTTCTGGTTTCACACAAACAAAATACTTTTGCTGGCTGCTACACATGGAGCACATAAAAAAAACTTCTTTTCTACTCTCTCTGTCTTTTTAACACAATCACTGCTCTAGTTGTGTATTTCTCTTTGGCATACATTACATTGTGCACACAGTCAATTCATACGGCATATAAATATCTTTTTACGTTTCATTACAATATTTATATATATTGTAAATATAGTATATTTACAATATATATTATAAAATGTTTATAACCTAAGTTTAAAACAAAAAACTAAAACTATATCACGACAAATAAAAACTTTAAAAAATTATACATTATACATTCCGTGGAGTTAAAAAATTATGCAAAAGCCCATTTCTTTGCTCCACGGAATTATTTTGACTGTTCTGGAGGAGTGATGACATCACCTCCTCCGGTCAACTTCCATGCTCGTAGCTCATTTTGGATGTCGTCAGAATGAGGCTAGTTGTGCGTTAAGTGTGGTTGGTGGAGGATTCAATACATTAGATGAATGGTTTGAATGCAAAGGTAGCGTGTAAGTTAGAAAAATGGATATTTCCGCCACTGTCCTTTACCTCTCCCATCAAAATTTAAACTCATTGTCCTTCTGTTTTGCGTGCGGTAGTTGGAATTAATTTCCAACAATCCAAAACATTCTGCATTCTAACACTAGTACATTTGGGGGAAATTCCGACACTTGGTTCCGTCGCTTTTGACCAAATGTCGGAAATTTCCCCAAATTTTTTCAATCCCACCCGAAACTATCGCTATACCGATGTTTAGAGAAAAGTGTCGCAATACCGACACTTAGACAAAGTGTCGCAATTGCGATGTTTGGAGGAAGACGTCGCAATTGCGACACTATGCCCCAAAGCGTCGCCATTGCGACGGCTACCTCCAAACGTCGCAAGTGTGACACAATGTCTAAGTGTCGCAATTGCAACGTTTGGAGGCATCCGTCGCAATAGCGACGCTTTGTCCGCCATCGGTATAACGACACTTATATGCATGCTACATAAAAATATGACACTTATATGCACGCTACATAAAAATGATTTTATTAAAAACTACATTAACGTCTGATATCACGCGCGCATTCGCCACTACAAGAAAAAAGCACATTGGTGAGGGTCATGCTTGTGACAGACCTTTAAGGTCCGTCACCAATGTCACATATGGTGACGGTCCTTAAAAAACCGTCACTGTAAGTGTATATAGTGATGGTCCTTTATGGTCCGTCACCAAAGACATTTTCAATGACACTTTTGGTGAGGGTCGTTAAAGGCCCATCACTAATTTTCTCTTTGGTGACACTTCTAGTGACGAACTTTTAATGACCCTCACCAATGCTCTTTTTGTTACTTTTGGTGACGGTCAAAAAATGTCCGTCATCATTGATCATTCCAACGAGTTTTTGATGACGATATATTTTTTGTCAAAAGTTAAAGATTTAATACCATTATTGTGGAGTATTTTTTATAATATGTCCAAGGCCATAGTGGTTAGGGTCAATCAATTTTTTAGAAGTAATTAGTGTGTATCATTTCCCTCGAGTAATGAATATTCGAATAGAGATTTCGTATGAGTCAACACATGATTCATATATATTAAGTTTATTATCTAGCAAATTCCCTTTAGATAAAGTTCTATTATTGTGTGTAGGAAATATATTATTTAATACATAATCAAGCTTTGACAATTCTATTAATGAGAAATACCTAACAATCCTCACCAATCTAGGCATGCCTTAAATTAATGCTTTGGCACACACTAACATTTCTTAGCACCCCACATGTATTGGAACATCTTTTTACCTAGAACATATTGTGATGACATTGACGCCCAAGCACATGGTAGCATGCACTAGCACAACATCGAACTCTCCTAGCATGTGTTGGCATGCTGCATATAGTCCCTAGCATGCCCTGGAACACCTTGGTTGAATACATTGACATACATTAGCACTTGGCAGACAATGCCACTTGGCATGTATTGGGACCTATTACTAGTGTGCCTAGCATGCCCCTTTTCAAAAAGATAAAGTCCTAACTTATTAACCCTCTTATTGGTTCTTCCTTTTGTTGCCTTGACACATATTAACATACCCTAGCACCCTGCACCACATCCTTAGCACCTAGCATGTATTGGCATATCTTGACGCTATTAATTGGCACATGATATAATTAGCACACCCTGGAACTCCCAAGCACACTTTGGGAATTCTTTACATGCTTTGATATTCCCTAGCATGCCTTACCAATGCTTAGCATACTTTGTCAGTCCCTCCTTGGCATGACAACTAACACTCATTAACACTAGTCTCTGGCACACGTTCCTCATATTCATTAACTTCCATGAATTTTTACCTAGTGCTCCCTTAATTTTTTTTCCTAGTAATCCTTAACACTCATCAACATGCATTATCACTCTCTAGCACACCTTAGCACTCATCAACATTCCCTTCCACTTCATAACATGCATAACACTAGTCCCTGACACATATTGGCGCTTGGCACATGTTGGCACTTGGAAAGTCTTAGCATGTATGGAATACATTGAGATGCCTTGGTATGATTTGACATGGTTTAATATTAAATTTATTTGTGATTATCCATTGTTGGAAAGTAGATGAGAAACAACAAAGGAATACTTGGCACTTAGAATGCACTAAGACTTTGCACTTGGCACCTATTGCTGCCTAGTGTTGGTGTGCCTAGCATGCCCCTCTTCGAAAAGGTAAATTGATGACTTATTAACCCTCTTATGTGTTCATTTCCTTGTAGTTTAAATTTTTTCTCCCTTTTTTGTCTTGACAGTCCCTGACACGCATTGACACACCCTTGCACATCTTGGCATGCCTCATCACTTGGCACATCTTAGCATTTTTGACATGTATTCCCATTATCTGGCACATCAAGGAGGTGAAGAGAGATTTAGTCCTAAAGTAGGTCGAGTACGAGGGAGAGTAAGGGTTGCTAAAGGGAGGTCATGATCATCCTCCAAGAGCAAGATCATCATGTGAGGGTTCAGAAGAATGTTACATACCTTAAGGGTCGGTTTGCGCTAGGAGGTAGGATGGCACATTGTTGGTTCTCTTCTGGCAGATCGAGCTTAAGAGAGGTTTCTCATGAGAATATGGGCATGTGATTTCAATGGTGTCTTTATGTGAAGGCCGCATCAAATTCTGAAATGTTGAAATTTGCAACAAGAAACAGTGAGATTGGAAACCAGAAAGGACAAAAAAAAATGCACCCACACTGGTGAGGAATTTTAATGCACCATGAGTGAGGAATGTGGCGCATCTAATTTATTTTTCCCTTAAATAAATTGGACAATAAATTGTAATTTCATCTCATAACAACTTGTGTCAGTTAATTAAGTCATGATGACCGAGTTAGCTCAAGAAATTCAAGTACTTGAGGGTCTGAGATGAGGCATCTAGAGGGATTCTAATATTTTTTGGGTTCAATTGAAGTTGATGCATTAGTAGGGTGCAAGTGTAATTAACTCAATTAAATGCGTTAAAATCAGTTTAACTGGTTCTAATTGAATGATGAGCTAGTGAGAGGTCTAGTGAATTAAATTATATTTAATTCACAATGAGTGATAAATCATATAGCTGATAATTCGCTATTAATAGTTGCATGCATGTCAGTTTCGAGGAATACACAGTTGAGACAGAGGTTAAAGGGAACATAACTATCAGTTTTATTCAGAGAAAATTTCCCATGTGAAATTATAAAGTAAATGGGATTCCATGATGGATTGCGCAATCAAGGAAGACTGATTTTCCTAATTAATAAGGAGTTAATTCCCTAGGAATTGCATGAGCAAGGCAAGCTGAAGTAAGGATGAGAATTGGCTAAGTACTAGACCGAGTTTGCCTAGATCAACGGGAGACAATTGACAGAGTGCTAGAGAATCTCATGAGAGATTAAGCATTAATGTATTGTTTCATGATTCCTTCACTTAATACACAATAGAGATAGAGGGGTTTTGAGTAGTTTCTTTCCCCAAATACATCATGTTGTTGTGCGATTGATAATTTATTTCTCTTACTTATATGTGATTGCGTGATCGTGTTTTGTTTCCGCAAAGTGTAGGAAGGATTCAATATCTTGTTTTAGTAGATTACAAGATTATATTGAATCTCGTTGGTTAGATTTTCTACATGGTATCAGAGCAGGAATTTTTTGGGTGGTGAGTTTGCAGAGAATATTTGAATATTTTGGTGTAAAATTTTCAAAAACAAATTGAATATTTGGATTCCTTGCGAAAATATACCCAAAAAAAAAAAAAAACACACACACACACACACACATCCGTCAAATCGGAGCTCGAATAAGGGAGATATCATCGATTTAAAATCAACTCTTTTTTAGAAACTTTTTGTAACGTCGGGACAATTACACTGTGCGCGAGTCAAGAACCTATATGTAATTGAGGTACCAGATGCATGCAAATATTTGAGGAGAAAGGCAAAAGTTAGAGACTTGGTGGTTTAAAGGGAGCATAAATTACCTCTCAACATGCATCCTCATGAGAAGCAGTCTTAGAAAGTTGTGGAGTCACTGCCACAATTGGAGAAGCAAAGAGGAGACTGAGTGGAAGCGTCCACTCAAGCAGAGACCTCCATGAGGGGGAAATTTTGAGCTAGATGGGAAGAGGGAGTAGCCATACCTCGAGGTGTAAGGTGGGGTGATGTGTAGACATAATCCCAAGATAAGAAATTTGGGCAAGGTCCATTGAGATGGTGTGTCTCATGGATCGAACCTGGCTATAAGGAGCCCAAAGTACAATAGTAGTAGGAAGGATAAGTTAGATTTATGTAGTCAGATGTCAGCAAGACAGAAATCAGAGTGACAGATGTCAAATACTGGATCACAAATCAGAGCTAGCAATAGTTCAAAGGGCACGGATGCAGATGTCAGCAGCAGCGCAGAGAATCCAGTACTAGACAAGTGCAGTAGCTAGCAGCAGTCAGAAGACTCTGATGACAGATGCATTATACTGAGTAAGTTGTTCGGAGGCTAGCTATTCAGTTTCAGGATTTGCAGGTGCAAAAAACACTAGAGAAGTGTAGCATGCCGAACATTCCAAAGGTACCGGATGGAGATATATTGAATTCCTTTCTTATTGAGAGGGAGTGTTGAAATTTGCAACAAGAAACAATGAAATTGGAAACTAGAAAGAACAAAAAAAATTCACCCACACTGGTGAGGAATTTTGATGTACCAGGAGTGAGGAATGTGAGGCGTCTAATTTATTTTCCCCTTAAATAAATTGGACAATAAATTGTACTTTCGTCTCATAACAACTTTTGTCAGTTAACTAAGTCATGATGATTGAGTTAGCTCAAGAAATTTGATTTAAGGTGATTGAGGTGGATATTTGTGGCCACTCACCTATTCCACTTGGGCCCTCACCATTGTCTCTTTCAGTTTTTTAGTTTCCTTAATTATAGCACAATTTACTATTTTTGTCAGTTTTTCGGGTCCTGAACTTCAGGAGTTGTTTTGAGGCCCCAAATGATGCTTTTTTGGGCATGAAAGGTTTAGTGATTTCATATAAATCACACTAGTAGTTGTAGTCCTCAGAGAGATATTTCTAACGAGGTATCATGTGCATCATACGAAGATCATATGACCAAGTTATGACCCCAGAAAGTTGGCTGCCCAACTAACCCCAATGGGGCCCATAAACTCTTGGTGTTACATCTCCTCGGGTTAGGGTTTTGGTTTTTTAGGGTTTTATCTTATTTTTAAATAATAAAAAAGACCCTTCATCCTCATTGTAACACAGTTCAGAGGAACATAACTATTAGTTGTATTTATAGAAAATTTCCAATGTGCGATTATAAAGTCATTGGGATGCCATGATGGATTGTGCAATGAAGGAAGGTTGATTTTCCTAATTAATATGGAGATAATTCCATAGGAATTGTGTGAGCAAGGCAGGCTGAGAATTGGCTAAGTATTAGACCTATTTTTCTAGATCAGCAGGAGACAATTGGCAGAGTGCTAGAGAATATCAAGAGAGATTAAGCATTGTATTGTTTCATGATTCCTTGACTTAATACAAAATAGAGATAAATGTTTTTGAGCAGTTGCTTCCCCAGATACATCTTGTGTTGTGTGATTGATAACTTGTTTCTCTTACTTATATGTGATTGTGTGATCGTGTGTTATCCAAAATTCATCCAAATATGTGATTTGTGCCTTAGCAAATGTGAATGAAGGTACCCTCGGTGGAAAAACATGCATAAATATTTTTTGCTAAGTCCCTAAAATGTGAGATGTTGCCACTTGTCAATTGTGCCTCTTGTTGATGATGAAACCGACACCCTAGTTTTGTAAGGATCACCAAGTGTCATTTTGCGTCAACCCAAGGTCGTTTCCATTGTCACCTTAGCAACGAATCCTCTCACTTTAGATTAATTATTGAATCCTAGGGGTGTCCCAAAGCGCAAATTTATGGGGACTCTTTTATGTGACTAGATCACTAGCTAGCATTGAAAACCATCTTTACATTGTATGGTTCAACATCTTGATGATTCTTGTCCTATTGACCACAAATTTTGTATTCATTATTTCTTTCATCGCAACACCTACAATAGATATTGATGGTGTTCATAAGCCTATTTCTAGTTGTGATAAGTGGATTAGGGGATCCCTTATCACAACCCATTACCCCTAATGCGTTTACTCTATGAGCCAAGGGAGACCAAGGGTGTACTTGTAGGGGCATTGAGACCAAATTTGGGGGGTCATAACATTAGGAAAAGTGGAATGACATAACCAAAAATTTTCTAGGGGGGGGGGTATCTTATGGTGTATTGAACGGGCCAAGGGGACACAAGGGTAGCATGTATGTGTAGAAGTCAGAGGTGCAAGCATGGTTTACTAAGATCTATAATCCTAGCATTAGAGAATGAGAAGGGGGCTTAGGACCTAATTTCATAGGGCCTAGGGGACCTAGAGGGAAGACAATGAGAGAAATTGATAGGGGAACCCAAAATAGTGGTGATAAGGGGATTAGGAGTCCAATTATCATAAAAACATAAGCCCTTAACCCATAACCACTAAATTCCCTATTCCCTTAACCCCCAATCCATATTCCCTTAACCCCTGCACTCATAAATCATAACCCATAAACCCCTTCATTCATTAAATCTTATGACATTAACCACTAACCTATATTAATCCATGAACCTCCTAAGCCATAAATCCTTATCCTCTTAACCTGTGACCCTTAACCCCTAAACACCTTAACCACTAAAACCTAAATGTCCTAAATATTGAGTCCTTAACCACTAAACCCTCTGACCCTAAATCCCTTTGGCCCTTAACGCTTGACCCTTGAAGCCCTTAACCACTAAGTATCCAAGGCCGAAAACAACACCCCAAACCAGCAAATTGACCTCCTAGGAGAATCCTTCATCTCTAATTGAGCATATTAGAAACATTAATTGATTCTTAGAGAACTAGGTACTGGTTACAAGCATATGTGTTTGTGGGTAATGCCATTATTATCATGTATACCAAATGTAGACAATTGGATAATTTGGAAAGCCTCGATTTGAATTACTCACAATATTTACACTTCATCACGTTGAGATGGAGCTTGTAGTGTTCTCTCACGTAAGGAGTTGTAAATGAAAAGGAGCAAGCTCCCATTACAGGGAGGGTTTAAAGAGTTTAAAGAAGAGCAAGGTTAAGGAGAAAAGAGCGGAAGCGCAGTCCCGGTTACTTAAAACATTTTTTCCAAAATTTCCTACTATGTTTATGGCATACTTTTTCCCTGTCCTATTGACCACAAATTTTGTATTCATTATTGCTTTCATCACAACACCTACAATAGATATTGATGGTGTTCATAAGCCTATTTCTAGTTGTGATAAGTGGATTAAGGGCTCCCTTATCACAACCCATAACCCCTAATACATGTACTCCCTTAGCCAAGGGGGCCCAAGGGTGTACTTGTAAGGGCATTGAGACCAAATTTGGGGGGTCATAACATTAGGAAAATTGGAATGACATAACCAACAAGTTTCTTTGGGGGGGGTGGGGGGGTATCTTATGGTGCCTTGAATGGGCCAAGGGGACACAAGGGTAGCATGTATGTGTAGAATTCAGAGGTGCAAGCATGGTTTACTAAGATCTATAATCCTAGCATTAGAGAATGAGAAGGGGGCTTAGGACCTAATTTCATAGGGCCTAGGGGACCTAGAGGGAAGGTAGAGAGAGAAATTGATAGGGGAACCCAAAATAATGGTGATAAGGGGATTAGGAGTCCAATTATCACAACACATAAGCCCTTAACCCATAACCACTAAATTCCCTATCCCCTTAACCCCCATTCCATATTCCCTTAACCCCTGCACTCATAAATCATAACCCATAAACCCCTTCATTCATTAAATCTTATGACATTAACCCCTAACCTATATTAATCCACGAACCTCCTAAGCCATAAATCCTTATCCTCTTAACCTGTGACCCTTGACCCCTAACCCTTCACCCCTAAACACCTTAACTACTAACCCCTTAACCACTAAAAGTACAACACCCCAAACCAGCAAATTGACCTCCTAGGAGAATCCTTCATCTCTAACTGAGCATATTAGAAACATTAATTGATTCTTAGAGAACTAGGTACTGGTTACGAGCATATGTGTTTGTGGGTAATTCCATTATTATCATGTATACTTAATGTAGACAATTGGATAATTTGCGAAGCCTCGTTTTGAATTATTCACAATATCTACACTTCATCATGTTGAGATGGAGCTTGTAGTGTTCTCTCACATAAGGAGTTGTAAATGAAAAGGAGCAAGCTCCCATTAGAGGGCTTCTCTGTGTGGGAGTGTTGGAGGCAGAGTGGTTTTTGGTATTCCATCGAGGTTTTTCACAAATTTTGTCATAGTTGGGCGTGATCGTGGAGGTCCCATTGAGGAAACCAAAGAGACAAAAGCGATTGCAGATTCGTCATGAGGAGGTTGCGCATCATTTTGAGGAGAAGTAGGGGGTGGTTCCCTACCGGGATCGAATTCTGGGGGGCCATGGTGGTGGAGGGTCGAGTCAGAATTTCAAACACCAGCCTAGATCAAGCAGCACGCACGAGCTCCCGTGTAAAAACCATATTCCCTAATATAGTTTTTATTGATGCTCTAATTAAACTAACATTATTACTTTATGGGTCTTCAACATCATTAAATATTAAATATAACTTCTATTTGAAATGAAATCTTGTTCTTGAAATAAAAATAAAACTTAATGAAAACCAAAAGTACTAGATGACCTCCTTTTACTCAAATAAAAATAAAACTTAATGAAAACCAAAGCCACCATAGCAATTGCTTTATAATTTTTTACTACCTATAAAAATCTAATTTGGCCACTAGTCTAAACTCTAAATGGACCTATTAAAATTTATTCCTAGATGTGAAATGACCTCCTTTGCTCAAATAAAAATACTAGATGGCCTCCTTTTGCTTAAATAAATTTAGAACTTTATGAAAATCAAAATGACTATAGCAATTGCTTTATAAGATTTTGGTACCTCTTAAAATTTAATTTCGAGCGGCTTCTTAAAATTTAATTTCGGGCGGCTATTCTCCCTTGGCCAAGTTCGGGACAGAGCTCAGTGATCTTTAACAATATTTATGATTTCGGCGTAGATTCCATACCCTTCTATTCTTCACTACACTCTGGATTCAACTATATTTTTAACGTGATTTTATTATATCAGATCTGGTTTAGCTCTTTTTCCAGCTTTAATTGAGATATTCTTCTCCTGATTTGGGGGTTTCCCTGCAATTTAGAGCAGAAAACATGTGGTCCGTTGCTAGCATATGGAGATAAAACTGCAACCTTCGAGAACTCAGAGAGGGAGAGTGTGTGTTGATAAGTTCGAAAGGTATTTTCCTGATATCTATGATTTTTATTGTTAAAATTTCAATAGATTTAAACTTGTATATAGAATTATGTAGAAGGCAGCGGTAGGGTTGACAAGATTTTATAAAATCAATCATATTTTTTTTTTCGTGCTTAACAAGACCAGGCACTCCTTAGAGCTGCTCCCATACCCTGATTGTCCCTTACTTTTGTTGTAGGAATTAGTCCTTACGGCCCCTCCAGCAAGCCTAATATAGACATGCGTTATCCCTGTAATAACTACAGTGCCTGAGACTTTCTTAAACAATAAATATGCCACTCCTTTTGGTACCAAAAAAAACCTATTATCAACGTATTTATGCAGCTACTCCTCGGCCCTGTTATATCTTCTAATCAGACCTCAAAACAATCATTTCAGGCTTCAGTCTTCTCTTCTTCAAGCTGTGGCTTACATTAGAAGGTGTTTTACTCCTAAATTTTTTCGCTTTGATGTTAACTTAGCCTCCCTCACCTTCTATTTATACGCAATATAAGGGCTTCATTTGGGTGTCCACATTGGCTTGACAAGTTGTCACATGGCTTATTAACATCAAGCCGACCTATACTCTTCTTTAGCTGAACCTTTTTGCTCCTTGATCTAGACACCCACAACTCCCTCTGAGTTGCTTCGCTGAGCACACTCTCATTCACTATCCCTTAAAGTATCTTAGATAATCTCTGATACCAGGTTGTTTTTCCACAATCTTGGGTCTAGGATAGTGTCTTAAAATTTTTCACACTACCAAACCAATAATCACAATGATACTACTTTGCACAACAAAATATAAATAACAGTAAATCTACCAATGCACAAAATATAGAAAACTTCTTACAATTTTTAACCCAACTTCGTTGTATTAATCAACATATGATACAACAGTATAGGTCTCACGTACCAAGGATAATGGCCTTCATACATCCATTGATACAAGATACAAAACTAGGTTTGGTGTCAGTCCATCGACAACCAATCTGCCCTCAACAAGATACTTTGACCATGTCGCTGTCGCATTCTCTCTCAGTTCTTCTCGGTCATGCCCTGTACCAGCTCGGTCCTTTGGTGCTCGATATGCAGCTCTTGACTCTATCAATGCTCCAAGTCCATCTAGCCACTAAAGCTTGGCTGCCAATCTGCTCACAAGTTGTGCCTTAGTCCATCGAGGGCACAACACATCAAGACTCCTGTCAAATTGTTCACAACTCCGTTTGCAAACAATTCTCAATCTTCTCATTGCTACTCCTCAGTTACTTAGGGACTTCAAACCACTATGGTCTTCCTGTGCTGCACCAATGAAGGCCAACATAGGGTATGAAGGGCTACCACCTATTGCTGCAAGATGTCTATATCCCACAATGAACACGGGCTAGGAGGACTACCCATCATCTGCTGTAGAAGTCCTCCACACACAAGTCTAGGGCTACACAAAAATGCTCCTGGTTGATCAGACCCTTGACCTCTGGCAACCACCGAGGTCCATGAAGATGGTGCACACCGGGCCCCAACATGGGTACTATCACACTGTCCTCCAACATAACATAAATGCACAATCCACGTTCACACTTGGCCCACTCTCACGTTGCCCTCCAGCAGACCACGAGTGACCAATACTTGTTGTAGCATCTACCTCTGGCTAGGGCATCCTAAAACTTAGGAAATCCTGCTCGTGGCTGCCAAGAGACTTCTCTAACAGTCCTGTCCTAGGACACCCATTCATTGCGAGATCTGCTCCTAGTTGGGGTTTCTTAACACCCAAGAGAACCCCAACACATGGCTCCCACAGGTTGCATATAAATTTGATCCTATCACCAATCATTACACTGGTTAGGGCTTCTAACCAACACATTAGCCGTCCCTTCTTTGCTTCCACAGGTTGTACTAAAATGTTCCAACTGTCCAAACTAGGACCAACAATTTAACACAAAAACATATCTCCACTCCCTTTTGGATTCCCTTGTGACTTCTTTGATAGTGTTGCACAACTTATACCACCTAGCTACAAAGTGGGTATGGTTATACCACCTAGTCATGACCCTTAGAGAGAGGTTTGTCTTTGTAATATATACCATAGATTTTGAAGATGGTTTGCAGAACTATGTATGGAGATAACAAATCCAAAGAAGGTGGAACTTGAGTAGAAGACGAAGTAGAAGTAATGTGCCATATGGGGAATGGATTGACATGAAGAGGAGTTGATTTTGGTGGACTATCCATGTCATTTTGGACAAATTTCTGAAGCAACCTATAAACAGTTAGACAATGGACTTTTAGTGGATGATTTGTGACCCTAGGTCAAGCATCTACAAATTTTTAGAAGGATGATAAGAGGAGTAGTTCAAATTTGTTCATATATTGTACAAAAAATAATTGGTACACAAGAATAGTGATTTTGAGAGGTACTCAAATCGCTATTAGGTGGCATATTTGAAGAGCCCTAGATGAGGCCAGCGTTGTGTCCATTATATTAGTAAAAGAATTGATTGTGGTTGGGAAAATTGATGGCAGTCCAAGTATATTTGGATGGTCGTTAGGTGATATTCAAAGAAGAGCCCTAAGTCTTGTACTTGTGAAGGAAACATAACTGGTATAAGGGTAGGTTTTTGGGCCTAAGGATGTGCAGACTTTGAAGGACTAAAATTGGTGTATAGGTGACTCAATTTATAACGATAAATTTTATACACGAGGTTGGTAAACATTCAAAAAAAATTGAATCAAGACCGAAAGGGAAAATATATCAAGTGGGCACAAATATTAGGGGCCTATGTCAGCGAAAGTCAAACCAATGGCCAAATTATTTTTCCTTGATACCATCTCTTAAGAAAATGAAACTACATATAAACACATATGTCAAACAGAATACTCCAAGACCCACCATAATTAGTTGCATGTTGTTCAAAATATTGAATGAATGACATGCAAACTCTAATTTTGTTTCAAAGTGTCACATTTTTCGAGGAAAATACACAAATGTTGAAGGTATATCATATGTGTTTCTTTGTATTTGGAAATAAATCTAATTTATGGGATAATTGTACAAGTTGGGATGTCAAAGATAAAAACTCACACTTGTGAAACTAACCTTTAAGGAGTACGATAATCAATGCATGTAGCCTAGTTTTAGAGAATCACATGGGCTAACGACTAGGCTAGGTATGATACTAGACCTATCTCATTCTAAACAAGGTATTAAGGATAAGAAAATATGAGTAATCAACCTAGATATGGATTGGAGATAGAGAATTTCATGGGATTTAGGCTAAGTTTCCAAGGCTCATCATCATAACTATATCTTCGATAAAAAGGTGTGTATCAGCCCACAACCAATAATCTAAACTTCCTTTAAGAGTTATAATAAACCCCTTAATTATGAGGAAGCATATAATGTATTTTTCTAGGGGTTGATTCATGTGCTGGATTCATATGTCCCATTTAAAATCCATCAAGCCACATAGCCTCCTGAGCACTCATGAATATAGGAAATTCACATGAATTAGGCTCAAATGGTCTTCTCCATCCTTGAATCACCAAAACCATTATTCTCTTGACCCATTTTCTGTTAGAGGCATTCATATATTTGTCCATATTTAACCTCTGATCTTAACATGTCCTGGGCACTAGTATTTTGCAACTCAAGGCTATCTCTAGGAGCTACAACACCTTCTATGAGCCCTTATCTTAGGTCCATATTAACCAAAATATGGGTGTATATCTTAATCCCCATCTCTAAATATGTAGATTCATGGGCTAGATAAGATCCCAATGAGTTACCTATATCTTTGAAAATTAGGGTGTCTCGATAGTTAGGAGGGAGACTTGGAAGATGAACCTAGATTGGGGCCATATCTAGTCTCTCCTACTTTGCATCGAAGAGGAACATCTAGAAATTGACAAGGATAGGAGATGAATAAATTTTCTAAACCATTTTTTGTACCTCTCGGGTGTCTGCTACATCTTTGAAGCACAAATGAATCCAACCTTGGGCTAATAGCGACACCTCTGGAGGAAATTTTACAATAGGTAAGATTTCCTTGTCTGCCCACACATTTAGGGTTGAGGACCTTAATTTTCAACCCCTTACTTACCCCGCCAAGTATTTTTGGGACATTTCCTCAATCTTTTGAATGGTGACGTTGACTCCCAAAAATAGAGAACGAAGGAATTTGTTCTTCTTCTTTACACTACAATGGATTTTCCACTTCCTTGCTTTCTCAGATTCATTTTGAATCATAACTCATTCTTATTCACAAGGGTGTTTCTCCCTGAAAACCACAAGACCATTTATGATGTTAGTTTGACCTTCTTTCGTTGTCGAGGCAAGGCTCTCCTTCACTAGTTCGCCGAAGGAGGGCGAGGCTGATGGCACTTGAGATGAAGGATATACAAGAAAACTATCCAGATAGGCTTATGAGAGTGAAGAACCCCCAATGTGTTCAAAAAATTCTGAAAACCCTAAGGAAGTAGTAACACATTGTATGTCTTCCTCCAATATTTAGGACAATAGGGAAACTAAACTTAGAGCCAAACACCCCAAGAAGAGTTCTCTAGCCCCTAAAAAACGTCCTCAGGCCCTGGGCTAGCCGAAACTAAAGGACCCAAATAGTGCATGGTTAGAGTAGGGGTTAGGGCCTTCGAACTGCTAGACAGTTGCCTATTGAATTCTTAACTTTGCTTTCTAAAGATCTGGTAGGCCCAAAAACTACAGTATGGTGACCTTCTAAGTTGACTTTGAAATGCGAATGGATAAAATCCTTGTGACTAGACCAAATTTGTTGAAAACCCCCCTCCTCTAGTTCATAAATCCACCAACTCCTCCTCCTCCTCCATGTGGTTCCAATAGTAAGCAGTCAAAATGTCATCTAAAAAACATATTTGATGAATAATTGCGTGTCTTCAAAGGGTTTATCATGGCCACCATATTTGTACAAAATATATATCATGTGGATAAAAGACTCATTGTTACCATTTAATCTTATTTTGCATTTTGACAAGGATATCAGAGATCACATTGTCTAGATCATGTTCACTCTTTGTCAAAACTACGACCCTTTCTCCGCCTGCAATTTTTCCTTGGGCCTCTAGGGTTTCTCCAGTGTTGAATTCTTCTCCCATGGTCAAAACGTTGTAATGTTATCTTTAACAGTTAGAGTCTGTCAAAATAAAATAAAAATTAAAAACATAAAATTAATAATTAACCCAATCTAGATATATTTTAACTCTAGATCTATCAAGGCCGAGAAAGAGGAATTAAATCTCTTGAAATGCAAAATTCCTTAGATTTGATTTCTATAGACATTTGATAGATTGGAAGTTAAGATGAATCTAGATTAATCATATACCATGAAAAAAAAAAATAACATAAAAAATATAGAGTGATTTGCAAACCCAACATAGCATCCACCTTTTTTTTGAAAAATATTAAAATATTTACCATATTTGAATAAAGTTTAAGAAATTTAAATATTTATTATATTGGAATAAATTTTTTGTTGTTGTTTTTTTTTGAAGGTTTTACCTTTCGATTAAAATGCTTTGACTCATCCGAAAATAATTTTCCCACTCCATTTAAATTTCAATAAATTTGAAGAGGGGATTGTCGAGGAGTATTGGCGGGCAAACAAAAGACATAACATTCTATTACCAACCAAAATAGTAGAGCACAGCTAGAGCTACAAGAGGGGAACCTGAAAACCCTCTCATCGATATTGAATGCATTGAAGAGTTCGACTCGAGCACGATTATTCAGTTTCAAGAAGAAGAAGGCCACCCTCCTCCTCCATTTGTTGAGAGGTCTATGAGAAGGTAAGAGTTTAAACAATTATTGCATGTATAATGTAGCTTCCGTGCCATGAAAATCAGAAATCAGGCCATCATCTGTGCACTCTTGCAAGACAGGGAAAACTCCACAAGAAATGTTCGTAAATGCCGACTACTCCTGAATTTGAGCTTGGGAACCCCTATAGCAGCCAAGTCTCTGGTTCCGGTTCTTATCACTTCTTCCACATCACCATTTTCTTGAGCTCTTAAACCTTCAATTCCACCTTTGATATCCCTGATTTTCTCACAAAATCAGCAACACTCTCAATAGTGGCTACACCCTGCTGCAAGACTAACTGCAAACACTATTGCTTAACAATGTTAGTGAACTCCATATCAAAGTTTATCTGTGCACCATGCACCTCCAGTTATCTCCTTTGAAGGTGTCAATTCTGCTAGCATATACACCTTCATTTCCTGGTTAGAAACACACTTCACCCCTTTTATTAAGTCACGAGCTTCTAGATTTTTCAATGCTTTGTTAACCTGTGGTTGTTGTAATTTTTTTTTCCCTTTTCATATTTTTTTTCCATATACCCATATTTCCAACAATTTTTATGACTTGATATATGAGCATATCTTCATATGAGAGGCCCTTAAACCTTAAAAATTTTTCTTTTGCCTGTTGCTTGTAAACTATGAAATCACCCTTCTTGAAAACCTGGAGTTGATGATTTAGAAGCAGGGAATTGAGTGCCCGAGCTCTAACATTGAGATCAACATCTTTAAGATTTTCCTCCATGATTTTATCTGTCAATCCATCAGAGAAAGTAGTGAAAAGATCCAATATTCTATTGATGCTAGTAGCCATTTGTGAAGCTGATGTTGCCATCTCTAAGATCTTCAAAACTATAATGGGCTTCTAACCCTAGAACAGTATGTGCATTTGTAGTGTCTGATTATCCCGATAACCCCATTTACAGTATGGGCTTCGAACCCTAGCCACAGTATCTGCAATGCATGCCCTCAAGCAGAAACAAAAAACATATGTATATACGCTCTGCATTTTGAACATTTGTGTGGGTATTACTATGTTTTGATCACAGAAAACAAAACTATGCACAACTGAATTTTGATAATTTGGATACTAGATGTAGAATTGAATGGTGCCTGAAGCGTTGTCTGGTGGGGGACAATTTCTAACCAGTGGATTCAGTTTCGAACTGCTTTATGAATAGGCCTCACTTATTTTCGTCTCAAGCATATCAATTTCATTTTCCAACATATATTATTAGCATTTACTCATGCAACCTGTTGTCCATAGGGTTTCCATGTTTCATTTTCTAGTTGTCATTGTAGAGGCAACCATGCCCTCCTTTTTCCAAGCATATCTAGCTGTAAATTTTTTCCCTATTTTTTACAAAAGGGGTAGGTAGGTGTTATTTATTCGACTTTTTATCATCTCTACTTGCAATTTAATTCAATGATATCCAACATCCCATAGATTTAATGTCTTAGCTTCCTATGATCTATCATAGCCTAGATTCTCATGCTTTGTTTTTAGAGCCAACATTTTGCAAAGATTCAACTTCTGGTGATCATCATGAAACCTTATTTAGAGATTCTGATGTGCTCTTTTGATTTTGAGTTTGCATTCTTGAATTTGAAGTGTGCTTTGAATTTTTTTTAATTGTTCCTTCACATGAATTGTATTCAATTTCTTATTGTCTGTCCAAACACGGAAGATCTCTAGATAAAAATCTATTGATGCATGTTGTATGCGGTACTGCTTTCTAACTTGTAATCCAAGGGACTTAATGCGATAATCCATTGTATCTAGGAACATGGATCTATGCTACTGTCACCAATGACTGCTTCAACTTACTGTTATTATTTTTGGCACTATGAATGGAACTTTTCCAGATGCTTACATTGAGATTTCTTATGCCTACCATGTGATACTGATTTGTTTGTCCATTTTTGTCTGGGCCAGGATTATTTGGCAAATGCATCAACTGCTGACATTGGATATACTGTACTTTTAGAAAGTGTGCTTGCGGAGAGGGACCGAAGGTATGTTTTTTCTCCTTCTAATTCTTGTTGTAGCTTGATTCATATCCTCACCACATGAATAAAATAAGTGGTATTTTAATGAATAGTTGTTTGTGTTTGTACTGAAAGATGTGAGATGCTCTACATCCTGCTTGGGGTGGGTGAGTCTGTCAATACTTTATTTGCATGTAATTGCATTTAATCTATACTATGTGTTAGGTGCATCGAATATAATATCCCAGATCCATCTAATTCTGGTTTCGATAGGGTCAATATTGCATATCTTGAGTTTAGAGAAATGATTGATGTATTGAATATTGAAATTTGAGATATTCAACCTTGAGCTTTGGAAAATTGATGTGCATATCAGACACAATTTTAGATTTGTCTGTGCTAGTGTATATTGATTTAAATTTGATATTAGTGCGAGTAATATCATTTGTTGTGGAGTTGACTTTGTTTAGTTTGGAGGCTTTGCAGGTTTTTGTCATTTGGTTCAGAAATGCAAGTGTGCATTTTGATATGCAGTTTTGTCTTGCTTTGTATCTTTGTTACTCTTTGATGTTATTTATCTCTGGGAACTTGGAAGCATAGAGAAGGAATGGAGTTAATGCATGCCATTGGGTTCTTAGTCCATTTTTGATTTGTACACTATCGTGGATGTTCCACCGGATCTTCATAACAAATTTTATAATATTATACAGTCTTTTACTAGCACTATTCTACTCAAGATTGCAGACTTCATATCATTAGATTTAACAAAGAAATTACTGAGAATCAGCTAAAAGTGAAATGAAGTAAACAAACAATTACACACCATCCATACATTGAATACAAGATATACCCTAGGAAAACCCAATACAGGATGAACCCAACTAGGAGAGGCCTATGCTTTGCTCTTTTCTTCTGTGGATGAAAAGTGAATACAAAGTAATGGGTACTCACACTGGCAAAATGTGGATGCTACATGATTTCCTTCTTCCTCTGTCATGCTACAATCCCATAACTATGAACATAATATTGAAACATAACTATGAAATAGATATAAATGCAGAGAACATAGAGAAACACGTTACACAACTTGACTCGTTTGTAGAGAGTTGAAGAAGTTACATGGTCACTAGGTGTTGTGGTTTGTCTCATGAGGATCACTTTTTCTTTCTAATATAGATCCACCCAGTTCTGTTGACATGGGTTAGTGGCATTTTGATATACTGATTTGTGAAAGGGAATCATGAACGCAAGGTTGTTAGGACTAAGCTTTTCCTTTTTCGATTCACGAAGATGCTTTAAACCTCAAAAGAGATTTGATGGCACCAAAGTTGAGTGTTTTTCCCCACCACTACCAAGGGGAACTTGCATAGGTTTCTTTTCTTTCGGTTGAGCCATTTTCTTTCTTGGAGCACATATGTTTCCCTGTATTACTTACCATCCTTTGGGATTTTTCCTATGTCCATTGGATGTAGAAGATGTTGATGAAGAATCAAGATGAATAGGTTTCTTGGAGGTGTACAATTTGTTGGCATGATCTACATCTAAATTTTGTGCTTTCAATGTCTAACATTTTGGTAAAAGTGAGATCAACCCATTATATGAGCAACTAGTTGGGAAACTCACAACTTAGGTTGAGCACTACACAGATATGGGTAAAGATGTTGAGCCCATGACAATATGAGCTCCATTAACTTTAATAAAATGATCCTGGGAGTTTTTAATAGTTGCAAGAAAATTAGGATACCATAAGTGAAGAGGAGGTTTGGAACTCTTACGTAGACCAAAGTTGCTGTAATAATCATGGTGTTTGGATCAAACTTTCAGAACTAGGGATGAAAGGAGAGGTACATTTTCCCCTAGAAATAGGGTCCTAGGTTGAATTTCCTTTTCCTATCCACCATGGCCTTAAAAATTACAATGAAGTAACACTTGGAATGGAGGAAGAGCTCATTGTTGGTAATCTAGGTTTGATTTTTCCACCCATGAAGCATTGTTGTAGATGGCCAAAGCCCATTCAAAGGAAAAAGAGTGCCATCCCTTCAATACAAAAAGTTGTGGGCATATACATGCAAGTTCCAACACTGGAATGTCCTTTGATTTCTCCACTATAAAGGCAGAATTGAGGGGCGGCTTTTTCTTTGAGGGAATAGAAAGCCTAGGCTTCACCTCATCCTTGAATTGATGGGATTGGGAGGATGGCATATTTTTGCATAGGGATCCTCCAAGAAGGCTTGAAACTAAAAGCACGATAGCATCCTTGCTTATGCCAAAATCCACGGGAAAGAAACTATCAAGGAGTTGCCTTCTTGCATAGAGTCGTTTCTAATGGCTTGGAGGGAACCTTGTCGTTGTTGTATCCATGAATTCAATATAGAGATAGAACCCATGGATTTCATATGAAAATAGAAGGATTCCCCTGAATGGGACCTCATAAAGACTTGAAGATCTGTAGTGACTCTGCCTCATTTTTTAAGATTTGTGTTAGATAGGAGTGCAATGGTGTTAGTTGAATGAAGACCATATTAGAGCTGAAAGTCTTATCTAGTCTTTGTAATTTGCGAATCTTAAAATGAGATGGTGACACCTCATTTGGCTTGAAATTCCATGGATATAGCCGGTGACCACATGCTCTCTCTAGTTATATTTTTAACTACCAATCCTAATGTAGTCCTAGCGCATCCATTGACTCCTTTTATTTTTGTGTTCATTTAATTAGGATTAACTACAGCAAGCATGATGACAGAGCACTCATTCAATGTCTTATTGATCCATTGATGAGTTTTTTTAATGTATCAAATGCAGGATCAACTATAATTTGAGCTTTGAGCTCAAGATAGACTTTGTCAAATTTGAATCTAATGTTGACACTGGCATTTGAAGAAATGGATTTACAAGCCCTTGATTTCATGAACTGTCTTGACTCTTAAATATTTGCGTAACTCCCTAGTTTCTTATATTAATCCCAAAAAAGAGACAACATGCAAATCTAAACTAGTTAATTAGTTGGTAAAAATGTTATCATAAACCATGTGTAGAAAAGTGTTTTATTGCTTGGAGGGATCCCCTCCCTTCATTATTTCTATGAATTTAATATATAAACAAAAAATGTGGATAATATGGAGGGGTTCCTCTGAAGGGGACCTCATAAAGATGTGAAGATCTGCTATGGCTCCCCCTTGTTTGAATTTTCATGTTAGATAGTATCGCAATTATAGTAGTTAGACAAAGGCCATACTAGATTGCTTGCCCTAGTGTTTGGCAAGTGAAGAATCTTCAAAAGATATGGTGGCACCTCATTTAGCATGAGATGCTAGATATATCCACTAATAATATTCTCTGTGGTTACAATTGTAACTACTAGCCCTAATGTGGCCCTGGCTAGGTCATTGACCCCCTTTGCTGTCATGTTCATTTATCTAGAGTTTGTTATTGTAGGCATGATGACAATGACTTCTTGACCCATTGATGTGACCCCTTTTGCTATCATGTTCATTTATCTAGGGTTTTTTATTGTAGGCTTGATGACAATGACTTCTTGACCCATTGATGTGTGTCCTTGGTGTAATCAAAAGTAGGATTGGCCATAATTTGAGCCTTGAGCTCAAGATTGACTTCGTCAAACTTGGATCTCATGTTGATGATGTCATTTGAAGCCTAAAGTGGGAGGCATCAGGCTCCTTACTAGAGAAGACTTCTTCGGGAGTCTTGGAGTCCAATGTGGAATGCGGGCATCTATTTTGAACATACACAATGGCACGAGCAACTTCCACAATGGTTCTATTCTTCCTTTCAACAAAACCATTTTGCTCAAGAGTATACATAGTTGGATCAGCCAATCCTCCAAGTGTCACACACACACCCCTCAAAGATAGCTCCAAAAAGGTCAACACTGGTCAACAGAAAAAGTCAATGCAGAAATTCAACGCTGTGGTCTAGGGCTGTGGTCAAAGGTCACTCTTCTCCTCGATCTTTTTTCTCTCTAATGCTGCCTCAAGAGATTGGATTTTCTGCACAAGAATGGAGGTCAAACTCCAAGCTTTGACCCACGGTCAATGCGTGTCAACGCACCAGCAAAGAGCCCTAAAAACAGTTCGCACTCCTTTCGCTTTAGATCCGCACATGTCAGAGAGAGAGGCCTCCAAAGGCTGAATGAACCAATCAGATCACAAGAGGAAATGTGTGATGAGTTGATGATGAAATGGACATCATCTCTCTCCAATTTATATCCATCAATGAGGGTGTGTGACACATCTATTGGGCTTGCAAGCCTTCATTACAATTCTGGTCGACCTTGACAATTTGCACATGTTTGGAAAATAAAATCAAAATATAAGTTCTTCTCATCCAAACAAGATGATCTTTAGATCAATCTTGCACCTCTCCGAAAGAGGAATCCAACAAAAATATCATCATCATCATATGAGCAATGCAACATGGATTTTGGATCTAGTTGCCCAAAATTAATAAAATGATACCTGTAGTCTGATCAAAATTGATACCTGTGCCAACTCTTGCCAAGTTGATCATGTAATAGAAGTCTTCATCTAGCACAACATGATGATGCCAAGTAAATAAAAGCATTCCTTCCTATTCTATTGCTCACCACTTAACAATTTCTGGAACATGGCATTGAATTTTATTCATTTCTGGTCCATTCTAATCTACTCAAGTGGTATATGTTGTCTTGATGTTACTTTCTTGCTGTTGGAGATCCATTTCTGGCAATGGATACTCCACTTCCAATAGAAATACCAGTTGTTGCAATATCATAAATCAATTTTCATATGTTGTTTAACACACTCACTAGGAGTATAAATAAATGATGTAGAAATACTTCAAACATTCTGGCCAATGCACCTGTCAGAGCATTATTTCCCATTTTTCGAAATGGACTCCTGGAGCTTGTCAATTGTAAATGAGTGTTTATTCCCAAATAATCCTCACTTTTAAGAGGGCTCGCCACCTATTTTTTGATCTATTATCAGATTTATATTTGCTATACCTATTTCCTTGAGTAGAAGAAATAGGTATTACAAACACACACAGTGAGCTATTAGAATGTCATATGTACTTTCTAGACTCATGAAACCTGGTTTGGTTAACAGAGTAAACTAATGAAACTTGTTTGGGTCTTGTATTACAAAAAATGTTGAACCATTGAGATGGCCAAAATTTTGTTGGCACCATATTGGAAATGAGGAATCCTGTCATGTTTGTATCCAATCCTGCTATGCAATGTAAGTTTCCATAAAATGATGCATTGTGGGGTTGTTAGAGTGAAATTTAAAGTTCCTACTTGGGCACTTGAGGTGTTGTGAAACTCACAAAGGAGCAGTATGTGTAAAATAGGTTCTTTTCGTATTAAATTATTCTGAATTTCTTTTTTCCAGCAACTATAGTAATTGGATATAGGTACTAGAGATTTTATTTTTGCAGTTATGGCAAGAGGTCATTGTCTGGGCATATGCATGCTAGATAATAAACATAACAGTAACAAATTTACAGGACAGCAAAACGAGAGAAAACCAAACAAATAGCATTAACTTCATTTTGAAAAGCACGATATATAGGTTCTTTGTGATCTAGATAACTCTTTAAACTTTCATTTTTACAAAGATTCATCACCAGATTCTCCAAATCCATCTTTGTACACCGATGCAATATTCTCTCCTCAACAACACACTTTATTATCAACTGATATGCAATCACTGGTTTGTCTTGGCCTATACTGTGAGATCATGATTAAGATCATAAAAGAAACAAATGACTGAAATATAGATCATATATAATAAACTGTATCTGCACTTGGAAAATTGATTCCAACCCCTGCCACCCCACTGCCTCAGTTGAAATAAGAAAAGAAAATTTTCATTATCTGGGATACTGAAGTTCTTTATTCAATGTTGCTTTTCTAATGTTGAAGTGCTCCCATCCATTCGACAATATACAAAATATAAGAGGTTCAAGAAGTCTTCTAGTATATCAAGCATCCCTGTACACCTTGTTTCAATTGTGGAAGAACCTTTCTAATACCTGAAGCTTTCTAAATGCTCCAACTAGCATCTCAAATACCTTTCTTATGAAATCAGTCACCCGCTCTTGTCCTGGGAAAAGATATGATGATTTACAATCTCGAAGGAGGAGAATTTCTGGAATTATATTCAAGTATTAGTTGTAACAGGATCCAGTAGGACTCATAAATCAGGGTTTGTTGAATAGCCGTCTCTTGAAAATAAATTATGGCACCTTGTGAAACAACTACATGAGGTCTTCCATATAATGCTCAAATAACAGAAGAAAGTGATAATTTCAATTGCCATGAAATTCGTAGAGGAAGAGAATAAATGGAAAGAAAATAATATTGTAATTTGTGATCATATTCCTCCCATGTTCAAGCATATATGAGAGTTTTGCAATAGCTACAATAGATGTGAGGCAGCGTAGAACTACTTTCTAGAGGTGCACGAGGTCTCCATTTTTATTGAAGTATCAATAAAAAGCATATTTGCACTTCCATAGTCTACTAGACCTTCCCAGCCTCTATTCGAATCCCTATAACATCCATGGAATTCATTGCCTTCTCAGATGAGTCTTGTCATGGCATAGTCCTCAACTAAATAAGAAAGAATCCCACCTAAAAAAATTATAGTTCCTCCCAAAATGTGTTGCAGGACCAAATCACGCACTCCTCTAGGTTTCTCTGACCACAAAACCACCTTGAATACAGACAAACGTGCCCACAAAAATATGCAAGTCTGAGGCAGCAACTTGTCATGTTCCCTTGTTGGCTGCTCCATCCAATTTGTTTGACAAAGAAATTCCCGTTTTCAAACCAGTGACCCAACTTTTGGCCTCTGATATGCAGGCCTGTTTCCCTGAAAATGTTTTTTTTTTTTTTGGCTCCACTGATTTTCTATAACCAAGAACTGTAGAAAAAATTGAGTTAATTTAGAAATGCATCAAAACTCCTCAACGGAGTCCCAAAGTTGGCCCAAGACTTGCCTGATGGATTCATATTTTACAACATAAGGCTTCAACCAAGACTTGTCCAATGTTTGGAGCTTGTCATGATTATCTATTTCCAGCCACCTTAAGGGTTGTTAAGGAAGTTTGCATGGTTGTAACTCCTCCATGTCTCTCCTCTCCAAGGTTTTGGAGAGGCAAAATTCAAATGAAGAGTGTGTATTATCATTGAAACTCGAGAACACTGTTGAAGAGTTTCTATGATATATTTCAAAACATCCTAAGTTAGCAGCAGCTGAAATTGTCCGTGAAAATGAGATGTTAGTTCCTTTTTTTTCAATTCCCTTATCTAACATTAGCTTTCTCACGTTGACTACATCATCCCATAGAAGTAGCATAGATGTTTGAAAATGTCACATATGCTCCATTAAAGCGTCTCAAGTGGCCAAGGAGTTCAACCATGCATGCATGATGCTCCACTCTAGGCTTCACTTCAAACTTTCTACTAATTCGATTGAAATGATGCTAGCCTTCATCTACTGGTCCTGCATGGCCGCCGTTTGATAAAATAGCAATGAAGGTGATATGGCCTACTTTAATGCCTGCTTCTTGTATTTCATAAAAGAGTGTCAGGGCATCTTCCTCATGCCCATGCATTCGATACCCATACTACAGAGCTACTAATCAGCACATGAAGGAAAAATAATTGCTATGGTAATAGAGCTAGGCTTCACCTCCGCAACATGCATTCAACTGCATATTTCCATTGATTCAACACTATGACCAAATTGAGTATACCTCACAATATCTGCACTCCATTTAATTACATCTGGGTTCATTCCTGTCATTTTGAAGTTGATAAAAGAGCACCAACACCTCATCACAATATCCATTCAATGCATAACAAGAAATTACTGCATTCCATGAAATCAGATCCCTCTTTGGCATATTGAAAAACACTTCATATGCATCATCCATTTTTTTTTGTTGCAGCACTGCTAATTTTGCACAAGAAGCGAGAGCACTAGCAAATAGTGACTGAATTGGATTTCGCTCCAGCCAGCTGCATTTAGAAAAGATCTCACTACACCATTGTTGTGACCATTCAACTCATACTTGGATATCATCACGCTCCAATTTATCAAATTGGGTTTTGACCTTCCCAGCTACATTTCGTCAAGTACCTTTCCTTCCTCTTCACAATTTCTAATTTCGAAATATCCTGTAGTCATGGTGTTCCATGTAACTATGGATTTCCCTGCCCTACTCTAGGGCCACAATCTCAGCGCGTGCCTTGAGAAAAATTGGAAAGGTGTGTCTCCACTAAGTCCCCCGTGTTGTGTTTGGTAATATAGCTTGAGGGCTTCCTGGCAGTGTCCATCCCTAACACAACCTCTAATAATAACATTCCATGCGGTAACATTTTTCTTGGGAATTTTTTCAAACACCTGGCTTGTGCCGTTCATACTTCTACAATAAGCATACATGTAAAAAGTGCAGCAGGATCGCCCAAAAAGAGGCAAATTAGTGATATGGGAATTTCAATCTGCATGAGCAATTCTGGCCTTGTATCGATCTCAGATTCAATCCAGTACACCTTTATCTACAGCTTAAGCCATTTGGGATTAAACAACTCTATCAACATCACATTGGGATTCAAGTACAACTTAATGTGCCTAATAAGCAACACCCTTTGGGTGAGACAGACCCCATGAAAAAAAAGCTACCAACACCTACAGAACCTGGCTATCTTTATATCTCTTTTTTGTTTTCAAATCTATTTAAATCCCACCTTATTTAAAAGAGTCTGTTGATGCTGATGATTGTTGGATGACTCTAGTTTGCCCATTTGTTATCAAAGGACCTTCCAAAACTACTGCATGTTTTGATCCTGCTCTTTCTTCTTTATCCTCTGCCTCAAAAGTCTCTGTGCCAGAATTCAAATCTAAGTTTAGCCTGGACCAGATTCTATCATTATTGGGAGTTGGAAATTTTGTCAATCCCATTAAGGATGTCGGATATGGGGTGGAAGAATTGCACCAGAGGTCAAAATCTGAGAATTACTTGGAGTGAACTTGAAGAGTCCGAGAAAGGTGCAAACACAACAGGAAAATAGGCAGAGCTGCATCCAGAGAGGTGCCCAGTGTACAGAAAACAGGGTGACTGCATTGGATATGAAAATGTTGCAGTTGTAGATGACAACAATCCAGTAGGTGGCCTATATATATCTGCATGGAATGAATAAATGTCTTGCCCTTTCCCTACACTGAAGAATGTCTGGGGAACAATAAAAAAAATGGATATTTTTGCCTCACAGGTGCATATGCTGGCATTGCAACTACAGGAATTGGTCCTCCAACTTGAGACCAAAGTGTCATATTTCATTTCACTAGACAGTATACTATTGTGAACATTACCTCAGCTCAAAACCTATTTGGAATAGACTTCCTCTGCAACTTACACCTAGCCATCTTTGTGATAGTAAAGTTTTGCCTCTCAACCAATACATTTTGTTTTGGAGTGTAAGGTGTAGTATATTGTCTTTGGATCCCATGTTTAGCACAAAATTTATTGAAATATTTTAAGTAGAATTCCCCACCAGTATCATATCTAAGAGAGGCAATATGAAAACCTAACTGTTTCTCTATTAATGCTTTGAACTTTTGAAATTCATTAAACACATCATATTTTAATTATAGAAAATATACCCACATTTTTCTACTGAAATAATCAAAAAACAGAAGGAAGTACCTAGCACTGGTGGTTGATGTCATGTTCATTGGTCCACATATGTCTGAAAGTACCAACTGAAGGACCCTCTACGCTCTCCAAGCTTGTCCTTCATAAAATGGTATTCAATGTAGCTTCCCTGCCTGACAAGCTCTGCAAACTCTGTGGATCTTCTACAGAATGTTCGGAAGTCCATCTACTAGTTTCTCTCATGGCAACTGAGAGAGATAGGTCAAGTTGAGGTGCCCATACCTATGATGCCATAGGGGTGCTATATTTTGCAATAAAAATTACCTTTAACTTACAATTTCTAATAAGATCGATATTCAAAAATTTGAAGACAGTGAAAGCTAATAAATTCATCTAAAATGCATCATTATAATCTTGGACATAGAAAGTGTTGTAAAAATTTACTCCCTCATATGTAAATTTTGTCCAATTTTTCAAATTTCTTTCGTGCCTCTCGCTGGCTTAAGATCCCGATTCTCCCGTTTGATTTTACCATCTTTGCCCAAAATGCATTATCCAAAGATTTAAAACTCGTTCGTTATATTGAGCCTTAGCCTCCTCAAGGTCAACACATGACCCAGCGGAAACCACAAAGCGATGAAAGGGAGCTCGTTGTTTTATGTTTCTGTGCAATGGTGTCCTGTCTGATTAAGCAACCCAACTGAGCAGCAATCGTTCTTACATGTGGAGGGCCTGCTGCGCAGAAACCAGCCAAAGGTGGTTCAGACCAGCTCTCACCTCAGCCAAGGTATTACCCTTTGCACCGGCGATTCCATAGATCATATGCCGCGTGTCCCGCACGGCAGAAACCGCTTTTCCCCCACGCTGCTAACTTTTAGTCAATGGATACACAAATGAATCATCATCGCCGTCCGATCTTGTAGGCCCGATCCAATGGCTATAAATCTCCGGCCGCACGAGTTTCTTTAACCTAAGGTTCCTCGGGTCTCCGGCCCACCTTGATAGTCCCCCACTCAAGTTTGACCGTTGGATATCATTTGCTGAGAGGCTCATACCATCCGGTCCACCACCTCTACGACCAAGTCCTCTCGCCACGTCGCTTTTCCAATTGCTCGTACGTTCACGTGTTTTACTCCCGCACGTTCTCACATATTTCTCATTATATATATATATATATATATATATATATATATATAGGCGTGTGTTTTCATTCATATACCCATCGTTCTATTCATTCCTCATGTTCAAACTACTTCACGTGGAGAAGTCACACTGCTCCGTTTAATCGAAGTCTCCGCTGTCATTCTTCCGCCACCCTTCGTATTCCCGTCGTCCGTTCGGGGTCCACGACGCCATTATCACTCCACCTCCATGCTCCTTGCCTCCAAGTTTTGTTTCTAATTTTTTTGTGGGTTTTGTGTGTCAAGATGATAAAGAGGCCTCATAATTCTATCGCCTCCATTGGTAAGGTTAAAAAGCATAAAGAAAGGGACAAATCATCACAAATTTGAAGATGCTTCGAGGGTAGGTGTGAGAAATGGACTCACTACTAAAGAAGACAAAGATATGAATCTATAGAACCCTCTGCAGAAAAATCAAGGAACGCCCGCTCGTACAAAGGTCCAGGATTTAGATTCAAAGCTAAAGGTCGAGAGTACGCATGTAATTGGCGTACTATCTCAGGTTTTACGGTAGATTTTCCTTCTTTCAAGAAGAGGCGAATACTTATATTATTATTTCAAGTCTTGTTCATGAAGACATTTTCATCTTCAAAGATTTATTTTTGTATACATTGTAAGTACAAGTCATTTATGTTAGTCATTCATGTAGGTATGCCGAATGTCTCACGTATTTTATTCAAATTGAGTCATTAAATGTGCCCCATCTACCCTCCTCTAGAATTCTCGATCTTCTCTATAAACCAGAAAAATAAGAAAGATTGTAGAATCTACATTTCTATCAACCGTGTACTAAAAGGCTTCGTATACATTTTGTAATTTCAGATAAGGCTCTAGAGTCTGAGGGTCTTAGAAAGGAGGAGGAGTTATAACTAATCAGATTTGGTTCGTATCTCACAAAGATGTACTCTCTTATGTCACAATATCTTCATTTCATGTTATTTATCTTCTGCATCATGTTCAGAATGCCAGTGTGGTTCACTAGTTTGCAAAGAAGGGATTCATCCTTGTTGATGCCCTTTTCTGAATTAGCTGTTGCAACAGGCCTTGTCATGATATAATTTTTCATGTTCATCTTTCCATATTTTATGCTATGATAGCTATCGAGGAGGGTGCTTTAAACACCATTTTCATATAAGGATTCATAAATTAATATGCTCCTTAGTGTGGTTCTGTGTATCCGGTATCGCCCCATGTTAACTAATATCTTCTTTATGTTTCACCGCATTCTCCACTTCCCGATATTTGATTCCGTGATATGTTATTTGAATCGTCTCATGCAGCAGTTTCCGGCTCTCTAACTCGTTCGATGCCTTTGTATTGGAGTTAGCATAATGTCCCTACACTATTCTTGTTCCTATCACTTTCCGAGAGAGATTGGTCCCATTCTAAAATTATTTCCTTGTTTTACAAGAGATAGTAAGAGAGCTTTGGACTGACAACCCAAACTATATAACGAGCCCGTTATATTATTATGTCCTAATCGGGTCTATGGCAACTCTAGACCGTCTCTAGGGGTGACAAAACTGGTCCACAACATCTTCCCTGCGCTTGCTGTCGAACGAATTCAAGAACATCAGCTTCCCGGGCTTCGATTAAATTGTTTTCACTCTCTAATCAGTGAGCATGAGTCAAGAGTTGCGTATCTCTCACCGTGGCGTACCCACCGGTTTCCATTTGATAAATTTGTTGGTATTCCCGGCTCCTCAGAGCCACATTTGAGGTCGATACATTTCAATCAAAGACACCTACGTGTCCGACCCGTAGAAGATCATTCAAAAGAGTTTGGAAGGAGGAAGTTAGCTCGTGGCCGAAACTCTAATATTCCGTTGAAGATTATCCGCCCTCTCTTCTCAAGAAGTAGAACAGAAAATCCCAGTTTTACTCGGGAACTCCACGGTGAGGAAGTGCCCTGATTGAAGAAGATTCTCATCCTACTTTCGAGGTCAGGAAATTAAAGAAGCGCGTAGGTAGTTCCTATTAACCGTGAACCATTCCGATTCACACCTCAGCCTTCAAAATATATTCCCATTGTGATTCATACTCCACTTCCTCCTACTCCTCCCTTCATTTGTCTCTCTCTCGACCGTGGGCTCAACCCCCACCCTCCTCCTAAGTAATGGCTAATGTTCCTTCTTTTCTATTGAACAAATATGCTCCTTTGGCCTTACCCCAAGTGCTAAATGATATGCCACAGATTATTTGAAGATTCCTTTCGCATTTAATGGCGAAATGAAATGGCGTTCGTAAACATCTCGAGACCTTCTCGCTTTTGCGTAAAACTTAAATGTTGAACATTTGAGGGGTCTGAGATTGTTGTATTGGGCTTGGAGGGTGGTTTAAAATGAATTCAAGACATTAAACGTTTCTGTGACCACATGGGATGTCAGGAGAATGTTTTCCTGTGAAATGGGGAGAGAAGAAAGATCATGGCTGTTGCCTAATCGAGTTCAATACTTTGAAAAAGAAACGTAATGAAGGGGTATCGAGCTATTAAAATATTCAATAAGCTATATTTGAGTCGCTCGAAATGAAGCCTCGCGAAGCCGCGCCAAAATAATTTTTCATAGCAGTTTTGATTTTACTCGTCAGACAAGGGAAATAAAACCTGCCACTTTAGATGATGCACAAATGTATGCTCTGAATTGAAGCAAACTTTGCCTCCACCAGAAACTCAAGGGAAAAATTGAACAGATAATAGGAGGAGAGAGGTAAAAGAAGAGGTCACCCTCAATCGTGAAAAAGATTCAGATAAAATGGATGAAATAAGCAAATGATAAAGAAGATGGTCAAGCTGAATCGGAAGCTAAAAATGCGCCCTAAGAACGTATTATATCGCTCCAAACAGAGGATACAATCCTCGTATAAAGAAGACCACCATTGCAAATATTGCCAGAGAAGCAAAGGAACAACAGGACCGTGCACCTCATCCCCATACTGAAGGACCGGGGCAGATGACTCCACCGGAGATGCGTACTTATGGATTAGAAGATTCAAATCAAGTTTTTCAAATACCGATGATATGGATTTCCCATTGCAAGACGAGAACGTGCTAGTTGTGATCGATCATTATTGTAAGCAATTTTCTCGATTTCGCAAGCACACCAATGTCAAATATGATCTTAGATCTTCAAGGAAGAGGACCTGTAACTCAAGATCAAGAAGAGGAGCCACCTCGTAGAGAAGACCGTCGTATGAACTGTGAATAAAGAGAAACATAGAAAAAGGTAAGAATATTCTAACATCAGCCTGCAGCCTTAAATGATCGATTCTCCTCCTTCTTCTTTCAAAAATAGTCGTGGCCCTTCTAATGCCGAGCCGGTTTCAAAAGAAATAAATCTTCAAATGAAAATAAAGAGTCAAAAGAAGGAGGATAGAAAATCCCCCATCTCGCTTCTCAACTGCAAAAAGAACTTGAGAAATTAAGATTCCGCTTCCTCATCGAACTATTAAACAACCTCGTATATCAAATTTCCAAGTCATTTTACGCTCTCCCGAAATACCAATTGTACCCGATAGGTCAAACCTTTTCAAGAATAAATACCCATGGTAGTCTTTGGCCCACACGTCGAGGAGATAGGACTTTCTACTCCTCCTTTTTATGTCTTTTAGTTATCCATGACCCGCTGCCATAATTGTATGTTAGATTCTAGAGCCTCCCATAATCTTATGCTCATCATTAGTGGAACAACTAGGACTACAAATTACAAGGCCGTACAAAGACCGTATTCATTTGATTCTAAAAGAGTTAAATGTTTCTAGAACATCAAATATTTAGTGGGTCAATCAACAAATTCCAGAAAGAGTGTGGTCATGGACATCAGGTTAAGCGATATCCTGCACCAAGCCAGATAAAGGTCACATCCCTGGTACAAAAGATTGGTGGGTCAATCAAATTGGATTTAACATATGCTACCGGTCTCGCCTGAGGCCGGAGAGAAGTTTATACAGAGACTAGATTTGCTTAAATGTAACTAAGGTTGATCAAGCCCGAATTCTCCCATTTATAACAAAGAGAGATTTTTCATGTTTGATGTTAGAAGAAAATCAAAATTATGCTCATGAGCCCCTTTTTGGTCAAATCCAAGCCGGGAAAGCACCCTAAAGAAGATCAAAGAATCGTGGACTTGACTTTACATTTCGATGGGGCAAATTCAAGAGAAGGTAATGGAGTCAAGGGGCATCGATCTCTACGGAAAAATGGGTGCCACCTATTTTTAAATTGGGAGTATGAGGCTACAAAAAACGTAGCTGAATATGAAGGCTATTTATTGGGACTGCAGATACCTAGAAACATGGGCATCGAATGTTTAAAAAGTCTTGGGAGACTCTCCAGCCGGTAAGGAAGATCAAAAATCAATGCCAAACCAAGCATCCACTACTCGAGAGCTTATAGAAACGAAGGTGGACATGATAGAAAATTTATTCTCAAGCATTTAACATGGGCTACCATGCTCCGGAGAAAAACAGACAAAGGTATCTCTCGTCAGAAGCACAAGACATTCCGTCCTCTCGTAATCCACTTTTAAGATATGAAGTAGAGGTACGTTACAAACCATCCATTCCGTATAATGTAAAGCATTGAAGGTATTTGAATATGATGAACAGATGAAAATATTCATGGAGATAGTGGAGGAATTATCCAATATGGAGATTGATGCTAATGAGGAGGAAGAAGCTGAAAATATTGCAGAAGATGATGGGAAGAAAGCACATAGAAATAGTGTCGTAAATTAAAGGTAATGTTATACCTAGAGGTCCTGGCCTCTAGAAATATTATTTAATAAATATGACATTCCGTTATACCCAAACAAAGTGCATTTAAGAAGACTATGGAGATTTGAATCGGGTACTTATGCCGATCCCAAAATTAAAATTATCTAAAAGAGTCCTTAAGAATATAAAGAAAAATATTTGAAGTTGTTTCAATCTTATGTGATGTATTTGCCTGGTCCTATCGACCTAAAAACTAGATGTAAATATAATGCAAAGATAAATTCCTTTGAGGGAAGATGCAAAGCCTATAAGGTAAGTCGTACAGATAAATCCTCCGCCGCTTTCCCTCTATTGGAAAAAGAAGTCAAGAAGCCAGTCGAAAGCTAAAATAATCATGTATTGAGATACTCGTAATGGGTGGCAAACCTTGTTCCCGTTCTAAAGAAAAATGGAGAAATAAGGTCAGGTGTGGATTTCAGGAACTTGAATAGAGCATCTCTCAAGGATAATTATCCACCGTCTAAGATGGACCACATCCCGTTGCAGTAGTGGGAGCATCCAGAACAATGATGGATGGTTTTTTTTGGTTATAATCGTGTAGCCGGTGGTTCCCGTAAGATTCTAATAAAATCGCATTTATTGCCACCATGGGGAACATTTATGTATGCCAGGATGCCATTTGGATTAATTAATGCAGAGCTACTTTTCGCAGGGCAATGGGCATAGCCTTCGTTGGAGAGCAGATGTGTTTTTGTGGTATATCTTGATGATATCACAAGAGTTTTCAAAGAATGATGATGAGAATATTGAGCATTTAATAAGAACTTTTGAAAATGCAAGGTATGGCCTCTCCCTCAATCCTCAAAAATGTTGTTTGTAATGATGAAGGAAAACTCTTAGGGCACATTGTAACTAAAGATGGTGTGAAAAATTGACCCTAAGAGAGTTGAAGTAATAAACAAAAGATTCCCTTACCAATGAATAATAAAGAATTACGCTGTTCTTAGGCCGAATTAATTTTTTTGGAGAAGGTTTATTCCTAACTATGCCGAGATAGTTAGGCATATAATCGATATGTTGAAGAAGGAGAATGAAGTAAATGGTCCCAGATTCTAGAGATGCATTCACCTCAGATAAACAAAGATTCACAAGGTTCCCTGCTTAGCCTCTTAATTCGTGACATAATAAGCTACTTATGATCTTCTCATTTGCTTCTCAACTGAGCATCATCAGCAGAAGAGTTTGTTGCAGAGAATGAAGATGGATATGAACAGCCTGTAGTTTTCAGCTTAAGGCACAAGATATTAATTGAAATATAAGATATTGATGAAGAAAGATATTTTAAGGAAGTCTCTTAAAGTTTTTTTAGGACCTATATTTTGCAATCTCACATCACCGCATATGTTCCCACAAACAGTTGTCAAAGACATTTTGGTCTAAGGGGATAGCGAAGGTAAAAGAGGAAGATGGATTGCAAAAATACAGGAGTATGATCTCGGACATAAGGCCTGCTAAGCCGATTAAAGGACAAGATTCTTGCCAAGATGTTATCTCGAATAAATCATCAAGCTTTGGGCATTAATTTATCCATGATAACAAATGAAGAATCTGAAAAAAGAAGAAGAACAACAAAGGACTGAGATGGCCACTCAAAAGATACATGTGAAATATCTAACTAGTCCTGGTACAAAGAAATCGTCCAATATCTTTTAACACTTAATGCCCTTCGAGTCATGATAAGAGAAACATGTATCGTAAGAATGAAATCAGAAATACATGATCTGCCAATGGACAAATATATCGAGAGACCCTTCGTGCATATTACCGTTATGCCTGCGTAAAATGAAGAAGAGAATATATTGACGTATCTCCATGAGGAAGGTGTGGAGGCACATGCCCGGAGGGCTACAACGCATAAAACTCGAAGGTTATTTCATCGGGAAAAAATTGTATACAGACACTTTTTCTTGGGTCGAGCATGTAATAAGTGCCAAATATTTGCAAAGGATGTAAATTAAAGGTACTACCTCTTGATTCCTATTCATATAAATGAACCCTTTCGAAATGGGGACTATATTTTATAGGAGAAATACATCCCATCAAGTGGCCAATACAATGGATACTAATGTACCTACAAACATTACTCACGAAATGGGTGGAAGCCATACCTACAAGAAATGCTACGTATGCTGGATAATGAAGTTTATGGAGGAAAACATCATATCTAGGTTTGGTCAGTCCCGCTAGAATTGTAACCGATAATGCATGTGCTTTCAAGTCCCGCTGTGTCTGTAAATTTCGCCAACAATATAATATCATATTGACTCACTCTATCGTTTATTATCCATTGTGGAAATGTCCCCGTGCAGGCCTTCCCACAAACCCGGTAGAGCCTCAAGAAAACAATCAAAGAAAATCAAGAAACTGACTTCAATTAAAATTTTCTCTATGGGCGAATAGGATAACCAAGAAGAGAGCAACAGGGAAATCTCCCTATGAGCCGGTATATGTGAAGAGCAACTCGTGTTTCGTGCAAATTGGCGTCGCGCAGCACGTTTTAAGTGTGAAAGCCAGAAGAGCCGATGACATGATCGTAAGGATTAACTCACCAGTAATTGGAGGAAACACGAACTGTGTGAATCGAATGATAGAATATCGGAGAAAATGAAGAACGTATTTACCCAGCGGTGACAAAAAATTCCAAATTGGTACTGTTCGGGATGGTGTTCGCAGAAAGGTGAGAAAGGCAAGCATGCTAAATTTGATCTCGTTATGGTTTGTGCCCATTCAAAATCGTGAATCAAGGGGGAAATAATACTTTATGTTAAACCTATTGTGGTGATCCGCCGGACGCCCGTGAAATCTACCAATCCTCAAGCCTTATCAATTCCGACTCGTGTTGGGAATAATTCATTCGTATTATATTGTATATGTTATTTTAGTTTTTACTTTCATGTAGAAAGGATGCCGTAATTACCTCAAGAAGAAATTAGGGAATTGAAAAACAAAGTGAAACATTCAATGGTCTCGCATGTTCTCGACATGCCCGAGGACTTCCACTCATGTCGTCCCCAGATGGAGCCGATGTTGTACAAATTTACTCCCCGTATGTAAATTTTCTGGCCGCCACCTTTTTCAAATTTCTTTCTGTGCTCGCGTGGCTTAAGATCTTGATTCTCCCCGTTTGATTTTTACCATTCGCCAAAATGCATTATCCGAAGATTAAACCCGCTATTCAAGTTATATTGAGCCTGGCCCCTTTGTCGTTAACACATGACCTCGAGCGCGAAACCAGCTGTGCCGTAAGGAAAGGGAGCTCGTTGTTTTATGTTTCGGTGCACATACGTCCGATCGGGGTTAAATCAACCGAGTGGCAATCGCTCTATGTGGGGAGGGCCCCGCGCCGCGTAAAAACCGCTGTATGGTTCCGCATCGCTCACCTCAAGTCATGATACTCCTTTGGACCGGCGATCCCATGCATCATATGCCGCGTGTCCCGGGGCACGCGGCAGGAAACCTGCTTCTCGCACATTAACCTTTAGTCAATGGATACGCAGCTGAATCATCATCCGCGTCCGATCTCAGAGGCCCGATCCAATGGCTATAACATCTGTGTCCGCACAAGCGTTAACCCATGGTTCTCTGTCTCTCGGCCCACCTTTTCGATACCGACTTGCTTTCGACCGTTGATCTCATTTTGGCCGAGAGGCTCATACCATCCGTTTGACCACCCTACGACCAAGTCCTTCGCCACGGTCGCTTCTTCCACCTATTCCCCCGTACATCCACGTGTTTCTACTCCCGCACGTCTAAGATATTTCCCCGTCATATATATATATATATATATATATATATATATATATATATGCGTGTGTTTTCATTCATACCCACGTTCTTATTCATTCCTCATGTTCAAATCGCCACGTGGAGAAGTCGCACTGGTCTCGTTTAATCGAAGTCTCTCGTTGTCATTCTTCCGCTCACCCTTCGTATTCTTGTCATCTCTGCTCGGTCCACACGTTATTATCATCTCCACCTCCATGCTCCTGCCTCCAAGCTTTTTTTCTCTAATGTTTCAGGGTTTCTTTAGAGGTTTTAAGATGATAAAGAGGCCTCATAATTGACGCCCATTGCGTGGGTTAAAAAGCATGTTAAAGGATGAGACATTCCGTCGGGTGAAATTTAAAGAAGATGCCGAGGGTAGTGCAGAAATGACCACCATTAAAGAAGAAAAAGATATGAATCTAGCGTAACCCTCCTGTGAGAAAATCAAGGAACGCTCCACCTCGCATTAAAGGTCCAAGATTTAGATTCAAAGCTAAAGGTCGAGAGCATGTATTATCATGCACTATCTCGTGGTTTTACAAAGAAGAGATTTTTCCTCTTCAAGAAGAGTAACATTGTATATATTATTATTTGTGTCTTGTTCATGAAGGCATTTTCTATCTTTATTTATTTTTAGAGTGCGTATCAGAAGTACAATATTTATAGTTAGTCGTTCACAAAGTAGAAGCACAAGCTTTCCAATTATTTGGTCAAATTGAGTCATTAGAACAAAGCCCCATCTACCCCCTCCTCTAGAATTCTCGATCTTCTCTATAAAAACCGGAAAAGAAGACATTGTAGGGGTTCCGTATTTCTATCACAATCAAAATAAAAAGGTCAGAGTACATTTTGTAACTTTTCTAGAGGAAGGCTCGTATCCGTAGGGTCTCAAGTGAGGAGGAGTTATAACCGTAATCGGATTCTCGGGTCTTCGGTATCTCACAAGATGTAATTTCTCTTATAAAAATAATAAATATCTCATTTATGCTATTTATCTTCTGCATCATGTTCTTAGAATGCGAGTGGCTCACTAGTTTGCGTGAAGGATTCATCCTTGTCAGCCCTTTCGGAATTAGTCAAGCGCTTTAAATAGGCCTAGTCATGATATATTGTTCCATGTTCATCTCTTCCATATTTCTCGCTTATATTAGTTACTTGAGGAGGGTGCTTTAAAACACCATTGTCATATAAGGATTCATAAATTAATATGCCCTTATGTGGTTCTATTGTGTATCCGGGGTATCACTTCATGTTAACTAACATCTTCTTTATGTTTCCTCACCGCACTCACTTCCCGATATTTACTTCTGGATATGTTATTTTAACCGGCCCTCTCTTACGCAAGCTATCTCTTAACTATCTCGATGCCTTTGTATTGAGTTAGCATAATGTCCCTACACTATTCTTGTCTTTGTATCGACTTTCCGAGAGATTGGTCCCATTCTAAAATTATTTCCTTGCTTTACAAGAGATAGTAAGAGAGCTTTTTGGACCTAGACAACCCAAACTATATAACGAGCTCCTGTTATATTAAGATGTCCTCAGTGTAACTCTGCCTATGGCAACTCTAGACTGCCTCTAGGGGGTGACAAAATTGTCCACAAAAAGAAAGCACTCATCATTGCATAGTTTCCCAAAAGGTCAACATTTTAAGGGCTTCTTCCTAATTCAAAATCACCGAAGATATATAAACTAACTATTTCATTTGTCCTACAATTCCAATAGTGCACATGGCAAGCTTCTCCGCAAATTCCTTGCTGCATATGGTAGGCCTCTCAGACTGCTTGTACTAGCATAATGCAAACATGACTCGCAAGCCACCAATGTGTTTTGCTTCTCGAAGATCACGCATTATCGAATGACTAGTGAAGTATCAACCAAAGAACAAGTTTCAAGCTTTGGAGAAGTCACAAGATATTATAATTTTGTCTTGCGATTGGCCTCTTGACCAATTTTTTCTAGAATGCCTCTTATGAAAAAATGAGTTCTTTTCCTAACAAAAGTTATGAGCCTCTTGAAAATAACAGTTCATTAGAACATCGAAGCAAATATCTAATGCACGCATCATGCTACCACTACAAGCCATTGCAGAAAATAGAAACCAAGGTGAAAAAAGGATCTACAAATTTACATTGTAGACTTAAGTTATAGCAGATGTCCTCAATGCCTGTCTCCAAATCATCCATAGCATTAACAAGAATAATCATAGGTTTGCATTAATCTCCAAATAATATACTCCAATAAAAAGTTGTCAATCATAGCTTACCTTTGTGGCAATGATTTTCCTTATGCCTCGGCTCTCATTTTCAAATAAAAAACTAGATTTCCTATATTGATGACGTTCCTACCGTAATATGACCAACTATCTGGACAACTGTCCATCTCACCGTAATTTCTTAGATAAAATGAGAAGTGTACCCAAATAATATCTTTGCAAGCATATCATTGTTACTCACAAGCTTCAGGCCATGTGGACCACAACCTAGATTTATTGGTCATTTTGAGCTTCAATTCTACAATTCCAAGACAATGCTTAGAGATATTGTCAATACATAGAGATCACCATACACGTACTAACCAAAAGGGTCATACCGTGTTCCTCTCTAAGTCAGATCATATTTACACTGTAGTCAATGTTGTCAAGGAGAGAAATCATTATGATACATAGTGATATTTTCATACTTCTTGTCAGCCAAGGAAATTTCACTAATGTTACATTTTCAACATTAGCATTGAAGGTACTCCTTTTTATTGGTGAGAGCCGAGAGATTACAATGCACCGTAATCAAATTACTTCAACACAAGAATTTTGTCGCATTCTTGAAACGGTCGAAATTGGAATGAAGCTTGAATGGTCCACTTCAATGATCACACAGTGTATATATAACCTTCCACAAATTTCAAACGACTCGAAACTCCAGAATTGAGCTTTAAGGAATGAGACTTGACAAATACTAGCCTCGATTTATTTGCAAGATTTGTGCCTTTAAAAAGACATATGTTATAACCGGCCTCCTTATGAGTTTGATCACATTAGTCACCCAACCATGTCACCTACACAGCCAAGATGAGTTCGATTGTTAAAACTTGTATGATTACACGAATTAATGCTGCATTAACCTAGGTAGATCAAACAACAAAGAGCCGCAGATCCAATTCCATATGGCCACAACCGAGCTTCGCAGATCCAAGAATTATCACGAGGTCACCAAAGATACATCAGGTAGAAAATCTTCAAACTCGGGAGAGTTATACGGAACATAAGTCCACTTCATTCCAGCGATTGACCACATTATCTTGAAAACCAAGACTAGAATTTAAAACTTTCAAACCACCAATCTCTTTTAAGGCAAATGATAACAAAAAATAATGAACTTTAAGCCCCAAAACTTTACCTTTAAGCCAAAAGCATTTTTCTACACAGAATAGTCAAAGAAAAATCCACAATTCCTTCAACACAAGAATTTTGTCAAATTTTAAATCCATTGAAATTGGAATGAAGCTTGAATGGTCCACTTCCCAATGACCGCATCGTAGTATATATATAGAACCTTCCACAAATTTCTCTAAAACGATTCTCGAACCTGTATAAGCTTTAAGGATCGAGACTTGACAAATAATAGCCCGAATGATTTATTTGCAAGATTTGTGCCTCTAAAAAGACATGCTGCAATCCACCTCCTTATGAGTTTGATCACATTAGTCACCCAACCATGTCACTCACAGCCAAGATGAGTTTGACCGTTAAAACTTGTGGCTAGATTTCCAATGAATTAATATAGATTAACCTAGGATGATCAAACAACAAAGAGCCGCGCATCCAATTCCATATGGCCACGTAACGAGCTTCGCAGCATCCAAGAATTATCATGAGGTCACCAAAGATACTTTGTGTATAAAATCTTCAAACTCGAGAGTTATAGTTCAACATAAGTCCACTTCATTCCAACATCACTAGATTCTCTCTTGAAACCAAGACTAGAATTTGAAAACTTTCAAACCATCGATCTCTTTCAAGGCAAATGACCCCCCGTAACAAAAACATAATGAATCCCGTAAGCCCCAAAACTCACCCTATGAAAAAAGCTTTTTCAATGCCACAGAATAGTCAAAGAAAATTCTGCTGTGGAGTGTTTCCTCATGCAAGGTTAATGAGCTGGGAAAGAAATAGTGCAAGTGACACCAACGAAACCCCATAGAAAACAACCGAATCACATTAATCATTCCTTTTTGGTCAGAGATGATGGGCTTATTTTTGGCTGATAAAAACTACAAAATACAAGAGGTCGAGCTAAAACAAAATAACAAAAGAAGGCCCCTTCGATCTTATTTATAGAAAAAACTTTGGTTTATTTGCCATAAGAGAGATACCAAGAAATTGTGGAACAAGAGACTGAGGCGTAACAAGTCTAAGTCGAAAACAGATAATCGAATGAGTGAATAGAGATTAGCGTCACCAACCAAACTTGAGACAAAGAGACCTTGATTGTCATCTCAATCCTCGTATCACATTTTCCATCCAAATCACGAATAAAGAGCTCAACTAATGCAGAACTAATCCTTTACACATCGGGATCAAATTGAGTCTACGATTAGGGCTATTAAAATTAAAGGGTTTTTTCTCCCTATTTCCGGTCTGAATATTTTGAGATCCCCTTCTTGTCCTGACATTCCACAATCCATAAAGTCTAGTCAACGAAGTTCTTCGGCGATTTCTTTTTCTTTTTCCACTCTTGCTTGGGCTTGTCCTCTCCTAGCTCTTATACCATGTTAATTTAGATTAACATGTTCTTGTCTTCTGATAACTTAAAATTCCATATAAGCCCATTATACTTTTTTTATTATACTTGAATCATTTTCCATTGATAGAAACTTAGAAGAACATGTATTATTGATTCGGAAGACAAGCAAGACAAGAGAACACAAGTATGTGGCACAAGCGAGGAAAAACCCCAAGATGGGGAAAACCCATCATCGATTCTTCTTATTATTATTAAAATCAAATGTCCAACGAGAGAAAGAGAGACACAATAAGAATGACTTGCCAAATTTGAAAAAATCAATATGAAATAATGATCACGAGTAAGAGTTTGATATCAGGCAGATACAACCCTCTTTTCTTCATACCCGGACACCTCCTTAATCTGCCCATATTTCCTTCAATTATTACGGTTCAACTTTCTTGTGACATAGGCTAGAAGATATCCCGCGCTTATACATTAATCACTTATCGATCAGAGAAAATAGACTGGCCTACCCGGTGGCTTGAGAATGTGAACCTTTGTTTGAATATACAATTGTCCTAAAACTTCTTTTTCAAGACACATTTTTAGACGACTTTCAAGGTGAGAATGGCCTTCACTATGATTGTCCACATCTCTAAATTGCCTTGAATGTGTTTGAGAAATTTACGAAGCCTTCAACATGGGGCTCAATAGGGCCCCTTCTCGTACCATGCACCATACCGGTGCTACAAGCAAAATCTTTGGTTGTTGATGATATTTTTTTTATAAATGCTTCTTATATCCTAATGTGGCAAGCATGCACCTTTTAGATATAAAGAAAATTATTTGTCGAATCAAAAGTCGGTTACCTTGTTCTTCTCAAGCACGGTTGGCCAAGTAGCCATGAATGAGGGGTATCTATTTTCGGCGATGTTAACCAATGCCCAACTCAAGCTGTTTTCACTTGCATTGGCACAAACACGGGGATGAGCACGAAGTAGAAGTGTATCGTTGGAAGGGCTTCAACCTTGTGGGAGAAATATTAAAAATCTGGTTTCATTGACTCAACAAGCCACTGTTGTCTTTTAGAAGCCACTTGTTATTCATTGCACCCCTCTCTAAACAACCATTTACGAGAGAGCCCAGAATTAGGAGCTTGTGAGCAGGAATCCTCCATAGAAATTTTGCGCATTTGTAGACGTCTTCACCTTGTTTATTAGGAAATATGTAAACACTCCTCAGGTCTTAGTGGGGGGTTTTTCTTCTTTCTTAGTATTGACAGTGCTTTCAAAGAGGTTTTCTTTGTGGGTTTTTTAGAAACACTTGCCAAATGGGAGAAGCAAAAGATCTCAAACAAAATGGCCGGATTTTAGTTTGAAATGAATGGAAATGAAATTCTAGTACCATGGATGAGTAGTTGAAGAAAGCTGTGGATTGGGAGAAACTTTTGCCTCTTCTTGCCACCCATTGCCAATCCTTTTTAGCCTTATGATTAATAACCATGCTCACAAAATTGTCCACAATAATTTCTTTACACGGGTATTTTGGTAGACTAATTCCTTGGCTTGCATGGTTTTCCAGTGCCCAACCTACTAGGTTTTTTATAACACCTTATGTTGTAGTCAAACTTTTCCTATTGTCTTGTCAAACTTTTGCATTGTGCGAGCAATCATCGGTAAGATGAACATCTATTAAGTGTCATTTATTTGTTTAGTTTGTTTATGAATTACTTTGGTATTTCTACATTCCATCTACCTAATTTGTAGTCTACATCATTGTGAAGATTATCCAATAGTGCTTGAAGTTCAAAATGTATTTCTAAAGGTTTGTCAAAATTCTTTTACAATAATTAGTACAATTTGAAATTAACATATAGATGTATTATTTTAAAACATTATTGATGGCTACTTTAAAAATGAATTGAAAACAAAGATGCCACTATAAAGAACAAAGCTGGATTTATCAGAGATCTGTACCACCATATGTCTCTGTGGCCTATTATATCCTATGAAGAAATAAGATATCCTGTGGTTGTTATCAACTAAATGAGATAAATATCAAAAATTGGAAATGCATTGTTGTTGGTAGGTGTTATATTTAGTAGATGGAAGGAGCTCAAGCATATATTATGATTGATTTAAGTTTTAGATATTGCTAAATTTGGATAAGGTTGGGTATCTCCTTGGACTCATTTATTTCTTAATGGATTGGTAATATGCCTATTGATAAGGAAAAATGTCTTGTCCAACGGCAACAAGATTTAATCGTTGACAACTGACTTCAATGGGTTTTAATGGTTGAGATAAATACGATCGACTAATTCAGCTTTAGCACTCTCTTGTGAACGATATCAAATAAAACGAGGCTATGGTTTAGCAAACAAGATTAGTCTAAATTCACCGGATCACGCATCACAAACTATATTAGCTATGAGAGAAAGAAAGGCTAAGTTAAATGATAGAAATAGAAATAACTAATCTATACTAAATTGATAAATGGAAATAGTTGTTATCCTAGTATACGAGAAGAATAGATGCATGTACAAAATTGGTTTTTGAGAATCCATGAAAAATGGCAAAACATTTCACCCATAGTAGATTATCAAGACGAGTAACGAGACTTGGACAACTAAAAGAAATTCTTACCAAGCATTAAAATTTAAAAGCCATCGATTTGTTTCCAAGGGATGATCACTTGAATGTTATCACTTAGAGTACGTGGACGAACGGTAGTGCTAGAATATAAGGATTTGATGTGGAATAAAGTCACCATAGTGATGGAATAAAGTAGGATTCATAGCATAATGGAATATTGTCCCATATATGCCCAAAGCTTGAAAGTGGTCTCTTAAAAAAATTCCATTTTACGGTGTCCTTTATTTCAACAACGACTTCCTTCCAAATGCGGGGAACAACATACAATATGTAAGGAGTGTTGCTCATAAGGAGGTCATGAAAAATGGCAAAACATTTCACCCATAGTAGATTGTTAAGACAGTGGCCAGAGACTTGGACAACTAAAAGAAATTCTTACTAACCATTAAAATTTAAAAGCCATCGATTCGTTTCCAAAAGGATGGTCCTTGAATGTTATCACTTAGAGTCTGTGGACGATCTGTTAGTGCTAGAATATAAAGTTGATGTGTGATAAAGTCACCATAGTGACTTAGGAGTGGCAGTGCGGTGGCTATTTACAACCCTAGAGGACCCCAATAATTTACTTATCTTAGGGGGATTGGGAGAGACATCCAAAAATCACACTAAAACCTAGCATTGTTTTAAGGTCCTATGTTGTGTGCAAGGAAGGTCAAAACATTGGTGGTAATTGGAGATTCCATGGTGGTAATTCAAGAAATAATCAAGCATTCAACAACAAGACCTTCCAACCATGTCGAGATTGCAAGACCTTCCAACAAGACCTTCCAACGATGCTTGAACGAACTCAAACGGACGTCGTGTGAAATATATGTTCTTCAATGGGTACGCAGATATATTCCTTTGTAAAATAAACTCAATAACATTCACTCTCGAAGACTTCCTTAATTTGTTCAAAACGGTCTGCGGTACGGTGTCTTCAAAAGCTGCCATTATAGATCCGAATTACAAGGCGTACAAGGTCACATATTTCACCACGAATTCGAATTAGAAGGGTTTGAGTTGCGAGAGAAGAGTCTCGGAGTCAGGAGAAAGCACGGAAGGCCAAAGTTACGGGCACATTGGGGCCGAAATTTCGGTCTGAATTCGGTTCCCGAAAGAATTATTTCCACGGGTGCAAATAGGTACGCAGAGATTTATCCTTCTAGCCCAAATCGTGTAATTATGATCTCCCTTTTAATCTCCTTGGCCTCCTGTTTTATCTACGAATTCTCCTTTGTATTTTTCATAGAAATTTTCATTCCAAAATGATGAGCATGACTAGTTATTTATAGTTGTTTGTGTATGGGCCCCGAACGGGCATGTATTTTGATTAAAGGCAAACATCTTGATTTGAGCTTACTGTGCATCATTTTTGGCATTTATTTAAACCAATTTAAGGCGATACGGGGAGGCAATTTTATGGATTTAATTCTAGGCCTCGACGTTTGATAGAACACCATGCAATGGCGGTACTTATTGTATCTTGTTGTGAGTACGAGACTGTTCTAACACACCTCCTTTCTTGAATACCACTGATAGTTGTAGGGGATCAACAAAATTATGTTAGATACCTCCTTTGTGGCTCAAAGACTCTTTTTGTCATATAAAATTCGCATGTCAAAGCCCCTCCTCCTTCACTTCCACGGGACGTGTCGAAGCCTCTCGGCCCTCTGCGTTCATTCGGATCGCCAAACTACACATATGTTACCTGAAATAGTAGTGCTTTAGACCTCCACAAACAAACATACATATACGAGAAAAGAGAGATTTTATTCTTGAGTAGTGGTCATTATAGGGCTCTAGTTGGTGGATAAAACATGCATGCGAGAATAGAAAAAGACGATTTTCACCATGGAGTGTGTTGTTGCCATCATTCTTAGGCGAGGCGATATGTTTTCCCATTTAGTGTGAATTCTCCATCCTTGATATGGTTGGCTACACGGCCACGAGGCACAGTAAGGTCTCTGGAGCTCATGTTACTGCATTAATAAACAATCTCATATTCCCCATGGTAACACATACATTTGAGATCCATTCCAAAATGTCATTAGAAATACATCGTTATCTTAAAATTCTAGCATATGATGGCGAGTACTAATTTCCAAAGGGAAATGCAAATACATACCATGTATGAGGCAATATTGTCATAGCCAAGAAGTACGTACGCTAGATGGCCTGAATGCATAAATACTGATACTTAATGAGCTAAGTCCTACGAGTAAATGATGGTAAAGTAGTTGAAGGGTGGGGTTTAGGGATGATTACCTTTAGCATCAAGGAGAGCAAGGGAGATAAGGGTAGCTCCCCCGAGTTGGTTAGATTTGTATACGGATCGCCTCTATGAAGTTGAAAGAAACTTGGGACATTGATCTTTACGTAGGGATGACCATAATAAGGCCAACTTGCCTTTCCCTTCCAAATTTCTTGGATTCAATTTACATTTGTGCCCTTGATTGCTAGCATGGATTTGAAAGTGAATAACGGAATGCCAAAAATGCAAGAGAATGGATGACACTTTCACCATCATTGATTGATTGTTGATCAAGGGATGGATGGATAGTAAAGCAAAACATTCAATGATATATATAGAGAGACTCACATAGTCATGCCCTGACTAGGGTGTATGCAGCCATGCCTGGATAAGGTCATGGTGTAAGACATAAAATGAAGTGTGTGCAACTATGGGCAACCCGTATGGCTACTTAAAAAATGTAATCTTTGGAATCTAAACATGTTACATTTTTGAGTTTTTGTCTTATTACCCCAAATTTGTTTTAGGCCAAATCTTAATTTTATTGTGAAATGAATTTTTTGACTACATATATGGATTCAACACCTTGAAAAACCCTAGTGCGGTACATTTTTGTTGTTTTTGTAGATTGAAGGACCTAAACTAATGCAACATGGTTTTGTGGATGCCATTTGCATTTCTAAGTTAGGTACGGCCAAATTCCTTTCGGCCTTTCTACCACATATAACCCAGTAATTTTCTATCACTTGTATAACCTTGCCTTTTTATAAAAAAAAGGGTTCCTACACTCAAAGAACAGCTTTTCTGGCCATGGGGCAATTATAATGTTGAAATTATATAACCTTTTGGATGATTAGAAGATCCAATTTTGCCATTGCTAGCTTTGAACTAAGTTCAAATTGCGGTTTTGGGTGTAAAGCTTGTTGACGTTGAATTAGAAACCCATTTTATCAAGCACTTGCTTGTCTAAGTAAAGCCTAGATAATATCTAAGATGAGGAGGATAGACCTATTTCGGTACATTGTACTCAAGCTAAACGATCAAACATAAGTTTATGCATATACATGTGGTTCAAGGTCTCCTTTTCCTCACGTTATTTTCTATGTAAGATTAAAAGATGTATGTTGCCAAGGAGGAACACCTATTTGGTCTAGGATACGATACAACCAACAAGTTACCAGACACCCAACAGTTACTAGGATCGATACATGCTTTAGATTGCTAGGATCTAGTCTAGGAACACCAACAACGAGAGGTATATCCAAAAACCACTCCAAGTAAGATATGAAAGGGCTCTTGATATGCCTCTGAATTGCCAAGAACTCCAATGTTTATAATGACATATTGATGTCCAATTCAAATGCTACCTAAGGATTTCACGGGGGTTCTAGTGCCTTTGTTCAAGGGTTCGTTGTATGTTTCCATGGGTTTCAAAAAAAAACTTTCACTAGATATTAACTAGCCCTTATGATATTTTTTACCACCACCATTTTTGCCACAAAATTTACGTAAAATTGAATACACATGAGAAGATTTAAATTGGTTCTTTGCTTGAAGAGAATGGTATTCGATTGATGGGTATTTAGAGTTTTATTGTTGGCTATAATTTTCTTACAATGACCCTAGATGTAGTCACAAACAAGTATGTAGATATTGTTGTTCACAAGAAATTTGAAAAGTTGTTTGAAATCCCTCAAATTATCCCACAACAAGCTTCCCAAGCCCCACTCATTGTTGGAAACATTTTTTGATTACACCTATATTTTTATACTTGTTTCATGTGCCCTATCTATCCAAACATTGGTATCAGAGGCATAATCGTATGTCATTAACCCTAGTTCTATTTGTTGGTGAAAATTTTCCACGGTTGGAGGTATCAACCATTGGAAAGACCAACATTGGTTTCAGAGAACCACCAATCAAAGGATATATCTGTTGTTGTATCTTCTATTGGGCTCTTCACATGTTGCCATCGAATCTGCCTTTGATCATTTTCTTCTACTCTATCATCTTCATATTGCCTCATAATCCTACAAGAGTATGTCACATGACCTCACATCCTCCCGGCAAAAGTTGATCTTATATGTCAAGTTATATTTATGTTTGGATGGTGATCTGTTTGCTTTGTTTGGAGACCATGGAGGATGACAACATGCTACTAAAGCGAGTTGTATTATATTGAATTATTGATGTCAAGCTGTTCATGGAGGCTACCACCAAATACGCAAATGTTGCAATAAGGAGACTTTCCCATGATATTTTTGGAACATTAAAACCATGTTAAAATTGTTTGAAACATGAGCCCTAAAACTAAAAATTTTTTTACAACAAAATCACTAAAATGTGATGGAAGTTCTATTATAGGACTTCTCCTACTTTGCTTTGCTCATACGGCTAATGCAGGAAATAATCAAGTTGAAATTTAGAACCTAACTATCGGCTGGTTTAGTATGCAAAATCCAATTCCTGGCATGAGGCATATGATGAAGCCATTGGCTAGGTTACATGTTGACGTGTATGTTATGTTGATCTATTACTTTTTTTTTTTTGGTTAGAAGCGGGAACTTCACCACAACATCATACCAATATGTAAAATGCGAATTAATTGTTGTGAGACAACTAGCACATCTAGGATATTTGTTTCTATCCCATACTTTGCCATCAACATCTAAGTTGTATTGCTTGCATGTGTTGAATGGAGTAGCTATTGTGGCATCTTTATGATTATCCAGGTGTCAAACATACTATTCGACATGTCTTAACTTTTGTGGGGAAGGTATTGCTACATTGTATTTGCTAAGGACGCATGTTCACCAGACAAGTCAAATACTTCAAAATGTTGGATGTGTTTTGTATTATTGTTCTATAACATATTCTCTTTGTCTTTGTTTTGTATTATTGTTCGAGAACATATTCTCTTTTTCTTTGTCTTTATTTCACACGTTGTTTTAGGATATTTGAGTGTTTTAGGTTATTTAGGTTTTTGGCCTGAAATTAGTGATTGAAATGACAAATAATCACTTTACTATTAATAGTTGCTTGTCTATTTGAGTTATTTTACATAAGCAATCTTCATAAGTAGATCTTAAGTAGATATTCTACCCTTAGCTCTATTTCAAAGTGTTGCCAGAATTTTAGAGGATCTCTTCTATTCCTTGACTCGAGGTGGTGGATTCCTCATCTGCTGAGGCCTTTCTCTTTCATCTAGTCCTTTATTTTCCATTGAATTTGATTCAAGAGATTCTCCTTGGATCTCTCTTGGGGGATTCTTGTGGTGGTAGTCCATGTATCATTTTAAAAAGTCTAATTCTTCCCTTCACTATACATAACTTCTAACCATTAGTGAGGTACCTACAAAGTCGATGGTGTTTTTGTTTGTTTAGTAAAATATTGTCGAGACTTTAATTTATTGAAAGTTGTAGAATTTACAATCCTATGAAGTTTCAAGATATAATTTTAAGTCTATTTCTTTAAAGGGAACTAGCTCAATGGAAGAGCACACCTTTTACAAGCGAGGAGGTTAGTGGTTCAATTCCATCGTGCTTACGATATTCATATATAGGGAATGACGAAAGATCGGTTTTGGTGACGGATGCTCTTTTGACCATCACCAATGAGCTTATGGTGACATTTTTGACCCTCACCCAAAATATGAAATGGTGACGGAATCAGCAGCCACCATATATATGCATCAATAGTGACAACCATAAAAGATTAGTCACCATAAATCGTTGATATTGTTGATAAGAAATGGTGAGGGTCCTTTGTTTGTCATTATAGTCATTATTCGTGACGGACCTTGATGTCACCAATGCGTTTATGGTGACGGTCAATGAACGTCGCCATATATATGCAGTGGTAGCGGCCATGAAAAGGTCCATCACAAAAAATCGTTGTTGTTCATATGAAATGGTGACGATCACTATACGATCATTATAATTAATATTCGTACAACTGACCTTGAATGTCACCACACCACATGCTTTCGGCAACGCCACCTTTGAGTGACGTTGATTTTTGGTGACGGAGGCTATTGTAGAATGCCATTGCCCATATGAAATGGTGACGGTCAGCGCTCAGGTCACTATAAATCATTGTGCGTTGCGTGGACATGGAATGTCACCACAACACCTATACTTTCGGCGGGCATACCTTTGGTGACGTTCCAGTTTTTTGGTGACGGAGGCTATTGTCGCGTCACCATTGCTCATATGAAATGGTGACGGTCATTATTCGTCAACATAAATCATTATTGGTGACGGACTTTGAATGTCACCACAATACCTATACTTTCGACGACGCCACCTTTGGTGACGTTCGGTTTTGGTGACGAAGGCTCTTTTTGACCCTCACCAATGAGCTTATGAGTGACCATTTGCCCCTCACCAATGTGCTTTTTTTCCTTGTAGTGAAGGTCTGGCATGCAAATACCTATGATCAGTAGGTGAAGAATGGGATTTGTAAAGCATCCTAGGAGAATCAACACTAAATCTTGGTTTCCTTTGGCTTTTTCCATTGAACTTTGCTACCTGATTTGAATTTATTTCGAGGATAATAATCTCTAACCTAAGGTGAACTGGAAGTAAGAGATTGATGTCTAGAATTAAAGATGAATTATATATTGCTACTACTGAAACAATTTGGATAATATCTACCTAGGGCCTTGGTTGATATGCACATGTAAATGTGGAGATTGTATTTAAAATGAAACAACTGTGAGTTTGAAATATATTATTAGATTTATTGAAAGGGAGGTTGCATATTGCATGAGCAATTTTTCCACCAGGGAAATCACCTCTAACCATGTTTATCAAAACATATAACCTTGTTTATCAAAACATAGTAATGAAACAACTGTGAGTTTGAAATTTATTATTAGATTTATTAAAAGGGAGGTTGCATATTGCATGAGCGATTTTTCCACTGGGGAAATCATCTCTAACCATGTTTATCAAAACATAGTATCGACACAAGAAATTATTAATGAACCCAGTCTCTAAATATTTGTTACGAGAATAATTGTGACAACGAAGTAGAAGGAATTGTGGCTTCCCGTGTGAAAACCTTGAGGGCTCCCATCCCAATCATACAAGTACTAGACATACCTATTTTCTTAACAAAGGCAACAAATTACATCATAACCCTTAAAAAAGACTCATTGCAACAACCGTCTTTTCGAGATCAACTTTGCTCAGGCTTCATTGGCCAAGGAAAAAACAAGGAGGGACATGCTTTCCCATTATGGAAAGAGCTATTGACTGAAAATTATTCTAGCTCGAAAACTAATTAATTTGAAAAAGGCTAGTCCCCACAAATTGAGTAATTCACCTTGCTGACTATATACCTATACTTAGGAGTTGAAAGGAATATTTCATAAGTAGTTTGTCGACAATCTTCAATGGTTGCCTACAGTCAACTTAGTCAATTGAATCTTCAATCAATGGAATTAAAACGAATTTTGAGTGACGTGGTGAAATAACTTCAATTTATCTCTTCGCTACGTGGAATTCCAAACAGAACGCTTGATTGATCAAGAAAAATATCCAAAATATTATAATATATACTAATTCGCCAACCTACTCTGTTAGCACTACCAGTTCATTTGTTCCTCTTCTTTTGGTGCTACTAATGATGTAGTCTTTATACGGATAAACAACCAATATCTTTGACCAAGTGATCGTGGAGTGATAGATGTTAAGAAACATAACTTTTCGTAAGACTATCGCTTAACGAAAATGTGGTGTGGATTTTGAACAATATGGTCTCTTAGTCATGAGAGAAAATATAATCTGTGAAAATGGCCTATAAATCCTTGTTATGCTACCAGCTCTAGTGGTTGCTCAAGGTAGCTCAGGATATTTAATATTTTGTATCCCTAATGGGAGCAATTGGGAAAAGCAATGCCATCGAGGTGGGAGAGCCATCGGGAAAAGCAACACCATCGAGGTGGGATGAAAACGCTTACGCTACCATATCCAATGGTTACTTTAAGTAGCACAAGATATTTAACCTTTTCTATCATGACTAAGAGAAATTGGGAAAAGTAACGTCATCGAGGTGGGAGAGAAATTAGGAAAAGAAACATCGTCAAGGTGGGACAAAACCGTGTATGCTACCAACTCCAGTCGTCACTTCACGTAGCATAAGATCTTTAACCTTTTATAGCTCGACTCGGAGAAATTAGGATATTTGCTTCTTCTTTTGGCGTTCGTGGTGATGCCAACACTTTTTCTTCACACCATTAAAAACATTGTGCAGAAGTTCATTGTGTGGAAGACTTCCGCACAAGGACTTATTTAGCGAAGAGTTTGTCGAGAAGTTGGGAGCGGTTATTGTAAAACTTCACAGGAAAAGGGCCAAATACAAGAGTTAGCTGGAAAAGCAATATGTCCCATAAACTATTTTTAGCCTCATAAATGTTAAAAATGTTTTCTTTCTTTCTTTCTTTGCATAATGAACTTCCATATAATTTCTTTAATTGGCAGATGTTGGCTGAGGAGAGATTTAATGATGATGATTTGGGTGGTGACTTTGAAAATTTTAAGAATTTAATAATAGAGCGGATATCTACGACATGATATTTTAACATTGGATACATTATTGTTTTAACATCGCATATTGATATCCTTATGTACGTTTCTAAAGAAATTCTTTCAATGTGGATGACTACTACTTTGATTTTGTGTCATAATGGGAACCCACCACTTGATTCCTTAGTGGATTATTAATGCTTAGAAATAGTTAAAAATCAAGGTAATTGTTATTTAGGGTAAGTTATGCACTCGCTTAGTATGAAAGAATTTTATTGTGTGGAGAAATGTGTTTTCTTTGTACCCTTGCACAATCAAATTCTTTTGCACTAAAGACTAATGGAGAGTGACTGTGGAACTTACCCTCATAGATACATAACAGTTCTTTCTCTCTGTTTTTCATAATTACAATAGATGCTAGTTACCAATAGCCAATAAAGGAAATAACACTTTATAAGGAGGGTTATAAATATTTCACTCTCGCAATTGAGAATTCGCTCGACTTAGGTCTCGATTTCCAAAATGGAAAGGGTGCTACTAGCCTTCAAACTAGCTATTTTGCTTCCTTCCTTGAAATGATGATAGAACGGGTCCAACTACCCCGGCCACCAATAACCCGGGATTAAAAAACCCACAAGAACAACTCTGTTTTACCCAATTTTGGAAAATCAGGAATTAATTAAACATATGTAGTCAAAAGAGAACATGGAGTTGTCTGTCCAATTATATGTGAGGTATTTCTCCCACCTTGCAATCCTTATTTAAACCCCATTAAACTCCATAGGCTTCAAATTATTAGATAGCACAACATATTGGCCAAAATAGCCTTTCAAAAGCTCATATGAAGCCCTAAAAATTCTTGTTGTAGACACTGCGAAATAATTTCGTAGCACTCCAAAAACTATCTTTTTGGATTCTAGGGAGGTGAAACAACTAGCCCTTGTTGAAATCGACTTCCCAATCACTTCTAAATGGATTTAAATTGTTTCCTAACTTTACACATGACTTCATATGCCTTTCTTTTCCCATATTGTAAATATAAAACGAACTTAATAGTCAAGAACAAATTTAACAGGTTTTAGACGACATACTAACAGGGTACTTTATTTTCTATGACACTGCACTAGTTATTGTGATTTCTACATAGTCATGACTCCAGAACATAGAGAACATCATCCATGAGTTTTGGAACTAGAGTAAAAAATTGCCATGAACAACCATGCAACGGTTGGGCCACAATATTCAGACTTCTAATGTAAATCGACTTAAAAAGCTTCACAATGATGCAAGGTTAAACATACAAATCTCCAATAGCGCTTCCTCTCATTTCAATATCATAATAGTTGAAAATAATTAATATTATTTTATGTTAATGGAGAAATGGTTACACAAGCTGTAACGTATCTCCTTAGTTTAGGATTAGTTCCTACAATTTAGGAGTTTGTTTGCAACTTCCTAATTCCTAGTGTTGTACTTAATGATGTAATTCCTCGTTCATGAATGTAGAGTAAACTCAGAGTGTTCTCTCTATTTGAGTGCAGTCTCGAGGTGCAGTACTCACCTGTGAGCTGCAACTCCTTCTTTTTCAATTCAGTGTCATTTTTATCTTGGTATCGAAGCTTAGAGTAGGGACAACTTTATTTTTTTTTTTTAGGATGCATCATTGATTACAGAACTGTAGTAGCGGAAGAGCTTACAGAAGTTTTCGCAGATTCAGGGGGACTGCAGTAACACCTGAAGGATAGGTCTCAGATGACTGATCATCTCTGAGCAGAAGAAAAGGTTGGCGCGGTTTTAACGCGAACAGTCGCGCCATTGGCGCGGTTTTAATGCGAACAGTCGCGCCAGCGCGCCAAAATACGCGATTGGCGCGGAAGTACACAAGAGAAGCGCGCCAGGGCTGGTGACTCGCGCGGATTTCGATTTCGGCGCGGATTGGCGCGGATTTTTCGCATCAGAGAAGCGCCAGGGCTGGGACTCGCACGCATTTTGATTTCGGCGCGGATTTTTCGACTCAGAGAAGTGTCAGCCTCTTTCTCTTTGGGAAGGTCTGCAATTATTTTTTTTTTGCAGATCGGCCCTGCCCGGTGGTGGCACATTGAAGTTCTGAATTCGCCCGGTGGTGGCAGATCGGACTTGCCCGGTGGTGGCACATTGAAGTTCCGAATTCGCCCGGTGGTGGCAGATCGGACTTGTCCGGTGGTGGCACATTGAAGTTCCTGATTTGCTCGGTGGCAGCAGATCGGACTTGCCCGGTGGTGGCGCATTGAAGTTCCTGATTTGCTCGGTGGCAGCAGATCGGACTTGCCC